>JALIGW010000041.1:2898920-3026420 GCA_023053685.1 Diadophis punctatus similis
TGGGGCAAGAGGCTCTTCAAGAGACCCTGGACCCACACAAGCCTTGACAATCCTGGTTTGCACCCGCGGCTTCAGGCGGGTGTTTATCCAAACTCCAAAGCACCCCAAGGTTCAAGACCTCCCCCCCAATTCCAGAGTTGCTACAAGGGACAACAAAGCCCATTGTGCTGTCCAGAGATGGGGAGGCCACCTGGCTTCCTGCACCCCAGGACACCGTAGCTACTCCACAGCTCTCCCCCCAAAGCCTTGTTATATTTTAGGAGCGCAGCTCCTCCCGAAAGCCCATTATGGGAGTCCTCGAAGCCCTCCGGGAGCCAAGAGGAAGACATCAAAGGGCTCAAAAGGGCTTTCCCCGGAAGGAATTCCCTCTCCATCCATCCAGGGAGCTTTTGGCCAATTCCAGCCGCAGGGGACCCAGGCAAGTGCCCAAAAATTTAGAGCTAATTAGAGTCAGGCTGAGGGTTTCCTCTCCCCCCCCCCAAATCCCTTCCGCCCCACTTCAACAGGCCTGTCCGCCCCCCCTGGGCAACCTGGAATAAATCACCGCCTTTGTTAAATTTTTTTTAAAAAGCCGTCGAGGCCCAGGTGGCCTGGCGATTCCCGGTGCCAGATTCCTGCCGTTGGTCACAGAGCAGTCGGTTGGCAGCCGAGCGCGTCTCTGCCCGCCAAGCTGAAGCCGGGAGAGACCACGGGCGGCTGCCAAGGCCACTGGCTGCTTTTCCCTGTCGCTGACATGAGCTCAGCCTCGCCTGGCTGGAAACTGCAGGCTGGCAGCCAGAGGGAAGTCTCCGGACGAGGAGAAGCGGCCGGAGGTTGCAGGATTTGCATCCAACGAGTGGAAAACCCTTCCTGTTCTCCAGGCAGGGGTCTCCTCTCCTCACCCTCCACCCCCAGCGTCTTTTGCCGCTCAGGGAGGCAGAGATGGGGGTGAGAAGCTCCCTTGGCGCAAGCCGGAAATTTCAATTTTGACAAACGCACTGACTCTGGCAGACGTCTCCCAAGAGAGAAGACGGCCGATCTGGCAGGAGGTAGAGTAGGGTCTACTCGTCCACCCGAGTAGGGTCGTATTAGAGAGGGATG
The DNA here is from genome assembly GCA_023053685.1 of Diadophis punctatus similis. Taxonomy (NCBI): domain Eukaryota; kingdom Metazoa; phylum Chordata; class Lepidosauria; order Squamata; family Dipsadidae; genus Diadophis; species Diadophis punctatus. The sequence goes on from JALIGW010000041.1 coordinate 2,900,001, forward strand.
GGGGGGATGGGGGTAGGAGTGGGGGGGTGTGGGGGGAGAAAGAGAGAACCTGGGGTTTCTTTGAGCATTCACCCTTTTCACGGAGAATTGTGCATTGCGGGCGTGTGGGCCGGCAGACGCATTCTGGGACCTCCGCAAAATCTATCGATTCGTCTTCGTCTATCTGGCTGCCCGTCTCAAGGACTCCTCAAATTAAAACTCCACAGAAGGAAAGGACAACGTGAATGATGGATGGATGGATGGATGGATGGATGGATGGATGGATGGATAAATAGAAAGACAGACAGACAGACAGACAGATACATGATAAATGAGAGACAGATAATGATAGATGATAATCGATGGATGGATGGGCGGACGGACGGACAGACACAGATAGATAGATAGATAGATAGATAGATAGATAGATAGATAGATAGATAGATAGATAGATAGATAGATAGATAGATAGATAGATAGATAGATAGATGATAGATAATGGATGGACAGATGACACAGATGAGATAGATCGATGGATGGATAAATAGAGACAGACAGACAGACAGACAGACGAGATACATGATAAATGAGAGACAGATAATGATAGATGATAGGTAGATGATAGATAATGGATGAACAGATGACACAGATGAGATAGATAGATAGATGGATGGATGGATGGATGGATGGATGGATGGATGGATGGATGGATGGATAGATAAATAGACAGACAGACAGACAGACAGACGAGATACATGATAAATGAGAGACAGATAATGATAGATGATAGATAATGGATGGATGGACGGACAGACACAGATAAATAGATAGATGGATGGATGGATGGATAAATAGACAGACAGACAGACAGTCGACAGATACATGATAAATGAGAGACAGATAATGATTGATGATAGATAATCGATGGATGGATGGATGGATTGTTGAGATAAGAATTACTCTTATCAGAGGTGAAATGAATCTTTTCCTGGAACTCTGACATTGTCAAAATAAACCGCATTATAATTCTAAGGTATAAGATATTTATTTCTTAACAAAAATAATAAATCACATTCTGGCTATAAACATAGGTGTTGCTTCGTCAGAAGCAGAGAACAAAAAGGAAAGGATTGAAAGAAAGGAATGTACACATGTGTACTAGGAACATATTAATCACGTGCTCAGGAATAAACCATTATATTTGATAGGGATGCATCTCCCTGCATATACATGTAACAGGCAACATAAAATCACTGCCTGACATGGATGGACGGACAGACACAGATAGATAGATAGATAGATAGATAGATAGATAGATAGATAGATAGATAGATAGATAGATAGATAGATAGATAGATGATAGAGAGAGAGAGAGAGAGAGAGAGAGAGAGAGAGAGAGAGAGAGAGAGACAGAGACAGAGACAGAGACAGAGACAGAGACAGAGACAGAGACAGATAATGATAGATCATAGGTAGATGGTAGATAATGGACAGATGACACAGATGAGATATAGATGGATGGATGAAAGATAGTTGATAGGTAAATAGATGATAGATAGATCGATAGATCGATAGACAGACAGATGGTTCCCCCTACACAAATGGGCTGTGTCTCATCTAAGAGGGAAGGTGGTGGGAGCTGGTGTTGTGAGAGGGGTGCGTGAGTGTGGGTGGATACATATGTTTTTTACCTGACGATCCTTATAAAAGCACAATTTCATCATGACTCTTTTTCTTGAGGTGACTTTGTTCAAAAGGCCAAGCAATAAATGTTCTAAATCAGGGATCCCCAACCCTGTGGGGGGGGGAGGGGGTTTCTATGGACCGCAGCATGCCAGAAACCGGGCCGCGCAAACAAGCGAAGCCCCATCCGCGGGATGCAGGCAGCACATGAAACGAGACACCCCTCCAGTCCACGGAAAAACCTCTCTCCACGGAAGCACCCATCCTCCGCCAGCTGCGCTGGTTGCCCATTAGTCTCCGGTCGCAATTTAAGGTGTTGGTTTTGACCTTTAAAGCCCTACATGGCTCAGGGCCAGATTACCTTCGGGACCACATCCTACTACATACCTCCCTACGACCAGTTAGGTCCCACAGAGTTGGTCTCCTCCGGGTCCCGTCAGCCAAACAATGTCGGTTGGCGGGGCCGCGGGGGAGGGCCTTCTCTGTGGGAGCCCCATCCCTCTGGAACCAACTCCCACCAGAGATCCGGACCATCCCCACTCTACTGGCCTTCCATAAAGCCGTGAAAACATGGCTCTTCCGACAGGCGGGGTGAACAAGGAGACCAGATTCCTCCATGAATGGAGTTTGTTAATGTTTTAATATTGTTTTTTTTTTTTAATTGTTATGACCGCTTTTAATGTACGTTTCTTATCCATGTTGTACGCCGCCCTGAGTCCTATGGGATTGGGCGGCCTATAAGAGCGTAGAAATAAATAGATAAATAAATAAATAAATAAATAAGCGGTCCCTGGTGCCCCAAAACTTGGGGGCGGCTGTTCTAAATAAATGAATAAACCGTCACAATTAAGTTCTGTTCATTCAGAAGGTCTATCGGTACAGGTAGCCCTCCACTTACGGCCACAACGGAGGCCAGGCAGTTGTTAAGTGAGTTTTGCCCCATTTCCTGACCTCTCTTTTGCCACAGTTAAGCAAATCACTGCAGTTGTTAAGTGAATCCTGCGGTCATTAAGCGAATCCGGCTCCCCCCGTTGACTTGGCTTGTCGGAAGCCGGCTGGGAAAGTTGCAAATGGTAATCACTTGATCCGGGGACCTTTCAACCGTCATAAATACAAGGCCAATTACCAAGAGCCCTAATTTTGATCACGTGACCACGGAGAGCCTGCCACGGTCGTTAAGTGTGAAAAACGGTCGTAAGTCGCTTTTTTTCAGTGGCTTTAACTTCAAAGTGCCTTTGTAACTGCCCACCCAGCCCGCCCCTTTGCTGATATGCAAGGACCCACCTCATAAACTGGCTGAAGGCTTTGTAGTTTGTCAAGGTGTGATAGTCTTCCTCGGTGAACACGTGGTCGACGTCTTCCAGGCCCCAAGTCATGAGCAGCTGGGCTGAGGACTTCTGCTCCACCTTCGAAGGAAGAGGACAGAAATGCTCAGGATAGCCCCCCAAGAGCAAAAGGGAGAGAGAGAGAGAGAGAGGGAGGGGGAGAGAAAAGAAGAAGAAGGAAGGAAGGAGACAGAGGGACAGATAGGAAAGAAAGGAAGGAAGGAAGGAAGGAAGGAAGGAAGGAAGGAAGGAAGGAAGGAAGGAAGGAAGGAAGGAAGGAAGACGGGGGGAGGAAGACGGAGGGAGGAATAGAAAGACAAGAAAGAAAGAAAGAAAGAAAGAAAGAAAGAAAGAAAGAAAGAAAGAAAGAAAGAAAGAAAGAAAGAAAGAAAGAAAGAAAGAAAGAAAGAAAGAAAGAAAGGAAGAAAGAAAGGAAGAAAGGAAGAGAGGGAGAAAGGAAGGAAGGAAAGAAAGAAAGAAAGGGAGAGAGAGAATAAGGAAGGAAGGAGACAAAAGGCAGGAAAGACAAGAAAGAAAGAAAGAAAGAAAGAAAGAAAGAAAGAAAGAAAGAAAGAAAGAAAGAAAGAAAGAAAGAAAGAAAGGGAGAGAGAGAGAATAAGGAAGGAAGGAAGGAGACAAAAGACAGGAAAGACAGGAAAGACAGGAAAGAAAGAAAGAAAGAAAGAAAGAAAGAAAGAAAGAAAGAAAGAAAGAAAGAAAGAAGGAAGGAAGGAAGGAAGGAAGGAAGGAAGGAAGGAAGGAAGGAAGGAAGGAAGGAAGGAAGGAAGGAAGGAAGGAAGGAAGGAAAAGGGTTTCAGCCTTTTTAGTTTTGCAGCACAGGAGAAAAATCGGGGTTCAGCAGAGGGGGAGTCCTATCAGCTCCCCCCACCCTTTCAGCCTGAAGCTCATTGCTCTTGTACATGTTGGGAAATGCCCGGCAAGGCAAGGCAAGGAGAAGGAGTCAAGTGGGGAACTAGCCTTTAATCCTTGCATAGTGGCAAAAGGCATTAGCCTGACACCACCACCACCCTGCCTAAGCCCCATGAAATCCTATCTGTCTGTTCCCAGGGGAAGATGAGTGGTCTGGGAAGACTCTTGTACTACAAGCAGCACACAACAAAGCTGTTGAGTTGGACCTTTCACCACCTGGCAACTCTACCCCGTCTATCAGCCACGAAGGAGGAGGAGGAGGAGGAGGAGGAGGAGGAGGAGGAGGCCAGGGCTCTAAGGCCCCGCGTCCTTCTTACCTTTGGCTTTTGCATTCCGTCTTCTTCTGTCTTTTTCCGCCGCTTGGTCTTCTTCTCTTTCTTCTCCCGATGCTTGCGCCGCTTCTTCTTCCCCACGCCTCCATAGTCGCTGCCGCCGCTCTCCGACTTGGCCCGATACTCCTCTCGGTCGGACTCAAACTCATCCTCGCTGACCTGTCAAGAGGGAAAAACAAACCCCCCCCCCAAAAAACCAGATCATTCGCATTAATTAAGGACCATGCTGAGCACGGAGAAGCCCCCGTGCCAGGACCACAAGTCGCCCCCCTTTCATTGTGACATAACAACTTGGCAAACAAATAAAACAGTCTGGGGTGGGGTTTTTTTTCCCCCGGCAGATGCAGAAAAGCTTCTATGGCAAAGAGGATGTCACGATGTGAATTATTGCCAGTTGTGCATCTCTATGTTTTTCTGTTTCTTGTATTTATGGTCAAGCAGACGCATGATATATTCTACTACGCATGTCTGCATTCCAGAAGTCAACTCCTTTCCTTTCTCTCCGCCATCTCTACCGAAGGTAGAAGTGATTTATTTCCTTAGCCGATCAAGATGTAGTTTACTAAGAATTCTTTTTATTATTTTTCTACTGAAATAAATATTTTGTTAATTAGATTTGAATCTCGGGTTTTATTTTCTAAGTAAGTAACAATGTTTTCAAAGGAGCAACGATCCATCGACCTACGGAGTGATTTCTCCGCTAACAGAGGAATTCTTGGGCGGGTTTGGCTGAGGGCAAGAAACACTGAAGAGTTTCCATCACTCTACACCAGGGGTGGGAAAGATGGCCCCCGTGGACTTCGACTCCCAGAATTCCTGAGCCAGCCGTGCTCGGGGAATTCTGGGACTCGAAGTCCGCAGGTGGCAAAGGGGGCCATCTTTCCCCCACTCCTGGTCTACACAGATAATTATTTATTTATTTTGATTGATTTCCAGAGCCGCACATCTCAGAAAAGGACTCTGGGCAGCTCATATTTCAGAAACAAATACTGTATTTTTCGGAGTATAAGACGCACCGGAGTATAAGACGCACCTTAGTTTTTGGGGAGGAAAATAGGGGAAAACAATCTGCCTACCAGGTATTCATCTGGCTAGCGTCCTTAGTCTGGTCAGCTTCAGCACATTATTTTATCCCCTGGTTAAGTCTTAAAAAAACCTTCTTCTGAGAGAGTAACAATGAAAGAACCTGCAAGCCAGTAAGAGCTGGGAAGATCGTTAGCACCTAGTTAGGGCTAGAAAAAAACTTATTCGGAGCAAGTAGAGCAATGAAAAAAAATCCCTGCAAAGACTTAGGGCTGGAAAAACATTCTTTGGAGAGAGTAACAATGAAAAAGCCTGCAAGGTAAGAGCTGGGAAGATCTGTTAGCACCTAGTTAGGGCTGGAAAAAAAAGCTACATTCCAAGTATAAGACGCACCCAAATTTTCAGCCACTTTTAGGGAGGAAAAAGGTGCGTCTTATACTCCGAAAAATACGGTATTACAATGAAAATCTTTTTTTTAAAAAAAAACCCACCTTAATAAAAACAACACGATGCATAAGTTCTACGCGCGAAAGAAACTAAGAACAGGTTTTTTACTTCAGGCCGTTGTGCGGTGAAAAGCGAAAACGCGAGCTCTTTTTTTTGCCGTTTCATCCATTCGCCGCGCCTCTCACCCAACCAGAACCCTCTTCAAGAGCAACATTATTTATTATTTATTAAGAAAATGTATAGAGCTGGCCAACTCACTCTTGGTGACTCCAGGAGGAGGCTTGCAAACATAAACAACTACGGGTTGTGCGCCAGTTACGCCCTTTCCTGGACCAATAGTTCCTACTCACGGTCACTCGTGCCCTACTCACTTCCTGTCTTGACTACTGCAACGCGGGGCTACCTGGGGCTGCCCTAGAAGAGCATCCAGAAGCTCCGGTTGGTGCAAAACGCAGCGGCCCGCACGGTTTTGTGCAGAGCCCGGTGCGCACATGTATCACACCTCTCCTGTAGGAGCTGCAATTGGTTGTCGGTTTGCTTCCGGGTGCAATTCAAGAGGTGCTGGTTGTCCCCTTACAAGCCCTTCATGGCTTGGGACCCGGTTATCTGACGGACCGTCTCTTGCCGGTCCCATCTACCCGACCCATCAGAGCGGAGAGGCAGGGAATGTTGCGGGTCCCGTCCCCGAGGGAGATACACCAAGGACCAAGAAGGGCCTTCTCTGTGGTGGCTCCCTCTCTCTGGAATATCATTCCCCCGGAGATTAGAACGGCCCCCCACTCTAACACTCTTCCGGAAGGCGCTGAAGACCTGGTTCTGGCCAGCGGGCCTGGGGAACCCAGAGCGGGATGGAGCCCATTCAGTGGCTCGTGTGATCGGCCGTCGCCGGGGCCAGGTGGGTGGGAGGTGAGAGGGGGTGATTTTGTTATATTGTACTATATTAACTTATTTGATTCTTTTTGTTAGCTTTTAATTATTTTAAATGTGGTCTTCTATTCTGTAAGCCACCTTGAGTCGCCATGGGCGAATAGGCGGCAATATAAATTCAATAAATAAATAAATAAAACTCCCGATACAAAAAAAAAAAAAGCCAATAGTGTTTCCCAACCTTGGCAAGTTGAAGATGTCTGGACTTCAACTCCCAGAATTCCCCAGCCAGCATCCGCTGGCTGGGGAATTCTGGGAGTTGAAGTCCAGACATTTTCAACTTGCCAAGGTTGGGAAACACTGCAATAAACCCTTCTGGCAACAGCAATTATACCAACCATTTGATGGTATAATTCTGGGGTCCCCAGGCCTTGGAAGAGAGCATCAAAGCGAGGCAGGGGGGCAATCTTATCTCTGCAGGGAGGGAGAGCCATCACGGAGAAGGCCCTCCTTCTGGGTCCCACCAGATGGCCCTCCTCAAGAGAGGGGACCCCTAACATCCCCTGCCTCCCTGCTCTGCTGAGTCACATGGGTGTCACTGGGAAAAGAGGGTGACATCTTTTCCCAGTGGTTACTGGAAGGACCTTCTTTTTCCCAGTGACTCCCGACATCTTGGGAAGAAAGTGGCTGCCGATGCAGCTCCCCCAAGAGGGGTGACACGGGTTCAAATCTAGGCTGACACAATTTGGAAGCGCCTTTTGAACCCATCGACGCGTCGCTAGCACTACGTGAGGGTCACGTAGTGAATATTGTCAGTTGTGTGTCTATGCAGGGTGATGCACCCCTATCCTAATATGATGGTACATTCCAATATAAGCAGAACACGTGATATGATGTTTTGCGCATGTCCACATTCCTAATCCACCATTAATTCTCTTCTTACTTAGCTGTTGACCTGAACGGTCGTGTTTTCTTAGCAAAGATGTAATTATTCAGGATTTATTGTTTTTGTACTGAAATAAATATTTTCTATTAGACTTTTAATCTCGGCTTTATTTCTGTCTGAATTCCAAGAAAAGATCTAAATCGCCTCTATGAGATATTATTCTCATCCCCAACACTCTGCCTCTCCTCCCTGCAGCTGCCGTACAAGCCACCCGGGCGCTGATGGTCATCTCCATCGTCCTCGGAGTGGTAGCCCTTGCCATCGCCACCATGGGCATGAAATGTACCCACTGCGCAAACGACAACAAGGTCACCAAGGCCCGCATCGCCATGACCGGCGGCATCGTCTTCGTGGTGGCAGGTGAGTGTCTTCCCTCCGTTCTTCCGTCTCTTCTTCCCAACCTGGCAGGCCCGTTGGCACGAGATCACCATGCCCAGCGGGCAAGTCGCCCCGAAACCAACCGCCTTTTGCTGCAATCGTTGGGCGAAGCAGCCCGTCCTGCCTTGGCTTTATTTAGCATTGCCTGAGATTCTCTAGCAAATTGCAAACCATGGTTTTATCGCCCATCGGCTGCATTCGCACAACCAGCTCCCGCTGTTAGCCCGTTTTCTGAGTTTGCACTGAAGTGTTCCCTACTTCTAAATGCTGGATTGGCCCAGCCAGAGAAGTGCGACATGGAATAAGCACAAAGATCACATCTAGCTACAGATGGTCCTCTAACTTACAACCGTTCATTTAGTGACCGTTCAAAGATACGACGGCACTGAGTTTCACACTTATGAGGGAATGGCAGCATCCCCCTGGTCACGTGAGCCAAATTCAGCCGCTTGGCAAGTGACTCATAGTCCCGTGATCCCCGTTTTGCGACCATCCAAGCACCACTGATACGAGAGACGGGTCCGCACCAAAGGAAGAGAAAAGGCTTGGTTGGCGCGACTTACTAATTTTTTGCGCTTCCTGGGTTTCCCCGGCTTGTTCTCCTTCTGCTTTTTCGGCCCTCGTTTCTTCTTCTTGACGACGAGGGGACTCTCTAAGCTGCACAGATCCTCCTCTTCGTCGTCTGGAATACAAAACAGGGGGAAAGGATTCCCCAGGCGTCAAAATAATAATAATAATATTCCCTCGTCTGCTTGGAAACTGCTTCAGTGCCGCTTCCGAGCTCAACGGCGAGCGACAAGTGATCCTCTCTTTGAGCCTTGCCGCCAAGCCTCCCGCTGCACTCTCCGCCGGCCAGACACACCACAGTGTGGCAGAACAGCAAGGGAATGTCCAAACTTCCGCTGGGGGGTCCTGGGCGGTCTCTAGAGTACGGTGGTTTTCTTGCAGATGTTTCATGACCCAACGAGGGAACATCATTGGTGCTGATTAACCCCACTCCCTCCTAGCACTGATGACGTTCCCTAGTTGGGTCATGAAACGTCTGCAAGGAAGCTAGGAGCTCTTGCCTCACAATCAGGAGGTTGTGAGTTCGATCCTAGGTAGAGGCAGATGTAGGGTCTCCTGCTTGGGCAGGGGGTTGGACTAGATGACCTGCAAGGTCCCTTCCGGCTCTGTTAATCTGTTAAACCCCCCAAGCTCAGAGACCACTAAGGATTCCACAGTCCTCCTCCTCCTCCTCTGCAATCCCCACTGCCTTTTAGCATTTATGATGTTACCCAGTTGGATCATGAAACGTCTGCAAGAAAACCACCAAGCATCCCACAGTCTCCTTCCTCCTCCTCCTCCTCCTCCTCCTCCTCAAATCCCTTCTAGCACTGATGATGTTACCCAATTGGGTCATGAAACGTCTGCAAGAAAACCACCAAGCTCAGAGAGCACCAGGGACCCCACAGTCTTCTTCCTCTCCCTCTCCCTCTCCCTCTCCCTCCTCCTCCTCCTCCTCCTCCTCTCTTCAAATCCCTTCTAGCACTGATGATGTTACCCAGTTGGGTCATGAAACGTCTGCAAGAAAACCACCAAGCTCAGAGGCCACCAAGGACCCCGCAGTCTTCTTTCTCTCCCTCTCCCTCTCCCTCCTCCTCCTCTCTTCAAATCCCTTCTAGCACTGATGATGTCACCTAGTTGGGTCATGAAACGTCTGCAAGAAAACCACCAAGCTCAGAGGCCACCAAGGACCCCGCAGTCTTCTTCCTCTCCCTCTCCCTCCTCCTCCTCCTCCTCCTCTCTTCAAATCCCTTCTAGCACTGATGATGTCACCTAGTTGGGTCATGAAACGTCTGCAAGAAAACCCCCAAGCTCAGAGACCACCAAGGATCCCACAGTCCTCCTCCGCCCCACTCCCTTCTAGGGCTGATGATGTTCCCCAGTTGGGTCATGAAACGTCTGCAAGGAATCCACCAACTTCAGAGGGCACCAAGGACCCCATGGTTCTCCTCCTCCTCCTTCCTCCATTCCACAAATCCTTCTACCACCCATGATGTTCCCTAATTGGGCCATGCAAGGAAAGAACCCAGCTGGGGAGCCCCAAGAACCCCACCATTCAACCCTGAGCGTTCTCTTCTATTCGAACCCCGCATTGTCAGCCTGACCCAGAACAAGTTCAATTACTATTTCCGCTTTTTATAACTTGTGTGTTTTTACTCTCGACGTAGGGCTTGAAGGAGGCCGCAAGCTCCTTCTCCTACGTCTCCTAGGCTTATTAGGGCCAGAGTGCGCGAGAACCCCCTTCCCAAAGTACTGGGGGAAGGAAAAAAAAAGGCAGTTAGCAACACAACCATCCCTAGAAAAGGGGTCAGGCTTCAATTTTCCCCCCGAGGCCTGGCAGAAGTGCGAGAGTCACAAGAACCTCTGCAGGTGCCGGCAAGACAACATAACTCCTTAATAGGAGTCACCGGGGCCAACTCCCTTCTCATTCCCCCTTGTTGTAAATCAGAAGCAACTCCACTTCACAGCCGCAGAAATGACTTCGCCGTATTAAAGACCGGAGGAGGAGAGGCCATTAATCCCCCCCCGGGGGGGGTTTCCTCCGACAGTTTTGTAACCTCTCGCTTTCCCCTTCCGCGTGCGGAGGGAAGGTTTGCATCGGGCCGAACCGACTCGATTAATATCGCAGGACAGCTACTTCGGCGGTAATTAGATGCTCCAGAGAGTCTCGGGGGGGCCCCTCGAGCGATTTCTCGCCGTGGTCGCCTCGCCAAGACAAAATGGGCAAGGGAGCCTCGGCGGTAACCCAGCTGTGATTAATGTGGGGCATCCCCCAACCGAGTGTCAACGTTGGGAAGAAGTCCCCCCCCAAAAAAATAGGAAGGGCCCATCCATCACCTGCTGTCACCGCTTAACAAAACCGAGCTTCCGAGCCAGCGGAGCCCTTCCGAGCTTCCGAGCCAGCGGTTTCCAACTGGAGGCAACTGGACTTTCTGGGTTTTTCCTTTGAAGAAGGAGTCCTACGGGATTGGGCGGCCTATAAAAATCTTTTCATTAATTAAATTAAAGATGTTTCGCTTCTCATCCGAGAAGCTTCTTCGGCTGCGACAGGATGGTGGGGGAGGGAAGGATTGATACGCCTTGCAGGCAGCTGGTCATTTGCATTCTTGTTTAGAGCCGTTGAGGCCACTTGGAGTCCCAAAGGTGCATTTTTTTTTCAAGAGGCAACTGGACTGTCTGGCTGTTTTTTTTTTCTTTGAAGACGTTTCGCTTCTCATCCGAGAAGCTTCTTCAGCTCCGATTGGATGGTGGTGGGGAAGGGAAGGATTTATATATATACGCTTTGCAGACAGCTGGTCATTTGCATCCTTTGAGAGAGTCCTTGAGGCCACTTGGAGTTTCTCTGTGTCCTTTCAGCAGTTCCAAGAAGGCTCAACCCATTTACACCCCTCAGGTGACCCTGAGGACACAGACAAACCTCCCAGTGGCCTCAACGACTCTCTAAAAGGATGCAAATGACCAGCTGTCTGCAAGGGGTATCAATCCTTCCATTCCCCACCATCCGGTCAGAGCTAAGAAGCTTCCGGGATGAGAAGCGAAATGTCTTCAAGGAAAAAAAACCCAGAAAGTCCAGTTGCCTCTTGAAAAAGCACCTTTGGGACAACCACGACCTGGATGGTTGTGGATCTCCGTAAGACACTTACAACCTGAAGTCAACCGGTTCAGAAGAACCCACAACCTGCCGGGATGAAGGCACCAGATTTAGAGAAGGTGGGCCTTTAGAGAGAGAGAGAGATGACATCAGAGCCCATCGGACAGTGAGAACGGTTAACCGGTGGAGCGCCTTGTCACCAGATGTGGTACAGTGGGCGTAGAGATTGGACAGCTAGGGGCCTGAAATGGTACAGGTAGTCCTCGACTTACAACAGTTCATTTAGTGACCATTCAAAAAGACCTGAAAGTCCAGTTGCCTCTTGAAAAAGCAACTTTGGGACAACCATGACCTGGATGATGGAGAATCTCCATAGACTATTGACCGTTCAAAGTTACGACGGCACTGAAAAAAAAATGACCGTTTTTCACACTTACAACCATCCCCATGGTCATGTGATCAAAATTAGGACGCTTGGGCAACTGACTCGTATTTATGACGGTCGCGGGGCCCCGGGATCATGTGATCCCCTTTTGTAACCTTCCGACAAGCAAAAGGAAGCCAGATTCACTTAACAACCTTGTTACTAACTTGGCAAGTGCAGCGATTCATTTAACTTTGCCAAGAAAGGTCGTAAAATGGGGGGGGGGATTCACATAACCACTGGCTCACTTAGCGACAGAAATCTGGGGCACAATTGTGGTCGTAAGTCAAGGAACACTTGCATAGGATCTCCTGCTTGTGCAGGGGGTTGGACTAGAGGGCCTCTGAGGTCCCCTCCTGCCCTAGGATTCTATGTTCCAAATTCCTGCGAGACAAACAGGGATCCTTTTCCCATTCGGGTTCAACAGCCCGTTCAACCATAATCCTTACAGGGTAGCTGATGGGCATTCGGGGGCTCGTCTGTTTTAGACAAGTGACGGCTAGATTTATTAAAGTGCTATTTTGCACCAGGAACTTTCTATGAAGCCTTTAAGCCTTCGTTCAATGCTTCTGGCTACCCACCCAGCCGAACAAGGCATCCCCAGGAGCAAAACAAATGAAAGTTTAACTTGGGTGCCTTGTTCAATGGACTGTTAAATTGGCCACGCCCACCTAGTCATGTGACCTAGCCACACCCACCCAGCCGGTCTGCCCCCCCCCCAACAGCCTGAGGGCCTGTGAATTGCCCCCCCCCCCACCGGTTTAAAAAGTTTTGAGGACCCCTGCTCTATATCACAGGAGAGCGAATGCAATCGTAATTGTAACTTTGAACGGTCACTCAATGTTAACGCTGGTTAAGCCGAGGACTCGCTGTCAATAAACCTAGATTATTATTATTATTTTTAAAATCACATATGGGGTACTAGATAAAAATTAACCGCTCTTTAGTTCTGCTCTCCCCCTCTTCTACCTTCACATTCCAGACAAGCTGGTGATCACATTAATGTACAGGTGCTTTTTCCCAAAGGCAACCGGACTTTCTTGGTTTTTGCTTTGAAGAGGTTTCGCTTCTCATCCAAGGAGCTTCTTCAGTTCTGGCTGAATCAGGGGCGGGTTCCTAATTTTTTTTACTACAACTCTGTGGGTGTGGCTTGTTTTGTGGGTGTGGCTTGCCAGCCATGTGACCGGGTGGGCGTTGCTTGCCGGTCATATATTAGTTATTTCAGAGAGATGTTATTATTTTTGCTATTTTATACCTTACCTGAAAAGCTTTGCATACAAAGTGTGTGTTACACCATGACAACACAGCAACCTTTATATGCAGAAAATGCTATCGTTAAAAGACAAGCAAGTCTCATTTTTGGTTTCAGTCATGGATTCCTTAGACGAAAATATTGAGGACTGTTAAAAGAACAGTATCTTTTGAACAGTCCTCAATGTTTTCGTCTAAAGAATAACAGTATAAAACTGTATAAAATTAACAGTATAAAAGGTTAAGCTTTCGAAAAACGCCCACGTTTATATGCAGAAAATGCTATAGTTAAAAGACAAGCAAGTCTCATTTTTGGTTTCAGTCATGGATTCCTTAGACGAAAATATTGAGGACTGTTAAAAGAACAGTATCTTTTGAACAGTCCTCAATGTTTTCGTCTAAAGAATAACAGTATAAAACTGTATAAAATTAACAGTATAAAAGGTTAAGCTTTCGGAAAACGCCCACGTTTATATGCAGAAAATGCTATAGTTAAAAGACAAGCAAGTCTCATTTTTGGTTTCAGTCATGGATTCCTTAGACGAAAATATTGAGGACTGTTAAAAGAACAGTATCTTTTAACAGTCCTCAATGTTTTCGTCTAAGGAATAACAGTATAAAACTGTATAAAAGTAACAGTATAAAAGGTTAAGCTTTCGGAAAACGCCCACTTTGGGAAGCTTTAGGCAAAAGCGAAGGAAAAGTGTCAAATGCGAGCTTCTTATTATTTTCAAGCAAAGGGACAGGGAAAGACTTAATTGGTCAGGTTTCTGGGCATGCACAGAAGAAATTTTTTAAAAAAATTAAAAAATATTTTTTTAAAAAAATAGCGGCGTCCAGGCACCGGCAACCGACCGCACTGGTACTGTGACGTCACCAGCGGGCCACTACCGGTGCTATAGAGTGGACCGCACCGGTAGGAACCCACCACTGGGCTGAATCATGGGGCGGGCCGATGGAGTCATCCTATAAATATAAATCCTTCCGTTCACCACCATTCCTTCAGAACCCAAGAAGCTTCTTGGGACAGCCGTCACCTGGACGGTTGAGGATCTCCACAGACAGGTAGTCCTTGACCGCAACCGAGCCCCAAAATTTCCATCACGAAGTGAGACAAGAGTTTTGAAACTGGGGAATTCTGGGAGTTGAAATCGACTCCCCTCCCCGCTGCCAAAATTGAGAGACGCTGCCCACGGCTGAGATCGTGCTGCATTTAATTTACCTAAATGATTTAAAGCAAGGGGCCCCGGCTTCAAGACTCTGAAGTGGCCGATCACAGCCCTGCTGTTAAAGTGGAACGCAGGATAAATTACGACCCTAAGCTCTGAGGTGCTAATTCGCCGCCTGCGGGGAATATGGCATTATAGACAGGAGAAATACGACCGCTCATCTCCATTGCACGTCGGCCAGTATTCTTTCTTACAGGCAGTCCTCAGACTTACGACTGCCGTTGGGACCGGAGGTCCTGCCGTAAGCCGTCATCTAAGTTGAGGCAACCATATGACCGGACCCATTTTTGAACAGAGGTCGTTAAGAGAATCAAGAAGTCGTGAGTCCGAATCACAGTTGTTAAGCGAATCAGACGGCTGTAAGGGCGAACCCATTCTCCGAAATGTCGGAAACTGGCAAAGGGCATCACAAAAGGCGGGTCACGTGGATATGGGATACTGCCAAAGTCATAAATGTGAAACCGGTTGCCAAGCAACACACATGGGGTCATGTCCGGGGAGGGGGTGGGTCATTTTAAGGATGAGAAACGCTTTACAAGCCTAAAAGCATCCTTTCTGAGCCATAACGGAGTCCCTGCGGAGTTGGGCGGCATAGAAATGCAAATAATAAATAAATAAATAAATAACCCCAAATGTGCATTAAACAACCAGTCATAAGCTGAGGACTATTTATATCATCATCATCATCTTCTTTTAACAACCCCATAATCCCTTGCAGGATAGCGTCGGGGCAACTGAATGGAGCTAGCAATGTGTTTTAATGGCCGGATGCCCTTCCTGTCGCCAATGCGGAGTTTTGTTCAGCATATATTCTCAACGTGCCCAGAGAGAGAAATATCTGCCTCTACCTAGGATCGAACTCACAGCCTCCGGATTGCGAGGCGAGAGCTCCCCTTCTAGGCCACCGCACCACTCCTTGAGGCCTATTTATATATCTCATGTAAAATTACTACACAGGTCTTCATTTAGAATGGGGGTTTCCAAACTTGGCAACTTTTAAAAGACTTGTGGACTTCAACTCCCAGGATTCCCCATGCTGGCTGGGGGAATTCTGGGAGTTGAAGTCCACAAGCCTTCAAGTGGCCAAGTTTGGAAACTCTGATGTAGAATCTTAAACCAGTGGTTCCCAACCTTTTTTGGGCCATGCCCCACCTAAGCATCTCTAAAATCCTGATGCCCCCCTCCCCGCCCTTGACATATGCCGCCCCTGAGTCCTTCGGGAGTTGGGCGGCATATAAGAAAACCAAAATGAATAAAATAATAAATATAATTCTTACTATTCAAAAAGTGAACTCCTACTCAAGCCTAAAAGGCCATTAACTTGGTTTAAAAACAAAGGTTCCAATTGTTTGGGAACCACACAGTCGCCCGGGAGTTGGGCGGCATACAAATCTATTTAAATAAATAAAATAAATAAATAAAATAAACGAAGGAAAGTCCCCGTCTGTAATCAACACAAAATGAGACAGGTCATCTGTACTCCATCAACTGAGCATAAAAAAGAATTTACAACACATCTTAATGCCCATATAAAGAAAGAGGAAGAGAGGAGTAAGAAGAAAGAAGAAAGAAAGAGGAGGAGGGAAGAAGAGAAGAGGGGAGAAGAGAGTGAGGAGAGAAGGAAGGAGGGGAAGGAGGGAAGAGGAGAAGGAGAAAGGGAGGGGAAGTAGGTTTAGAAAGAGAAAGAGGAAGGGAAGAAGAAAGAAGGAAGGAAGGGCTGTTTGAGATAGGAAGGGAGGACGGTAAAAAAAGCAACCTTGAACTAACAAAGCATTAAGATAAATATAGAATATATGTGTAAAGATTTTGTAAACGAATGAAATGAGGAAGGAGATGATAAAATATGTGAAAATGTCTGTATGGGAATAAAAATTAAAAATAAACTTTTTTAAAAAAAAAATAAAGAATGGTTGCAGGAACTGGGGATGTCTAGTTTAATGACGAGACGGACTCGGGGTGACATGATAGCAGACTTCCAATATTTGAGGGGCTGCCCCAAAGAAGAGGGGGGTCAAGGTATTCTCCAAAGAACCCGGAAGCAAGACAAGAAGCAACGGATGGAAACTCATCAAGGAGAGAAGCAACCTGGAACTATGGAGAAACTTCCTAACAGTGAGGACAATTAACCAGTGGAACAACCTGCCACCAGAGGTTGTGGGTGCCTCATCACTGGAAGGTTTTTAAGAAGAGTTTGGACAACCATTTGTCTGGAATGGTGTAGGGTTTCCTGCCTGAGCAGGGGGTTGGACTAGAAGACCTCCAAGGTCCCTTCCAACTCTGTTATTCTAATTTTAATTCTAATTCAAACCCAGAAAGTTATGTACCAGGAAGGCTCAAAGTCCCAACTATTTAACATTTTAAATCGCATAGCCCGTTCCTTGAATCTGGAGCACCTTGTCCAGCGCGCTCCATACTCAAAATCTTCTCTTGCAGCCCCCAAAATATTGGGAATCGTGGCCCCAAAATTCAGCACTGAATACCGGCCACATGAGTTACCGCCAACTGTCAAGAAAGGAAGAAACCAGCTCTGTCCCCATTGTGTTGCCTGGTACTAAAAGAATCTATCTGACATAAAAACACAAGCAGTCCTCGACTTACGACCTCGCCAGAGTCGAAAATTTCCATTCTTAAGCAAGACAGTGGTTAAGCGGATGTTGCCTCTTTTACAAGCTTTCTTGCCCCGGTGGTTAAGTGAAGCTAGTCACACGGCCGTTAAGTGAATCTTTGGCTTCCCCATTGACATTGCTCGTCGGGAGGTAGCAAAAGGGGATCACGTGAGGCCCGGGAGACGCTGCGAACCGTCATAAACAGGAGCCCGTTGCCAGCCGGCTCAACTATGACCACGTGACTGTGGGGAGGCTGCACAGTCTGGAAAAACGGTCGTAAAAGTCACTTTTCTCAGGGCCGTTGTTAACTTCGGTCACTAAACCAACGTTGTAAGTCGAGGACTTACAATGACTCAATCAGAATAAGAGCTGGAAGGGACCTTGGAGGTCTTCCAGTCCAACCCCCTTGCTCAAGCAGGAGACCCCTAAGGCCATTTCAGACAAATATGTAATGTAATCAGAATAGAGCTGGATGGGACCTTGGAGGTCTTCTAGTCCAACCCCCTTGCTCAAGCAGGAGGGACCCTATACCCACTTCTTTCAGCGTTTTCATCCTTAACTTACAACCCCCTTCAGAGAAAAAACGAGCCCGTGGGGGGGCTTCTGGATCCCTTCGGCCGGAAGGACGCCCGTTCCCGTCACACAACAGACGCCGCAAGGATCAATACGCTGAGGCTGCAAACAAAGTCACTCCCTCCCCTCCCTCCCCATAAAAGCACCACAAACCAAATCAAACCAAAACACCACAAATCAAACAGACTTTTGAATGGCAGAGGTATTTTCCAATTTAGGAGTCCTCACCCCCCCACGTCCCTCGCCCCCCCCCCAAAGATTTGTCACAAAGTCACCCCGGGACATTTCTGGCTCTGCCTCGCTTCCCCGGGGCCATCTCAAAGTCACCTCATGCGGTGTTTAATGGCTGGATTTGGCCCACGCTGGCGGCCTAGAGCCCTTCCAGATAAATGCCTGCAATTGGCAGTGATGAATGAGTCCCAGCCCAGACAGAGGGGGGGGGGACGTTGTCGACCGGCACAGGAAGTGCAAAATAAAAAGCCTCCAACGCCGCGACAGACCATCAGGGCAGCCGGGAGTCGCTGCCACCCTGTGTCTGCCGGATGACCTACAATACAAATGTGTCAAAGGAGGGGGGGGGGTGTTTCTTATACGCCTTGCCCGCCCCCTCCATCGCCAACCGCTTCTTTTCCTTCCACCCCGCCTCCCTAACCCGCAGGACACACATAAGCTCCTGTATAAATCACAGCTGGCACTAATTGGCTCCCCCGCGCCAACCCCGAGGTCGCAGGCTAAACGGGACGGCGGGATGCTAAAGTGCCCCTTCCTTGCGCTCCCACAGGGGAGTTCCCTTCGGGTCAAAGATTAAACATACGGGAGGGAGGCAGGCGGGCAGGAGGAGGATGAAGCCTGTGGCAGGGGAAGAGAAGGCTGTGTCCACCACCACCACCCCCGTGGTGGGTAAATAAGAGCGGTGACAGGTCTTGGTACCAATCCAGCCCTTCCTCGACCCAACCCGATCATTTTATATCCCACTGGCTTCGCTCCTGCCAACCAACGCCAGCCTCCCTCCGTCGAAAAGCCAGCCAAACTCTAAAATAGACTCCCCGGAGCTAAATGGGGCCTGCGGGGAGACACACTGGCATTGTGTGCCCAATCCCCTCGTCCTATTTCAGACCTGGTCCACCCCACCCACCCACCCTCCTCTCTTTGTCAAAGAGCCGAGAGAACAGCCAATTCGTACAACACGCGGGCTCTCCCCTTGCCACAGTGCCTTGCCTCTCCGTCCGTCCGCAAGGCAATGGGATGGAAGGGGGGAAATAATCTATTTCCCCCTCCCCGATTAAAAGCAGGTGTTAAGGCAGGCATTGGGCTTAACCAACCGAGGAGCCAATGCTCCATTGCAGGCATCCTCTCAAATGGGAAGGGGAGAGCGGGGGGGGGGGGGGGAGGAAGCATGGGAAGCATTTACAATACAATCCTTGCTCGCTCAGCCCGAGCGAGTATTATTAGGCTGTTATAAAACACACACAGAGAGACACACAACAAAGCGTCTTGCAGATAAATCGAAGCTTGTCACCCCCTTCTCGATTCCAACAACAACAACCCGGTTAAACTTCATGAATAAAGGGTGCAAGGATGACATTCCACCCCACCACCATCATCCACTTCCCTTCCCTCTCTCCCTCCCACACACACACACATTACATTTTGCATCTGGCCCAACCCTGGCTCCTTCTGACAATACAACATTTATCTCTGGAATGCTTCAAACAGCTTCACCTTGTTGCATTTCCCTCTTACAACGGCCACCTTCCTTCCGCTTCTGATGGGATGGAATTGACAAATAGCACAGGAGGGGGGGGGCAAATACATCAGGAGAGGGGTTTTTAACCAGACACCCCCTCCCCCCACAACCCTTGTCAATTTCTAATTCATCTATCAATCTTTTTTTTTTCCTTTCTGCCTACTTCTTCCACGCTTTCTTGTTCCCCCCACTGCTTCTCCCTCCCTCCCCCCCCCATTTCTAATCATAATAATATTGGCACACATGCGCAGAAGATTCTTAGATTTGGCAGGCAATCAACTAGAATTTTCCACCCACGTGATATTCCTACCTTGAAAATATATATTATATAAAGCTAACAAAGGATTTGGGGAGGAAATGGGAAGGGGAGGGGAAAGAGAGAGAGAGAAGGAATGCAGATGAGTAGCCATAACTGCAAATTATCATAAACCAAGCCTACTTAGACAAACAGCATTTTTATGGGTTTCAAGTTCATACCAAAAAGGAGGAAAAAACCAAACAACAGACAGCCAATCTGAAAAGCAAAAATAATAATGATAATAATAATAATAAAAGAACGGCACCTTTTAATTTGTGTCAGTTAATGGCGGAGAGGATAACAGCCATTTCCATTAGTGAGAAATCTTAATCGCGAGGATAAATAAATAAATAATTTTTTTAAAAAAGTCGTGGGGGGGAAGGGAGTGGTAAGGAGAAGAGGGGAAAAAAATGCCTATTTGGTGACACAGGAAAGATTTATGCGGGGATGGGGCAGGAGGTCCAATTTTGCGTTTCTGTCTGCGCACATGGGAAAAGCGAGATGGGATGTTTCTAAACTCTGCGCTTCCCCCCCCCCCCCGCAGTCGAAGGGGAAGAAGAAGGGAGGCGAGGACCCCAACCAGCCGATGGGTAGCCAGCTGTCAATTCCAGCCTGTTGCGGAGAACAGGAAAGGGGGGCGGGGGGGGGGGCGGTTGTCTTCCAGCCACAAGTTACCAGACCACAAGAGCATCCCCTGGCAAGGAGGCCTGCCGGGGCGGTTGCAAACTCTGCCCTTGCAAGCCGGGTGAGGTCAGGGCACCAGGATTCCCAGGCCTTTGGGCATTGGGAGGGAGGGAGAGGTAAAGAAGGGCCCGGGTGCAGGTTAGCTTCCAGAATTAAGTGGCAGCTTGGGAAAATCCGAGCAGAGGCCGGTTATAAGTGTGTCTAGGCTGTTTGGGGCAGCCTGCAATTTTTTTAAAATACTGGCGGGCACTTTTTTTTTTTTAAATCTTCCATCAGGTCCCATCCGCACTTTGCCCAGGGGCCTTACTCCTGCTTCTCTCTCCACTTACTACTAACTTTCTTTCTTGTGAAGTGCCATCCCCGAGCGTAGCTTGGCTTTTACTAGAGAGGCTCGGCTCTTGGCCCTATTTTGCCATTTCTGCCTGCACTTCCCTTTCCTTTCCCCTTTTCTATTTCTCTTCCTTTCCTTTCCTCTTTCCTTTCCTTTTTTCTAGTTCCCTTTCCTTTCCTTTCCTTTCCCTCTTTCCTTTTCTTTCTTTTCCATTTCCCTTCCTTTCCTTTCGTTCCCACTTTTGTCTTTCCTTTCCCCTTTCCTCTTTTCCATTTCCCTTCCCTCTTCTTCCCTTCCTTCTTTTCTATTTTCCTTTCCTTCCCTTCCCTTTCCCTCTTTCCTTTTCTCTCTTTTCCATTTCCCTTCCTTTCCTTTCGTTCCCACTTTTGTCTTTCCTTTCCCCTTCCCTCTTTTCCATTTCCCTTCCTTCCCTTCCCTCTTCTTCCCTTCCTTCTTTTCTATTTTCCTTTCCTTTCTTACCCTCCCCTCCCCTCCCTCTTCCTCAAAAGCCCAGAGATCCTTTCCAATCCAAATCTGGTTCCAATTGTGTCGAACTGGAAAAACAAAAAAAGTTTTAGCCGCTATTTGCATATTTCTGCAGCCTCCCAATTTGCCACCTGTGAGAGGCAGCTTCCAAAACCCGCTTAAAATAAACCAAGGCATTTCCAGGATGAGTAAAAGCAGCAAGCAGACGGCGGTTGCAGCAGACAATGCCTTAAAACCCTCTCCTCCTCCCTTGGAGATTGTAAAATGCAGCTTTGGGGATAAATTTAAAAGCCCCAATCTCCCATTTTGGCCTCGGAGGGCCACCAACCTACTCCACAAGGTTGTTGTTGATGGGGGAAATGGGAGGAGGGGGACATCATGCGCACCTTGCAAGCTTCTGAACAAAAAGGCAGGGTAGAAATCTAACAAATAAATAGTCAGCTCTCCTAGCCTCACAGGAACAAGGGAGGTTTGTTCTCGCAATCTAGAGAAGAAAATCAGAAGTCCCACAGGAAAAAAAACACCGGGAACCACAAAACTCTTCCCGTGCCTGACTATTTCCTGAGCGGCCACAAAACTAGCATATATAGTTGAATTAAACGATTCTGTTTTCTTCTGAAACTTTTCTTTTCTTGGATTTATCCATGGTTGGCCTACCGGGGGGGTCGAAAAGCTTAACAAATTGTGCATCGGTGGGTGTCGCGCATTGGCCAGTTGTGACGCATGTTTTGAGCGACAGGGAGCCGCAGCAGAGGGATGGAAGAGCCGCAGGCGGCTCTAGAGCCGCGGGTTGCTAACCCCAGGTAAGATTTCTTGCCCCCAACAGCAGTTATGGGGGCAAATTCACAGAGCACGCGACGCAATCACGCACAAACCGGGTATTTCATTCTTTCCGAACACGCTACCGTACGTCAAAGTATCACAGGCTTAACGTAGCCTTTTTTACTTTCGTAAACCGAAGTGGGGGAAAAAACTTTTAAGCAGCATAAAGCATCCCCTGTTGTGCGTAGAAATCTCTATCGGCCCTATTCTGTTAACGAAAAATTATCAGATTCCTAAAACTCATTGTTGGCACCAGCTCATGCTTTCTGCTTTGGGTGTTATAGGTGTTTTAAATTGTTTTTTTAATGATTTGGTCGGTTGTTCTCTTAAAATGTTGTACGCCGCCCTGAGTCTTCAGGGAGTAGGGCGGCATAGAAGAACCTCCAAAGAAAATAAATAAATAAATAAATAAACTCGTACTCGGGCCTTCGATCTTACCTAAATGTAGGGCTTTGCATTTGCCCCCGCTAAAAGTCAAGAACTTCCCAAATCTTGATGGGGTCCTTTAAGATGCTTGCTACCCCCCCCCCCTCACACACACACCGCACACATTTTGTGTCGTCTGAACATTTGGAATTTTCTAACTCCTTAGCCGAGCCACTGACAAATGCGTTGAGCAGCGAGGAACCTAGGACAGAGCCCCACTCAATCCTTCCTTGGGAGCTTGATCCAGAGTCACCTGTACGGATAGTCCTTGAGTTACAACAGTTCCTTCAGTGACCGTTCAAAAGTTACATCACTGAAAAAAAGGGACTTACGGCCGTTTTTCACAGTTAGGACCATTGCAGCATCCTCAGGGTGCCGTGCTCAAAATTCAGACACTCGGCAACTGACTCGTATTTATGACGGTTTCAGTGTCATGTGATCCCCTTTTGCGACCTTCTGACAAGCAAAAGTCCATGGGGAAGCCGCATTCACTTAACAACCAGGTTACTAACAGTTGCAGTGATTCACTTAACAACATTGTCAAATGGGGCAAAACTCACTTAACAACTTTCAGAAATGCTGGACTCAATTGTAAGTCAAGGATTTACCTGTATTCGCTGGATATAATTTTTTTTCAACCAACTTTGAGTACTCCGGGCCATTATTTTGCCATCCTCTCTTTATAAGAACCATTCCTACGGCTAGCTAAACTAGTAAAATTTAGCTTGATAAATGCTCGCTGGCATTGTTTCCTAAATATTCACAATCTTAACGTCTTCATAATCTGAGTTTTGCCTGGTATCCTCCAGTGGACCAGCTGGCTCTTTTCCCCCCCTGTCCTGGAGACATAAAAACCATTCCTGCTAGCCAAACAGCCCTTAATCCTCTCTTTATTTACTAGAGGTCGTCCTCGCTTCCTTAGGTCAACTGTTCAGCTGAGGTTGAGGTCCTCCCTGGAGAGAAAACCACGGCAGAGATGGGACTGAAAAGCTCCCAATGGTGCTTTTTCAGGAGGCAACTGGACTTTCTGGACTTTTTTCTTTTGAAGACCTTTCCCACCTCATTCAAGAAGCTGACAGGATAGTGGGGAACGGAAGGATTTATCTATCCTATTATTCATCCACCATGCTGTCAGAGCTGAAGAAGCTTCTTGGATGAGAAGCGAAAGGTCTTCGAAAGAAAAAAGCCAGAAAGTCCAGTTTCTACCTGTGGGACAACCATGAGACCTGGATGCCTGAGAATCTCTACAGACTGAAAAAGCTCTTATTTTTCCTCATCGCCTGTTCCTATCCTTCCATCTTCTCTGAGCAGCAGCCTCCCCCACCTTCCTTTTCCTCCTGCGAGAGCCAAAATTCCCACCACCACCACCACCTTTTCAGGTTCTTTTCTTTTTTCTTTTTGCAATTTTTTTTGCATTTTTTTTATTTTTTCCACACTCCACATATAAACATCAATACATATACCATAGCATCTTATCAAGTGTTAACATACATTTATACATTATTATCCAATAAACCAACATAAGAATCTTACATACATCATTGTCAAGTTGCCCATCTCTTTCCCCCTTACCATATCACATCACTCCCCTCTTACCTCCCTCCCTTTTCTCTACTTTCTTTCTCCTTCTCTCCCTTCTTCCTACTTCCCTCTTCTTCCTTCCTCCCTCTTTCTCTTCCTCCTTCTCAACCTCTCCTCATCTCTCTCTTCAGGTTCTTTTCTAAGTCCCTTTACACTTCAGTCTAACACATCCCTACTTATGGCTTGTATCCTATCTCCCTCCACGCTCAAGTCCTTGTGCTTGAGTGGTCTCAGCAATCATCGTGGTAACGCCACTTCCCTAGAGGCAAGCCACTAAGAAGCCACGATAAAACATGATCAAAGGACTGAGGGTTTTTGGTTTTTTAAAAAATAAGACCAAAAATGTAAATGTTTGCATTTATTATTTGCTTCCACAGCGAGATCAGCGGTTGAAAACCCGGAGTGGTAAGCATTACGAACAAGGAAGTCCAATACAATGAAGGATAATGAGGGCCCAACAGATTCATCCCACCGGTTACAGGAACCGTTATCTAACTCAGTGTTTCCCAACCTTGGCAAACTGAAGATGTCTGGACTTCAACTCCCAGAATTCCCCAGCCAGCAAATGCTGGGTGGGGAATTCTGGGAGTTGAAGTCCAGACATCTTCAAGTTGCCAAGGTTGGGAAACATTAACTTACAAGGTGTTTTTTTTTTAAATCCTCTTGGATCTGTGTTTAAGAGTTTGGAGTTGCTGCTTTCATCCCAGCAAATAACAGAGACCCAATAAGTAATAGAGAATGGATTGTAGAATGGAAACGTCACCAACAAGGAAAGGGGGCCCTGCCACCCGCAACACCAATTTTGTCGCAAAAGATCTACTGCTAAATACAGAAGACTGCTTAGATTATTATTTTTTAAAAAAATTCTGACAACAGGTTGTCTTCCATAGTCTGGAACGACGGATGCCATCCATAACCCAACAACCCTCAGGGAGTAGGGCGGCATAGAAGAACATCTAAATAAATAAATAAATAAATCCCAAGGAAAGAAGGGAGACTACAACGCTATAGATCAGCTTCTCGTAAGTCTATGGGATCGGTCTAATTCCTTAACACGGAGAATTATCGATGGAGGGCCCACCACTAAATCAAAGGCACTCCATTTTTCCTCTTAGGAAGAGCCCCTCATATGTGGGGCTG
The DNA here is from genome assembly GCA_023053685.1 of Diadophis punctatus similis. Classification (NCBI taxonomy): domain Eukaryota; kingdom Metazoa; phylum Chordata; class Lepidosauria; order Squamata; family Dipsadidae; genus Diadophis; species Diadophis punctatus. Next base: position 2,925,146 of record JALIGW010000041.1, read on the forward strand.
CCAGTCACAGGGGGCAGCTAAAGCCACGTGGGAAGAGCCCATCGATTTACAGATAATTAAATCAACGTGTTGTCTGGCACATCCACATTAGTGTGTGTGTGTATGTGTGTGTATGTGTGTATGTATAGATAGATAGATAGATAGATAGATAGATAGATAGATAGATAGATAGATAGATAGATAGATAGATAGATAGATAGAGATAGATAGATAGATAGATATAGAGATAGATAGATAGATAGATAGATAGATAGATAGATAGATAGAGATAGAGATAGAGATAGATAGATAGATATAGAGATAGATAGATAGATATAGAGATAGATATAGAGATAGATAGATAGATAGAGATAGAGATAGAGATAGATATAGAGATAGATAGATATAGATAGATAGATAGATAGATAGATAGATAGATAGATAGATAGATAGATAGATAGATAGATAGATAGATAGATAGATAGATGATAGATAGATATAAATATAGATAGATATAGATAGATATAGATATAGATATAGATATACACACAAACCCAGACTGATAAAAATCAAGGCTCTAGCCTTCAACGGGGCTGTAATCGGAAAAGCTACCCTGGTGACTTTTGTAGCCATCAACCAAACAACAAATCGATAAACCAACAATTTCTGTAAGCTAACCGTGTGTTACAGGAAAAAAAGGGGAAAAAAAGAGAGAATTTCACTGCCTATCTGTGACAGTAACGCCACCCCTGCAGACAGGTAAATAATAAAGAAGCACACCTCACAATACAGGTAGACCTCAACTTACAATCATTCATTTCGGGACCATTCGAAGTTACACCCCCCACTGAAAAAAAGTGGCTTGTGACCATTTTTCACACCGTCGACCAGTGTGGCCTCCCCTTGGTCATGTGATCAAAACTCAGGCTCTTGGCAACTGACTCCTATTTATGACTGTAGTGACCCATGGGTCATGCGATCACCTTTTGTGACCTTCTGACAAGCAAGGTCAAAAGAAAGCCAGATTCACTTAGTAACTGTGTTACTCACAGGTGCAATGCTTCACTTAACGACTGTGGCAAGGGAAGTCGTAAGATGGGGCAAAACTCACTTAATGACTCTCACTTAGCCACAGAAATTTTGGGCTCAATTGGGGTCATAAGTCGAGGAGTACCTGTAGTTAGATCAGGCTTTCCTATGGCAATTGCAATCCTACCCAACTCAGAATTCCCAGCAACCCTCGGCCAAAATGAACCAAAGTACAAACCCAATGAGAGAGAAAACTATTTTGCTTCTCGTGAAGTTTACTTTATCCTTAAAACTAGAAGCAAGAGAATAAATCAGCTTCCCTGCTAAATATCTGCAGGGAAGACACTATCTATATATTTCATATCCTTAGTGGAACTAGCAGAAGTGACTTTTAACAATGTCTAAACAAAGTTCAATTAATTTCCCTTTTGCACCCTTTTCATAGGCAAAATAGTTACTCAAACACGCAATTTGAAAATTGGGGCATTTAAAAGTTTTAGAAGGGTTCTTATTTTCACAATTACTTTTAGTTTTTTTTATATGTCGCTTGGCCTGGCGTTGCCCGTTTGGCTCCGAACCTCTCAATCTTTCCTTTTGGCACACTCATTTACTCGAAACAGCAGATGGGCTTGCCTTCTGACTCCCGATGGCCCACACAGGATATATATATATATATTTGGCCAAGTCTTACAACAACACTCTTCATGTGAATTGGATTCGGATACCTGTTAGGCCTTCAAAAGTTACACACCTGTATGGGAGGTAGGTTTTTATTCATTTTTATCTGGTGTTTGGATTTTGGAACTCTCCCTCTATGGTCATTGCGAACTCTTGGCCAGGGGCCTTAAATCTCCAGGACTGGCAAGGAAAAGCTGCCCATAATAGGCTGGACAGCCAGCCCGGGTCAAGGGAAGTCTGGCTAAGTTCAGTAGGGCACAGCCCGGTAAGATCCCACTCCTTAAAACCCCTTGCTCATCCCCCACAATTTCTGCGCGTTATCAGCCTGCAGCCCATAAGTGGGATCCTTCCTGCCCAATGGGGTGTCAAAATATGGCCAGAGATCTCCAACACCCAGCACCTCCTTTTCTAGGTATACACCCCCAGGTGACCTCATTCCCCCCCCATGGATGGCCAACCCCATCCTGCAATGGGAGCTATCCTCAACAGGCCCAGGAGACACTATGAGGTGGGGGCAATAGTTTCCCCCTACCCCTCCCTCAGAGACTGCCTCAGCACCCATCCCAACAGGCATCCCTCCCTGCAACCTTATGGGGTGTCAAAACCAGGCCAAGAGCCCTCAAGTGCCCGGTTACCCCAGCACCCCCATTTCTACGTATACATTCCAAAGTGACCCCTTTTTCACATGATGGGAACCATCCCCACCACAGGCTCAGGAGTTGCCCCCCCCCCAGATAGTGAGGAGGGACAGTGATCCTCTCCACCTCCCCTCCCTCAAACATTGCCTCAGCCCCATCCCCTCCCTCCTATGGGGTGCCAAAACAGACCCCAGCTCTCCTGTCCTTCAACATTCCTTTATACGCACCCAAGTCACCCCTCTTTCCCCCCCATCCCACAATGGGAGTCCTCCCCACCAGAAGGGGCCCGCCAGACACTGTGAAGGGGGGCAACGATCCCCTCAAACACCCGTCCCTCAGAGACAGCCTCACCCCACTCCCTGGCACCCCTCCTTCCTATGGGGTGTCAAAACAGGCCTCTCAAGTGCCCTGTCAACTTTTCTACTTATACGTCTCCCTCTTTCCTCCATCCCACAATGGGTGCCATCTCCACATGGGCCCAGAAGGTGGGCCCCTAGACACTTTGACTTGAGGGGGCCCAGTCATCGCCTCTCCCCCTTCTCTGAGACCACCACCACAGCCCCCATTCCCTAGCAGGCACCCCTCCCTCCCACCTCTGCCCTCCCCTCAAAGTGCCCAGCCATCCCAGCACCCCTTTTTCTACTTATATCCTGTGACCCCTGTTTCCCCCCCCCAATCTCTCAATGGGAGCCCTCCCCACTGGGAAATGGACCCCCCAGACAACCCCTCTTTTTCTCCATCCCTCAATGGAGAGGGACCCCCAGACACTGTGAGGAGAGGAGGGGGGCAATGATCCCCTCTCCCCCTTTCGCTTCCCCTCCCTCACAGACCCCTGGGGGGGACAATGATCCCCTCTACCCTCCCTCAGACCCCTTGGGGGGGCAATGATCCCCTCTCCCCCTTTCGCTTCCCCTCCCTCACAGACCCCCTGAGAGGACAATGGTCCCCTCTCCCCTCCCTCACAGACCCCTTGGGGGGGCAATGATCCCCTCTCCCCTCCCTCACAGACCCCTTGGGGGGGCAATGAATGATGCCCTCTCCCCTCCCTCAGACCCTTGGGGGGGGCAATGATCCCCTCTCCCCTCCCTCACAGACCCCTTGGGGGGGCAATGATCCCCTCTCCCCTCCCTCACAGACCCCTTGGGGGGGCAATGAATGATGCCCTCTACCCTCCCTCAGACCCTTGGGGGGGGCAATGATCCCCTCACCCCTCCCTCACAGACCCCTTGGGGGGGGGGCAATGATCCCCTCTCCCCTCCCTCACAGGCTCGAGGGGAGGGGGCAATGATCCCCTCTCTCCTTCAGACACACACACACACCCTCAGGCGGAGCCAAGGCCCGACCCGAGGAGGGCTTTTCCTCCCGCCGCCTGGGAGGAGCGTCTGGCTGGCCTCACAAGGTCCCACCCAAGCCCCCCCGATAAAAGTGTGGGAGCGGGGCGCAGGGCGAGAGACACAACGCAGAATTAAGAGACAGGAGCGCGGAGTTTTTTTTTTAGGGGGGGGCGCGCGCGCAAGCAGAGGCTGTTCCGGGAATCCAGCGGCGGGGAGGGGGGGGGAAGAGAGGTAAAAGGAAGAGCGAGAGAGAAAAGGCGGGAGGGAGGGGCCGGCTCCGGCGCGCGCGGCGGGCGGGGTGGGTGGAGGGAGGGGGGGGTTCTGGCGCGCGGAGCGCGGGGGGGGTGTCCCCTCAGCGCTGGGCGCGCGGGCATCCCGTCCGGCCCCGCGGCGTTCGAAAGCCGTTGCTTGTTTACCAACAGCCGCCCCGCCCCCTCTCTCTCTCTCCCTCCCCCCTCCCCCTCTCTCTCGCGGGAGGGAGGGGGCAGCCTCGCTCTTTCCCTCACGCGGGGGAAACGAAGAGGGGGGGCTGTCGAAATGGCCGTTTGTTTATTTACCTGGCGGCGCCTGGGTCCCTCCGGCGGCCGGCGTGGAGGAGGAGGAGGAGGAGGCGGCGGCGGCGGCGGGGGTCAGCGGGGCAGCCTCCTCCTGCGCTGAGGCGACGGCGGCGGCTGAGGCGGCGGGCGGGAAGATGTCGCCCGGGCTGTCGTTCCTAGCGGCGGCGGCGGCGGCGGCTTCTTCGTCGTCTTCTTCCTCCTCCTCCTCTTCCTCCTCCTCCTCTTCTTCGTCTTCCTCCCCCTCCGGCTCGGACACCACCATCTCCTCCTCCTCTTCCTCGTCCTCCCTCAGAGGGGAAGCCATGGTGGTGCCGGAGGAGGGGGTGGCCGATGGGTGGGGGAACACCGGAGCCGAGCCGACGGGCGGGCGGGCGGGGTGGGGATGGGGGGGCGGCGGCGGCCCCCCTTCCCCGCCTCTCGCGCTCCCTCCCTCCCTCCCTCAAAAGCGACCCCCCTCAAACCATCCCCCCCGCCTCAAAAAAAAATCGCCCCAAAAAAGGGGGCGGTGGGCGTGTGGGGGATGTTTGGGGAGGGGGGCGCGAGGAGAAGTCCCATGCGATGGCCGGGACTCTTCTTCTTCTTCTTCTTCTTTCCCTCACAACTTTTCTTCTTCTCTTTCAAGGTTTCTTCCTCAGACGTCCCCCCCCCCTTCTTTGGGAAGGGAAAAAATAAATTTAAAAAAAAATGAGGGGTGAGGGGCGCGCAAGGGGGAAAAAAATTAAAAAAAATGGGTCTCAGTTCTGAGGTGGGGAGTTGAGGATCATATTTTGCCACCCGAGCAAAAAAAAAAAAGCAACAAAAATGGCCGCCTCTAAATTATATTTTTTTTAAAAAGCGAGCCCCCCCCCCGCGAGGTAAAAAAAAAAGATAAAGGGGGTGCCCCCCATGGGAAAAAAAAAAGGAAGAAGGATTAAAAAAAATATTTACCCAAAATGGCTGGCTTAATTTTAACCCCCTCTTCCTTAAGCTTCCAAAAAAAAGAGAGAGAGAAATGCCCCCCCTTCCTTTAAAAAAAGAAAAATTAAAAAAAAATGCAATCAGAATCAGCTCCAAATTTTTAAAAAAAGGCAAAAAAAAAATTGCCAAGAAGAAGAAGAAAAAAAAGAAAGGATAATCAGGATCAAGGCAGTGGTTTTTTTTGCCCCCTCTTCTTGCTGTGGTGATATTTTCTTTTCAATCGCCCAAGATCTGTAGTCATGAACAATATTTAGACATTCCTGGCACTGGGGGGAACCTGACAAGATTTCTGCATAAAACAAAGATGGCTGCTCTAAATTATTTCTTTTTTTTTTTTCCTCCTCCTCTCCTTAGGCTCTCCCCCCCCCCTACCTCCCTCAATAAAAATATTTTTTACAGCGAGGGGGGGAAGAGAGAGAGAGAAAAGGTTGGATTAATCAGTACTCATGCTCAGTTATGACATCAGCATAAAATTGTTAAAGGTTAACTAGTTCCATACTAGTCAGACCCACGACTTTAGTGTGTGCTTATGGTTGCTTTACTAGCACAAGAAAGAGAGAAAAAAATAGTGTTTTATTTCCTCCCCCCCTTTTTTTTCTCTCTCTCTCTCTCTCTAACTTTAAATACTTCAGAAGGGAGTGGCTTATTTTTCTCTTTTTCCTCTAGGGCAAGAAAGGAAGAAGAGAAGGGGGGGGGAACCCCTCCCTGATTACTGCAATTCATTAAAAGATTTTTTTTTTTTTGGTCCACATTCAACAAAGGAGATTTTATTGTTTTCCCAGATGAGATTCTTTTGATACAGGCAGCCAGACACAAATATGTATGCATATGATTTTGGTCAGGTTTTGCATTTAAAAGAGGCTATATTAGATTTAATAAAATTGGAAAGCTAGGTTCTGGCTGCTCTTAAGTGTGTTAGATTTGCCCCACAGGAATAAATTATAAGGCATAATTAAATTAATGATAAAATACTACAAAGTATTTTTTTTTCAACATCACCGAACTGACAGGGATTTGGGGTGATCATGAGACAATCCAGTAGGGAGATCGATGCACTTAAATTATTGCATGTGACCTCAAAGAGTGTCTAAAATTAAGCTTTGTACTTTTGCCTCCAAGGTAAGATTTCTCCCCCCCCACCACCAAAAAACACCTTTTTTCTTATGCATTCCTTGTTAGGACTGTTTTGTAATATTGTTCTATTATGGCTGAAAACCGTTTACCCTATTTTTACAGCGGGGAAACAATTAAAACCCATACAATGGAGACAAAATGAGTTAACAATAGGAACACAGCATCATTACTACTGTCAAACCTAATAAACGTATGCTTGAGTTTAAAACGCCTTTTGCATCTTTCTCTCTACCTGCTAACAGACACGTCTATGATAAGAATCTACCCGCCAACCTAACAAGAAAGTTGTCAAGGGCCTACGTCTCTTCCTGTCTGGCTCTTAGGTTGTAGCGAATGGAAAGTCTCCTGCATATCTTGAGAATTACAGAATCAGATTTGCCCTGGGCCACTGCGTATAAGTAAGTACCATCCCCACCAAGGAAAACGGAAGGAAGAGGGGCTGCCCCTAAGTCCCTAGTGGCACCGCTGCTGCACGCCACCAGACAAACAAATCTCAAGGGGACTGCGACCTTACCATGTTCCTGAAAGGAAAATAAAACCCTTGACCAACTCTTTCCCCACCCACTGGGATTTATTTCTGAGTAAACGCTGAACTATAAAGCATCTTCAGTGGCCAAGCTTTGGGTCAACATTCTGAGTGAAATGTGGCTAGGGGTCTGATCCTGCCAAATGTACCATCTTAAATGAATAGGCCCATCCCTGTGTTACAGAAACCTGCTATAAATTCAAGTATACTTGTGAAGCGCAAACAGTGCAAACTTCGCTACGTTCTCCCTACTTGAATTTGTTTCACACGGTCATTTAAAAACTTGAGTGTGATTTAACATTCCTGTGTTGTTCCGTAGTCGTTCAGATAGGTAAAATTCAAATTATTTTATGCCTGGGTCCACGTGTTGCTTTCAAAGGATGGGTCGGTTTAGCGTGTCTTGTATTAATCCAGCCCCCTCTGGTTAGTTAGTTTGCTATACCAACCCAGAAAATCGGACTGATTTGAGTAAACCAGGGCAAGCCTATTGTGCAAACACAGCCGAGTGACTCTACTATTATCAGCATCAGGTTTCTGCAAGGTGCACATTGGTGTTAAATGTGTAAAACCTGCTTTAACGGCCTTTGTCCCCTTGTCCAAGCCTCTCTGGTTCTTGGGCTCCAGCTAGAAAAAGAAAATATTCCGAACCCCGAAGGGCTCGAGGCTGGATAGAGATCTTACAGAACCATCATCTACAAGCACAATGCTCCTTCGCTCAGGGTAATCCCATTTAAAATGGTGAGTCTTAGAATAATAAATCTGGAAACAATGAGGCTTATTCAAAGTATTCCAACTTTATTGAAACTGGACCACAGAGCAAGAGTCCTGTTTCAACACACACGAGTATTTTGTAGCGTGCTGGACGCGGTGGCAAAAATGTACTCCAAATTTACTTTCCAGGACTCTGCGTTTGCAGATTTTCTCCATCTGCAATTTTCTAAAAGTACAAAATGAGGCCAAATCTTGCCAGGATCGCTTCAGCTTTTTAATATGCATATATATATTTAAATTCCTGCCATATCACCCTTCATGACATCCAGAAATGACACTAGGAAGGCGACGATGGGACCCTCGCTCCAATTGATGGGCTGGGCTGGGAAGAGCCTCTTTATGGGACAAGTAAGGAGGGTCGTGTAAATATCACCGTGCACCTTTTCTTGTCTCTCTTTATGACTCTTCAAGCTCAGTCTAAGCTTTCTCCCCCCTGTAGACCAGTTATAAATGTCCACAGAGGAGTAACTGCGCCTGCAGGAGACACCGTTTGCCAAATGAACATTATCCCCCGTGTGGCTTTTACATTTAACGCAGCCCCCTCTGAAGCCCTCCAGGAGCCAGTGGGCGCCAATCCCATTCATTCATTCATTCATGTTGAAACATTTCCCTGGCACTGCTGGGAGCCAGTGCTCCGGAAGAGCGTTTGAGGTTTCACGCTATCAAAGTCCTTGACTGAGAAGTGTGCTTTCTGGTGTACCTACCATCACTCCCCTGCCTAACGGAAAGAGAGGGAGCCTGGATCGGCACAGCAGCATCTGAATTTGAGGTTTCACCCGCTCTGAGCTTCCTCTCGCCCATCGGTTCACGCCACAAAGTCTTAAGCGTCATTTTTCTGAACCCCAAATCCTTAGGTCCTCACTGTCCAAGGCGAGAGACGGGAAGGGAGAAAACGTCCTTCTCCGCATGTCCGTCTTTGGAGCTTCTTCGCAAGGTCCAAAATGCCAGGAGTTCCATCAAGGGGTCCAGGGCATGGCCTTTATTTCACCCGCTTATCCCCAGCAGGCTTCCCCTTGGCTGGCTTTCAGAAGGGCCCAAAGATGTTGGCCCTCTTCACATCCCCTTCCCTTTGGGGAACTTTTGCTGTCCTGTTGTGCATGTGTGGGGAGCTGCTTAAAGGTCTTCCCCGGAACGATCGCTTAAGCATGCAAGGAGAACCTGGAGGAATGGGACACACTTGCGCAGCAAACGGAGAGCAGCAGCCTCTTGCCACAAATCCATCCCGTGAGGTCAGCACCTCCTGCCAGATGTTAGCCTCCGGGCCCAGACCTCTTGGCCCGATCCTCCTCGAAAACTTGCCTCAGCTTTCCAGCTGGTTGTGAAGGTTGGATGTTAAGTGCGCTAAAGGCTCCCGCCAGGCCGCCTGCAGCCGGTGATTCCAGGTCACGCTCTCCAAGGGCCTACTTGGCTTAACCGCTCGGTTGGAGAAGCCGCCTCTGCCACAGCCTCGCAGACCTCGTCCGGCTTAAGCTGCCTGTACAATTGCATGTGAAATACCCGAGCAATCCCTGATCCCTCAATTGCCACTGCCAGCGGGCTCCTTAAGCCCAGGCGCTCTGCTGTTATTCAGCAGCCGGTAAAAAATGTCATAGTTTCTTCCTGTAACAAACTTCTTGGCCCAATTAGTTTTCCTAGTTGAGCGGATTAGCTTACCGTGCATAGAATAACGACTTACTTTTCTTATCACGGGAATATTAGTTACTTAATAATAATAATAATGACAAAACCTGCTACAGAGTAGAATCCTTTTGGACGACTGCGGAGCAAAAGGCCAGAAGTGGGGAGGGGGAGGGGGAAGAGGGGTGGGCAGGGGGAGGAAAAGGAGCAAGCCCCAGCCAATGCCTCTCTTCTTGCAAAGCAGCTGTCGGATGGAAGAAAGAGTTTGCTAGGGTTAAAGGCAGGAGCAGGTGGGAGGAGAGCCAGCCCAGCTCTGGAAGGAAAATAAAAGCAGGTCGTAGCCTTTCTTAGGAGGGGTGATTGTTGCCTCCCCCCCCCCACACACACAAAAGATGGGAGTCTGGATGGCAACAATCCCATCTGTTCTCCGTACAAGTGAAAAATCTCCCTGGGGGTGATGGGGCCTGCCAGAAGTGTAGATAATATTCGACCTTCAAGTCTCATTTCACAACCCACACTTAGGATTTCTCTTCCCCCCCCCACCCCTTTTCCCTCTTAACAGCTGTCGCAGACAGGAGCCGAACCGAGGGAGAAAAAAGGACAGCTGGCCTGATGTTGCCACAGCCTTACTAGCATTATGTGGAAATGGACCCATGCCCACCGGCCTCTCTCTCTCTCTCTCTCTCTCTCTCTCTCTCTCTCTCTGCCCTGACTGGGGGGAGGGAGCAGACCCAGAGGCCTCGTTCCTGGGCGGCTGCCAAGGTTGACCCGAGAAGGGAACAGAAGCTCCCGTCACCACCGCCTTCTGCCAAGTCAGATCAAGAGCAGACCTTCCAGGTTAAGGTCTGCGGGGTGCCTCCCCCCCCCGCCCCACTTCCATTGTTAAAGTCACAGGAGTAGAACGTTTCTTCTTTGGGGTCCTAGATTAAGTTTCCCTGCGCTCTCTGCACATTCCCCCCCACCCAGATGTGACTTTGGCGATCTGGTCTTAGCAGATCCCCCTTCTCTATGCCTCCGCCGCCCCAAAAAAACACAAATCAGCCTAGAATTTTCTCTAGGAACCGAATCAATCACAGCCCCTGCTTGACTGCTTTTTGGATCAAGAGATGACAGGAAGTGGATTAGGAAACAAACTCCGGTGGCCTCACGGGCGACTAGGAGAGCAGAATGTCAACCCTTAGAGACCTCCAGGTCCAGACCAGCAACTTGTTTGCTCCTTTGCTTTGCAAACTGAAACGCGTGTCCCCTCCCCCCTGCAGGCAGGCAGGCTTGTGTGTGTGTGTGTGTGAGATACCACCCAGCGCTGGATCACTCTATGTTTCCACCCCCATAAATAGTGGACTCAGAAAGCAAGATGATGGACGCAGAGGCGGACCGGGCATCCTTGGGGACGCACCAGCAACTTCCGATCACACTCCTGCAATTAGCACACTTGCACACTTACAGAGGAGGGTTAAACTCCCGGATCCCCAAGGGGCCGACTTAATTCTCCTTGAGTCTTTCCTGCTCTCTTACAGTGGCTGTCCCTTTACAGAAGTTGCCCCTCTCCCCGCCTCGTGGGACCTGGGGTCTGCGTGCATCTGAGCCTTGGATCTCAAGACCTCTCTCGGATGACCATCCTCTAAGCCAGGGATGGCCCTTGGCCAACCTACCTGCCTGCCTGCCTGCCTGCCTGAGGAATTCTGGGAGTTGAGGTCCACAGGTCGTAAAGGGGCCGTAGTGGCCCACCCTTGCTCTAACCTCTGGAACAGCAGAACAACCCAGGCACGTCTTGCGTCAGCCGCTGTTTTAAAACACATTAGAGATCCGATAGAGACAACCCAAGCCACGGAATGCCTTCCTAACAGAGGCTGCATCTCAGGATCACTATGGACTAGAAACTCTTTTAGTGCGGATGTTTTGACCTGTATTTTAAATGCAGAATTATCACAGGTAGACCTCGACTTACGACCATTCCTTTAGTGATCATTCGAGGTTACGACAACACTGAAAATAGTGACCATTATGACCCTTTTTAAACACTTAGGACTCTTGCGGCATCCCCATGGTCGCATGAGCAAAATTCGGATGCTCGGCAACTGACTCATATTTATGATGGTTGCAGTGTCCTGGGGACAAGTGAGTAACCTTTTGCAACCTTCTGACAAGCAAAGTCCACGGGGGGGAGCCGGATTCACTTAACAATCATGTTCCTATTTTGAACGAGTGCAGTGATTCACTTAACAACGGTGGCAAGGAAAGGCATGACATGGGGCAAAACTTACTTAACAACTGCAAGAGCAATTTTGGACTCCATTGCAGTTGTATTTATTTATTTTTTAAGGAAACACTTTGGCCTTTTTAAAATGAAGCTCTGAAATGATGCCTAACCTACGGCGAATCCTGGGAACTGATCATAAAAAGCACCACACAATCTATCATGCTTGATGGCAGAAACGGATGATTGACGAGTGATAGAAGGAAGAACCACTGGTTTCCGTACTGCTACCTCCGGAGGCAAGGGACATGGGAAACACCTAGCTTTTCCACAAACGGCCCTGAAAGCCCCAGGTTTTTTGTTTCGTCTTTCAACTGGTTGCATTTTATGGTTTTTAAAACAATTTCTTTATCTCTTCTAAGTTTTGATTGGAAGCTGCCCAGAGTTGGCTGAAAGATGGGCAGCTCTATAAATGTTTTAAATAAATAAATTTAAAGTGGTTTTTTTTTTTGTATTCCGGTATACGGCATCATCTAAGTGATTTTGTCTGATTTACAAAATACTTAACAAACTAGGATCTCGTTAATATGGGATCAAAGACCACCAGGAAATTCACAGACATTCCAGAAGGAAACGACGACAAACCACTCGGGTGCCAGTGCCTAAGACCTCTCTATGTGTCCATGTTCCCAAATACACCAAAGATCAAGTTTGACTCGGACACAACTTTGCCGTTAACGTATTTGCTTTGGAAATAGCCAGTTTATGAAAACGGGAGTTTTGGCTGCAATCAATCCTGAACAGAGTTCCTACAAAATCAACCTCGTTAAACAGATTGCAGCAGGCTTACTTCCGAGAAAATAAGCACCCAGGGGTGTCCCTCCTCAACATCAGAAGTTACGTGATTAAAAAGACAACCTTTATTGAAGATTTGCTCTTTTCAAGGCATGCATCAAGGTGGTGGTGTTTTTTTTAAAGAGTCGAACCTAACAATGATGTCTTTTCACCGCAAACATCTTACGTTTTGCGGTTTTATCTTTATCCCACTTATCCTCCAAGGGGATTCTCATTCCTCCACCTCCAACCACTCCTCCAAACAAGCCTTTGAAACAGCTCAAGAAGGCGCAAATAATTGCTGCAAGATTACTTAATTTCCTTCAGGGTTAAGCAGGATATTCAGGCCAGAGGACACCAGTTTAAAAGTCAACATATAAAATTGTGTGGGTCCCTTTCCGGGCCCCAGGAGCAAAGCTGCTCTCCCACCTCAAGGCCTGCAGGGCAATAAAATGCAATTATTTTTTAAAACCATGTGAAGAATGACGGAGCTCCAAAATGGCTGCCCCATGAGCCACGACTGACATCTAGTGGCTGTAGCATCAAACGGTAGCAGTAAGAGCCCTTAAAGATTCAGGTGGACAATCGCAAGACCAGGAGATCGTATTTTAGGGACCCATCATCATCATTTGGGGTGCATCTTCCTTTCCACCAAGTCTTGTTCTTGGGAGAGAAAATGGGTTTGCCCAAGGAGCGAATGTGCTGCCGTCCCTTAAAGATAAGCTCGGTGTCCTGCAGCTGCTGGTGAGAAGACGGGGCACCTAATTGGCACTTCCAGCTGGAAGGAAATAGGCCCACGATTAGACAGGTTTCTAGAGCTCAGTGAGGTCATCGTTGAAGTAGAGCAAAATGGCGGTCGTGAAGTCGTCGGCGTCCATGTTGAGCTGGTAGAACTCCTCGTCTTCGTCGGGAATGTTGTTGTTCTCAAGGTTCTTGTCCATGTCCAGGCAGACGCCGTGGTATTTCCACGTGTAACTGGCAGCATGTGCGTTGTAGGGCAGGTAGCGCCTCAAGATCTCCCACATGGTTTCTTCTGAACAGACCTGCAGATGGAACCACAGTTGTCCACGGGACCCACAGCAGGAGGGCAGGACCCCCTCCCTGGGTTCAAGGTGGGAGTGGAGAGGTTTACTTGACTTCCACGCAGCCTACGTTCATGCCGCAAGTTGACTCTTTAACCCGGTCTGTATGTTGAACTGAACACTCCCCAAATAAGCCCTATATAGACCCTAATCATATATGTGGTACTGCTATAACGTTTTTTTCTTTTCATTTGTTTAATCTTGTCTGGTTCTCAAAGACTGCCTGGACAAGTCCCTGCAAGTTTCCTCAGAAGTGATTTGCCATTGCCTCCTTCCTAGGGTTGGGAGAAAGTGGCTGGCACAAGGTCATAAAGCCAGCTTTCATGCCTAAGGCGGGACCAGGACTCGCCGTCTCCTGGTGATTGGCCCCAAGTCACCCAACTGTCTTTCATAGCTGGCAGGACTACAACTCACCGTCTCCTAGTGATTGGCCCAAAGTCACTCGGCCAGCTTTCGTGTCTAAGGCAGGACTAGAATTCACCATCTCCTAGTGATTGACCCCAAGTCACCCAGCCAAATTTCATGCCTAAGGTAGGACTAGAACTCATCATCTCCTAGTGATTGGCCCCAAGTAGCCAGCCAGCTTTCATGCCTAAGGTGGGACTAGAACTCACTGTCTCCTAGTGATTGGCACAAAGTCACCCTACTGTCTTTCATAGCTGGCAAGACTAGAACTCACCATCTCCTAGTGATTGGCCCCAAGTACCCAGCCAGCTTTCATGCCTAAGGCAGGACTAGAACTCACCGTCTCCTAGTGATTGGCCCAAAGTCACCCAGCCAGCTTTCATGCTTAAGGCAGGACTAGAACTCATCATCTCCTAGTGATTGGCCCCAAGTACCCAGCCAGCTTTCATGCCTAAGGCGGGACTAGAACTCACCATCTCCTAGTGATTGGCCCAAAGTCACCCAGCCAGCTTTCATGCTTAAGGCAGGACTAGAACTCATCATCTCCTAGTGATTGGCCCCAAGTACCCAGCCAGCTTTCATGCCTAAGGCGGGACTAGAACTCACCGTCTCCTAGTGATTGGCACAAAGTCACCCTACTGTCTTTCATAGCTGGCAAGACTAGAACTCACCATCTCCTAGTGATTGGCCCAAAGTCACCCAGCCAGCTTTCATGCTTAAGGCAGGACTAGAACTCATCATCTCCTAGTGATTGGCCCCAAGTACCCAGCCAGCTTTCATGCCTAAGGCGGGACTAGAACTCACCATCTCCTAGTGATTGGCCCAAAGTCACCCAGCCAGCTTTCATGCTTAAGGCAGGACTAGAACTCATCATCTCCTAGTGATTGGCCCCAAGTACCCAGCCAGCTTTCATGCCTAAGGCGGGACTAGAACTCACCGTCTCCTAGTGATTGGCACAAAGTCACCCTACTGTCTTTCATAGCTGGCAAGACTAGAACTCACCATCTCCTAGTGATTGGCCCAAAGTCACCCAGCCAGCTTTCATGCCTAAGGCGGGACTAGAACTCACCATCTCCTAGTGATTGGCCCAAAATCACCCAGCCAGCTTTCATGCCTAAGGCAAGACTAGAACTCCCAGTCTCCTGGTTCCTACCCCGGTGCCTTTGCCACCACACCAAACAGACTTTCCTCCAATTTCCAGCCTAAAGCTAACAACTGCACTGTTCAAGCCTGTTGTGTTAATACACTCGAAAGTCACCCAGGGAAGAAGATGGATCGCTCAGAGGGCCTTGGGGCCAGGCAAGGGCTGGGGAGAATGGGACTCACCTCAAGGGTCTGCTCCTGAGAAGTCAGAGTGTTGATGATTCGAATGTGCCGGGTTTTCGCAGACAAGATGCCGATTTCGTATATGGGGCTTTTCCACCAGGGATCCCCAAAATCATTGGCCCAATCCGAGCGAGGAAGAGGCGGAGGGATGTGCACAAACCGGCCCTGGGGTGTGTAGTACTTGAGGCAGCTCGTGAGGGGATCGATGTGTGTCTGTATCTGCACAGGGTGGAAAGCCCAGATTCAACCATCATCTAACAAGGATGGTTCCCTCCAAATGCCACCCTACGAAGGGCTCCAAATTAACAGAAATATTTTCCCGTCAAAGGAAGAGTCCTTTTTCTTCATCCCTAAGTCAAAAGATGAAATCTTTCAAACATTTGCTTGGGATCAGAAGATCTCAAATTCTCAGCAAGAAAAAGAAATGGGCATTGCGGAAGGCAGGCAGTCCTCGATTTACGACCGTCGCTGAACCCAGGAAAAGAACGAGAGAACAAATACACTGATACGATAAGCCAAAAGACGGAGGGGTGGGTCCAAAGGCGCTTTTTTCAAAAAAGGGAATACATAAAACCCAGTTGCCTTTTGAAAAAGCACCTTTGGGACAACCTGGATGAGTGGTGGAGAGCAGAGAGCAAGGTCCTAAGTCCCTTTTCCAGATTCCGTCATAACCGATCCCTAAGTGACCGGTCGTAGGTCAAGGACTACCTGCGGGCATTCTCGAGGCCCGCTTCCTGGGTCTGGCCAAAGGTTTATCCAGAAGCCTTGCCCACCCGGCCTGGTGCCACCGGACACTCACGTCTCTGGTCCTGGGGTTGAACCAGTGGCTGATGTCTTTCCCTGCCACTTCCAGGATGGGCTTCATGAGGAGATCCCCTGCGCGGGAGAGAGAAGCCAGGATCCGCATTTGAGCCACTCCCTTCTGCCAATCCTCCCCCCCTCTTATAGCGCCTTGAAAATGCCTTCCCCTCCTTACATATCGGAGGGCGTCCAATGACCCCAGGAGCATCCTTTCGTCCCTCTCTGGAGTCTCGGGAGGTCAAAAGAGTCAACATGGCAGCCACCAGCACACAATAGAAATATGGAAAACTGCAGAAAAAGACTTAGCAGTCCATTTTATTATTAATTTTAGTTTTCATTTTGCTTTTTAAAGTTTCGTTGGAGGTGGACATATGCTTATGGGGGCAATGCAGAGTAATAAAAATAGGGTTGATGCCGCCATCTTGACTTTTTTGACCTCCCCAGAGCTATGCACGCCTTGAATTTGGCCCTCCAGCTCCTTTCTTCCCTCTCTGCCCTTCTTTCCACTCCCGTCCCGGATAACCACCCTTGCCAGCAAGGACGCCTTCTTTCTCCTCCTCCCCCCGTTCAGGTAGACTGCCTCTCCACCTGGAGGCTCCGCGGGGGGGGGAGAGCTTTCAGCCTTGCCCCCGAAACTCCGCCCCCTTCCCCCGCCCTTACCCCTGTACTCTTCGGAAAGGGGGCTGAGGTCGTACACCCGCCCCAGATAGGAGACCCACAGGTCCCACGGCCGGTTGTGCACCGCCACCTCCCGCGGCGTGAAGAACCGCGGCCGGGAGGAGCCCTCCATTATCATCGCCAGGGGCGCATGCGCCGCGTCTAGCGCTCCCCTTGGCAACGCGCCGCCGCAAGGCCCCACGGGAAACGCAGTCTCGCACGCTCGCCCCTAGGGGGGGCGGCTCCGAAGGAGAAGCCGGACGCCGCGGCAAGTCGCGCGTGCGTTGCTTTGCGTGCGTAACGCCACCAGGGCCGCAGGGCTTTGTGGGAAGGGTAGTTCCCTCGGCAAGATGGCGGCCCCTCAGGCCCAGGAACCGATGCTGAGGCAGCCTCCGCCGCCTCCGCCGCCGCTTCCTCGGGAGTCGGACGAAAACGGCTGCGGAAACAGCGCCCCCGAGGTGAGGGAAGGACCGGGGCTCGGGGATTCAAGAGCCATCCCCCTCGAGGACAGAGCTGGGGGACTTGAAGCCCCCTCCCACCGATGTGGGACTACAAAGTCCATCTGCTTAGTTGGGAAGGGGGCAGCCGCCAGGAAGCTGGCCTCGAAATAATACTGTCAATATTATATATGTGTGTGTGTATAATAGGTTAATTCAATTAAAATGTTTATTATAGGTAATATAAATTGACTATAGTGTATTAAATAAATGTCTATTATTGTGGTTAATATATATTATTGTATTAAATAGTTATAATGTATTATACAGACACACATACAAAATTATGTATACTATAATATTATACTATAATACAGGTGCTCCTCGAATTACGACCACAATACAGCCCAAAATTTCTGTTGCTAAGTGAGACAGTTGCTAAGACAGTTATTATATAACAGATTAATACAGTTTAAAAAATTAACTATTATATATCAAATAATTGTGTGCTATGGTTAATATATATTATTGTATTAAATAGTTATGTATGTGTGTGTGTGTGTTTGTATATATATTGTACACACACACACACACACAATTATGTATACATTAGTATACTATACCATGGTACAGGGAGTCCTTGACTTACGACCACAATTGAGCCCAAAATTTCTGTTGCTAAGTGAGACACTTGTTAAGACAATTATATAATAGATTAATACAATTAATAATGATAGTTAATAGTATCTATTAGCATAGTATCTAAATTTATATTACAGTGAAAATATATCATTTTATTAGTGTAGGGTAGAAGTAGTGTAGGGTTTCCTGCCTAGGCAGGGGGTTGGACTAGAAGACCTCCAAGGTCCCTTCCAACTCTGTTGTTGTTGTTGTTGTTGTTGTTATACAATTGTATCACAGCGGCCAGTTGTTTCGCCGGATTTGGCATTGATTACTAGTCGAGGCCCACCCAGGGGCCTAGGACGTAATGTATTATTATGATGATGATGATGATGATGATGATGATGATGATGATGATGTTATAATGTATCTTTAAATATGTATATAGTATTACCTTATGTATATATTAAAATACTAAATTACAGTATAGCATTACAATGTAGTATTGTATTATAGTATCTGACGGAGATGGGCGGTTAAGAGGTCTGAATTGTAAATAAATATTACATATAATCATAATGGCTTAATAAGATTAATCATGGATTAAGAGAAAGTTCCACCCTATCCCGTTTGTGTGGACTGTTGGTTCCTGGCTTTACCAAATTTCCTGTTCCTTTTCATGGTTTTCAATCTTTTTGAATGGCCAGTTTATGCCCCAATTTTATTTATTCATTTATTCTATTTATAGGCTGCCAATCTCACAATCAAATGACTCTGGGTGGCTTAAAGACATTCAGAGTCGTTCGATAGTTTAGATGGGCAGCATATACCAGGGGTCAGCAACCTTAAACACTCAAAGAACCATTTGGACCCGTCTCCCACAGAAAAAAAAAAAAAACACCGGGAGCTACAAAACCCTTTTGACATCTAAAATGAAGATATTTATGTATTTATTTCTGAGATTTATATACCGCCTCACAGTGCAAGCACTCTCTAAGCGGTTTACACCAGTAAGCAATGCATATTTATATTGCCCCCAACAATCTGGGTCCTCATTTTACCTACCTCGGAAGGATGGAAGGCTGAGTCAACCTTGAGCCGGTGAGATTTGAACCGCTGACCTGCGGATCAGAGTCAGCTAAAGTGGCCTGCAGTACTGCACTCTAACAGCTGCGCCACCTCGGCTCTTTTAGCACTGCATATATTATTAATTTTTTTTACCTTTATGCGATGTATAAAAAAAACTGTAGTGTGTTGCATTTATGAAATCAATGAACTGCTACAGAGAAAACAAATTTTCATTTCTGCATGCAACAAAAACATTTTGAACTCAGGAAAAAAAAAAAGATGGGTCGAAAACCTCAATAAATCGCCTGCCGGTGGGTATCGCACATCGGCAGTGGGGACACATATTTTGAGCGACAGGGAGCCGCAGCAGAGGGATGAAAGAGCCACATGCGGCTCCAGACCCCTGGCCTATACATTTAATAAATGAATAAATAAGATTGTGGCATAAACTAGCCACGGAAGTGCCAGGGGTAGCAACAGAAAATAAAAAATACTATATTTTATCATGACAAATGACATATACCGAAAGTAAAGATATAAATAGAATGGATATGAAATTAAGAATCATGAATGATCATATTTAGGAATATGTTTATCAAGTTGTATTGAAGGTACAACAGCACCGAAAAAAGTGACTTATGGCCGTTTTTCACCCTTATGACCGTTGCAGCCTCCCTATGGTCCCGTGATCAAAATTCAGACACTTGGCAACTGACTCGTATTTACGACGGTTGCAGCAGGGGTCACACGGTCCCCTTTTGCGACCTTCTGACAAGCGAAGTCCACGGAGGAAGCCGGATTCGCTTCACCAACCATGTGACTTATTTATTTATTTATTTATTTTGTGAGATTTATATACCTCCTCACAGTGCAAGCACTCTCTAAGCGGTTTACACCAGTAAGCAATGGATATTTATATTGCCCCCAACAATCTGGGTCCTCATTTTACCTACCTCAGAAGGATGGAAGGCTGAGTCAACCTTGAGCCGGTGAGATTTGAACCCCTGACCTGCGGATCAGTGTCAGCTAAAGTGGCCTGCAGTACCTGCCTCTAACCGCTGCACCACCTCGGCTCTTACTTGACTTAACAACGGCACTGATTCATTTAACGACCGTGTCAGGCAAAGTCGTAGAACGGAGTAAAATTAACTGAACCGCTGTCTCGCTTAGCAAGAGAAATTTGGGGGCTCAATTGTGGCCGTAAGCTGAGGACTTACCTGGGAAAGCCATCCATACGACAGCTCTTAAAAACACTGGACGCTGCCTCGGGTGCGTAATATTAACCTCACCCAGCCTCTATGAGGACTAGCGGCTTGATCTCGTTTTGGAGAATTGGGAGGTAATAAAAGCTGCTCTCCTGAACTTTTTGAGGATATATTTTCTGGATGTTTCTGGCAGGACCCGGTTGAAGAAACAGCGGACTCGCCTTACCTGCGCGCACGTCGTAAGCTGGAGAAACTCCTGAACAAGAGCTTGCGGATTCGTATGACGGACGGACGGACCCTGGTGGGCTGTTTCTTGTGCACTGACCGGGACTGCAACGTCATCCTGGGTTCCGCCCAAGAATACCTGAAACCCACTGGTGAGTCCCCCCCCACTGCCTCCCTCCCCGGTCTGGTCTCTGACAACTGCACCCTTATTTGCCCCTCTAAAATGCCCTAGATCTCTTCAAAAGTCAAGTATTGCTATGTGAGCTGCTCTCTGGGCTTGGCGGTTTTCTGGCAGACGTTTCATAACCCAACTGGGTAACATCCTCAGTCCTAGAAGGGAGCGAGGTTTGCAGAGTAGAGAAGGAGGAGGAGGAGGAAGAGGAGGAGGAGGAAGAAGAGGAGGAGAAGGGGAAGTTAGACTGTATGGTCCTTGGTTGTCACGTAGTGAATATTGTCAGTTGTATGCCTATGTGACGCATCCCTATCCTAATATTATGGTACATTCCAATACAAGCAGAACACGTGACGTGATCTTCTGCGCATGTGTACATTCCTGATTCTCCATTAATCGCTTGTGGTTTGGCTCTGACCGGAACGGTCTCATTTAATTAGCAAGAATGTAATTATTCAGAATTGATTGCTTTTGTACCGAAATGAATATTTTCTATTAGACTTTTAATCTCGGTTTCATTTCTGTCTGTCTGGATTCCAAGAAAAGATCCACATCGCCTCTGTGAGATTTATTCTCACCTGAACGTTGGTGCTCTCTGAGCTTGCTTGTTTTCTTGCAGACGTTTTGTGACCCAAGTAGGTAACATCATCCGTGCTAGAAGGGAGTAGGGTTTGCAGAGTAGAGAAGGGGGAGGAAGAGGTGGAGGAGAAGGGGAAGATAGACTGTGGGGTCCTTGGTGCTCTCTGAGTTTTATGACGAATTAGGGAACCTCGTCAGTGCTAGAAGGGAGGGAGGGCTTGTAGAATAGAGAGGAGGAGGAGGAGGAGGAGGACGGTGGGGTCCTTGATGTTCTTGAAGCTTGGTTATTGACGTCCTTGGTCCTTGACGTCCTTGAAGCTTGGTTATTTGCCTGCAGACATTTCATTACTCAACTAGCTAACATCATCAAGGCTAGAAGTAAGAGGGGTGTGTGGAATGGAGGAGAAGAGGGGAAAGGGGGGAGGTTTGGGGAGGGGTGGAGGAGGAGGACTGTGGGGTCCTTGGTGCTCTCTGGGCTTGGTAGTTTTTCTGCCGATGTTTCATTACCCATCTAGGCAGTATCATCCGTACTAGAAGGGAGTGACATTTGCTCTCTTTTATCTACAAGTGGCTTGATGATGATCACCAGCACTGATGGCGTTCCCTAGTTGGGTCATGAAACGTCTGCAAGAAAACAGCCAAGCTGAGAGAGCACCAAGGACCCCACAGTCATCACTGTTCCCCTCATCCTCCTCTTCTCCTTCGTTCTCCTACCCCCTCTGTAAACCTCCCTCCCTTCTAGCATTGATGATGTAGCCAAGTTGGGTCATGAGACGTCTAGAAGAAAACCACCAGGCTTGTTAAGGGGAGAATATCCCCGTAGAGGCGACATTGGATCTTTTGCTTGGAACTTTTCTCTATCTATCTAGCTAAACTAGATGCAATAAATCTGTCAAGCTTAGATTCCAAGAACCATCCTCTGCTACCATGTTAAGGGGAGAATATCCCCGTAGAGGCAACATTGGATCTTTTGCTTGGAATTCAATCATTTAGAAATAAAACCGAGATTAAATGTCTAATAGAAAATATTTATTTCCGTACAAAGCAATATAAAACAATAAACCTACATCTTTGCTGAGTAAAATACGACCATTCAGGTCAAGAGCCAAGGCAGAAGTGATTAATGGTGGATTAGGAATGTAGACATGCGCAGAAACATCATATCACGTGTTCTGCTTGTATTGGAAAGTACCATTATATTTAGGATAGGGGTGCATCACCCTGCATAGACTCACAACTGACAATATTCACATCGTGACAAGGCTCAGAAAGCATCAGGGACCCCACAGCCATCCTCCTCCTCCTCCTCTTCCCTGCCAACCCCACTCCTAGCACTGATTCTATTCCCTACTTGGATCCTGAGACGACTGCAAGAAAACCACCCAGCTCTGAGAGCATCAGGGACCCCCACAGGAGGGGGCTGATTGTCTCTCTCTCTCTCTCTCTCTCTCTCTCTCTCCCCCCCCCCCCCGTCGCCTTCAGACTCCTTCTCTGCAGGCGAACCCCGAGTCCTGGGCCTAGCCATGGTTCCCGGCCATCACATCATCTCCATCGAAGTGGAGTTGGAGAGCCTGAACTCCTTGCAGTACGTCTGAAGGGCCCATCCCTGGAAAGCAGCCGCCTCTTTGAGACGTTTTTCGAACCCAAGAAGGAGACAGAGAAGATTAAAAGAGAGAGAGAGAGAGAGAGATTTCTTCCAACCCACTTGCTCTCACTTCGCCCCGGGGAAGGGCGAAAACTGCCCTCAAAAGCTGGTTCCTCTTGGTGCCTTACAACCTGGAGGATTCCCTCCCATCCTGAGAAACATTGCACCGGAAGGACCTTTCTATTTGCCTCCGTTATTGGTTAAATCTCGAACTCTGCACCCGTGCTGTGTTTGGCGTGTGTTTGGCAGTCCTTGGGAGGGTGGCGGTGGAAACTCGCCCTGTTTTCTTCTTCCGAGGACCGCCTTCCTTCGTCTTTCCTCTTGGCAGATTCCTTGCCGAATCTTTCAGGATTGAGTGATCAACAGGATGCAAAAATCATGAAAACCTGGCTTAGGTTGCCAGCCGGTTGACAAGAGTTTTGGGGGTCGTGGGAAGGAGGAAGGTTAGCCCCAAAGAGGCAGGCGCCCAATTTCTCAAAGGAATCAATATCCTTTTACGCTTCAGCAAGCAAAAAAGGGCTTGACTGACAGGCTTCCTTCTTCCTTGTTTCCTGCAGAAAAATCTCCCCAGCCTTGTCACTCCCCAATTTCTCCCCATTTTGGTTTTAAATTCACCAAATGCTTCCCCCACCCACCCCCGCAAAGAAAAAAAAATCCTTAAAAAGACGTGGTTTTGCTGGTGTTCCCCTTTCTCCTTTAAATCAGAATATATATATTTTTAAAGGGTGGGTGGAGAAACCCCACTCCCCAAACGGGCCTGTTGAAGGCAAGGCTGAACTTCCACTGGCTTAAACTTTCAAAGATAGTCAGAAAATGGGCACCTTGATTGTTCCTGGAAAATGAACAGGATGGGATGGGATGGAATGGGATGGAACGGAACGGAACGGAACAGAACAGAATAGAATAGAATAAAGGAATAGAACAGAACAGAACAGAACAGAATAGAATAAAGGAATAGAATAGAACAGAATAAAGGAATAGAATAGAACAGAATAGAATAGAATAAAGGAATAGAATAGAACAGAATAGAATAAAGGAACAGAATAGAATAAAGGAACAGAACAGAATAGAATAAAGGAATAGAATATAATAGAATAAAGGAATAGAATAGAACAGAATAGAATAGAATAGAACAGAATAGAATAAAGGAATAGAATAGAATAAAATAGAATAAAGGAATAGAATAGAACAGAATAGAATAGAATAAAGGAATAGAATAGAACAGAATAGAATAGAATAGAATAGAATAAAGGAATAGAATAGAATAGAATAGAATAAAGGAATAGAATAGAACAGAATAGAATAAAGGAACAGAATAGAATAAAGGAATAGAACAGAACAGAATAGAATAAAGGAATAGAATATAATAGAATAAAGGAATAGAATAGAACAGAATAGAATAGAACAGAATAGAATAAAGGAATAGAATAGAATAAAATAGAATAAAGGAATAGAATAGAACAGAATAGAATAGAATAAAGGAATAGAATAGAATAGAACAGAATAGAATAAAGGAATAGAACAGAACAGAATAGAATAAAGGAATAGAATAGAATAGAATAAAGGAATAGAATAGAATAAAATAGAATAAAGGAATAGAATAGAATAAAGGAATAGAATAGAATAGAATAGAATAAAGGAATAGAATAGAATAAAGGAATAAAATAGAACAGAATAGAATAGAATAAAGGAATAGAATAGAATAAAGGAATAGAATAGAACAGAATAGAATAGAATAAAGTAATAGAATAGAACAGAATAGAATAGAATAAAGGAATAGAATAGAACAGAATAGAATACAGTAATAGAATAGAACAGAACAGAATAGAATAGAATAAAGGAATAGAATAGAATGGAATAAAGGAATAGAATAGAATAACAGTTGGAAGGGACCTTGGAGGTCTTCTAGTCCAACCCCCTGCTTAGGCAGGAAACCACTTCAGACAAATGGTTATCCAATCTCTTCTTTAAAACTTTCAGTGTTGGAGCACCTACAGCTTCTGGTGGCAAGTTGTTCCACTGGTTAATTGTTCTAACTGTCAGGAAATTTCTCCTTCCTTCTAAGTTGCGTCTCTCCTTGATGAGTTCCCACCCATTGCTTCTTGTCCTGCCCTCGGGCTTTTGCCTAATGCCCTTAAAGATGGAAAGCAGTTTTTTTTTCTTCTTCTAATTACAGAAAATTTCTTTGTCCCGGAGAGCGGGGAAAAACCACCCACCCCTCTTTTAATTTTTCCAACAAAATCCATGCTAAAGTCGAGTTAAAAACTTGAATTACGGAGGCCCGTCCTGTGGCTTGCTGACGGGACGCGCCTTCACTTTTGCTGACCGGCTTCCCCAAAAAAGCCTCCGATGACCCTGAAAGCCCCCACCCCTCCACCTTTCTCCGGCCTTCCCACCCCAGCAGCCTTGCCAAAAAAAAAAAAAACGCCTTGGGAAGAGGCATGAGGCTGTCTTCCCAAATCCTGGTTGCAAATCGGCAGGAAGCAGCCTCTATAGATAGACCCGGGGATGTATGTGCGTGTGTCCTCTCTCTCTCTCTCTCTCTTCCCTCTCGCACAATGGAGAGCTTGTGCAAGCCAGCGGCTATCCTGGCTTATCTAATCAGGGTTCCTTCCTCCCCAGAACGTGGAGTTTCCATTCGGTGATTCGGTTCTTCCTTATCCTGCCGTTCGGCCCGGTTCCTGTCCCTTCCCTTGGCAGCCCTCGGTACCCTTTGGAAGCTGCAAAATTTACCTTGGCCGGCAGTTTTCGGCCCTAGCAAAAACTTGTCGAATTTCTGTTTTTAATCGAAAGGGAGATGCCCCCTTTTTCCGGCTCGGAAGACAAGACCTCCCAAATAACCTTCGCTTCGAGCCTACGTGCCTTTTGGGAGTGAAGCCTGTGGGCCCGTCGCAATCCGGAGTAGCAAGCTGAATCCCTTTCAAGGGAAGGAACAACACAGCATCGGGAAGCGCTGGGGTCTCCGCCACCCCCTAAAAACCATGTTTCTAGTCCTGGATGCTAAATTTCCAGCCCAGAGGACAGATGTAGAAAGCTGGACGGATTTAAGTCAAGATTTAAACAATCTCTGTTTCAAGTGCAAAAATTAATTCTAGACACGACAGGTAGGCCAATTCCAGGTTTCCCAAGTCAACCTTTCATGCGCTAGTTCAGGGGTCTCCAATTTTGGCCACTTGAAGACAGGTTCTGTAGAACTGGTAGCGGAAATTTTGAGTAGTCCGGAGAACCGGCAAACACCACCTGGCCCCAGAGTGGGGTGGGAATGGAGATTTTGCAATATTCCTTCCCCTGCCACGCCCACAGAACCGGCAGGGAAAATTTTTGACTTTCACCCCTGAGTGGCACCCAAAATGCAGAGTTTTGCATGTCTAATTCAGTGCAAAATGTTAGTACAGGGGTGTTCAACCTTGGCCACTTGAAGACCCGTGGACTTCAACTCCCAGAATTCCCCAGCCAGCCACGTAGGGTAACTTTCTTAATAGATGGTGGGTATGCAGTAAGCGTAATATATCTTGACTTCAGCAAAGTGGGGGGGAAAAGAACTGGCTGGGGAATTCTGGGAGTTGAAGTGCAGAAGTCTTAAATCAGGGGTCTCCAACCTTGGCCACTTTAAGACCTGTGGACTTCAACTCCCAGGATTCCCCAGCCAGCCACATAGGGTAACTTTCTTAATAGATGGTAGGTATGCAGTGAGCGTAATATATCTTGACTTCAGCAAAGTGGGAA
This sequence comes from Diadophis punctatus similis, assembly GCA_023053685.1. Lineage (NCBI taxonomy): Eukaryota > Metazoa > Chordata > Lepidosauria > Squamata > Dipsadidae > Diadophis > Diadophis punctatus. Next base: position 2,951,346 of record JALIGW010000041.1, read on the forward strand.
GAAAAGGTGGCTGGGGAATTCTGGGAGTTGAAGTCCACAAGTCTTCAAGTGGCCAAGGTTGGAGAAGGCCGGTCTAATTCAGTGTTTTTCAAATGGACTTCAATTCCCAGAATTCCCCAATCAGCTTTGCTGTTGGAGAAGGCCAAGAAAGTTGGACAAGGCCGATCTAATTCAGTGTTTTTCAAATTTAGCCGCTTTAAAAGGGGTGGACTTCAATTCCCAGAATTCTGGAAGTTCGAAAACTTTGAACATTTTCAAGTTTTCAAACTTCAATTTTGAAAAACACTTCATTTGTTTTTATTAGCTCTCCTGAAAATCCTTAATGGAACCAAGTTACCTACTTTTGGGGAACAAAGTAAAACCAAAAAATCGGTGGGCCTGAACGTCAAATACAAGCATCGCAAACTGGGGAAAATTCGGCACCCAGTCTGGAATGCTGGGAATTTCAGAGGGATGCGGTTCAAGGCTGCAACCGTGTCTGTTGTCGGTTGTGACAAAATCACAACTGACAACGTCGGCTGAATTTCAAAATCCATTTTTGTGTTTGGCAAATGAAAATTTGTACTAAAAACTTGACTTAATGACCACAATCGGGCCAAGAATTTCCGTTAAGCGAGGCAGATGTTCAGTGAGCCATGTCTGGTTTTGCGATTTTTGTTGTTAAGCAAATCACCGCAGCTGTTAAGTGAATCAGGCAGTCGTTAAGCAAGTCCAGCTTCCCTCGTGAATGTGTGACTCGTCGTAAGACAGCCGGGAAGGTCATAAATGGGAATCACGGGATCCTGAGATCCTGCAGGTGTCACAAAATTTGTGCCGGTTGCCAAAACACCTGGATTTTGATCGCGTGACTGGGGGGGTTGCACGCACGAGAACCTATGGTGAGTCCCTTTTTTTCGAACAGTCGCTAAACGAATTGTCGTAAGTCGAGGACCGACTGTTCTCTTATTTTAGACAATAAACTTCCCACTTTTTTCTGGGAAAAAAAGCATAGCGCCATCAGTGTTTCGAAGTACAAAGTATATTATTATAACAATAATAATAAAAAAGAGAATTCCTGGTTAATTCATTCGCAGCAACTTCCGTAAATGCCTTAGCTGCGTGTTTTCCCATTCCGCAACTTTCTGAGAGATGGACTTCAACTCCCAGAATGCCTGGCGGGGGCATTCTGGGAATTGGAAGTCCGTCCCTTTTAAAAAGTCGGGCGAGGTTGGAAAACACCGCTTAGCAAAGCAGCAACATGGGACAAACAAGCAGGCGTGTTCTGAGTTCGAGAGGCGGCTCCAGGTCCATTAGCCGGATGGCGAAGGGGAAACTTTGGGGTCCTCGCCTAGGAGACCGAATCAAAACTTCCATTTTCTTTTTTCCTGGCGCCTAAAATTAACCCGTTTCGTCGTCCTTCTGCTGGACGGAGGTAGACTCCTCTGGGAATTTCTGCCAGCCACCACCTCCGTGCCCAAGAGAAGCCGGTCCATTCCGCCCAGGTGTTTTTGCCAGGCCTTTCCGGTTCCTTTGGTGGGCCCCTCTCTCCCCCTATCCCCAGACCCCTATCCCCCGCCTCACACCCACACTTTCTCCCCGGCCGCATCCAGGTCCTGCGAGCAGCAGCCACAGCATCCCACGCTTTGGTAGCGGCTGGCGGGCAGGTTCTTGTAAATGGCTTTGCTGTAGGGCACCAGGCAGTAGCCGAGCTGCAGGCGGCGCGCCAGGCGACAGTAGGCGGCCAGGGCCAGGACCAAGAGGGGCACCAGCAGGGTGAAGCCCACCACCAACAGGCCCACAGCGGCCGCGTCGTGCAAATGGTTGGTGCAGTAGTGCTCCTGGGTGTTCAGGAACTGCAGAGAGAAAAAGGGGAAAGGGGCCGTTAGGAATCTCCCCACAAGCTGGGCTCTGGCACACACACACACGTGCCAAGGAAGCCGGCTGCCCGGGGTGCAGAGGCACACATTATAGGGGTGCATTGTTAGCGGGGAGATCACTCCGGAGGTCGATGGATCTTTGCTCCTTTGAAATCATACTTAGAAAATAAAACCGAGATTCAAATCTAATTAACAAAATATTTATTTCAGTAGAAAAGTAATAAAAAGAATCCTTATTAGGCTACATCTTATCGGCTAATGAATAAATCACTTCTACCTTTGGCAGAAATGGCGGAGAGAAAAGGAAGGAGGAAACCTCAGGAATGCAGACATGCGTAATAGAATATATCATACGTCTGCTTGACCATAAATATAAGAAAACGGTAGAAAACACAGAGATGCACAAACTGACAATATTCACATCGTGACATGCATCTCCTTCCTGGCTCATTGCTGTCCCAGGAGCAGAAGCTGCCCACCCCCCCACCCCCAGACACCTCGACCCTTCCCCTGCGGCTCCTTTGGCAGCCATTCGGGTGACCAGGTGAGCGTGAGGGGAGTTGTAGTTTCACTCCTGGAGGAGGGAAGGGAGGAAAGAAAAGAGAAAAGAAAGAGGGGGGAGAAAAGAAGGAAGGAAGGAAGGAGGAAGAGATGGAAAAGGGAGATAGAGAAGGAGGGAAAGGGAAAGGGAGGGACGGTGATAGAATGCAAGAAAGAAAAAGAAAAAGGAAAGAAAAAAAATGAAGGTAGAAAGGGAGGGAAGGAGAAAAGGAGGGAGGGTTGAATTCTGGGTTTTGAAGGGATCAAAGAAGGAAGGGAGAAAGTTCAAAGTATGAAGGAAAGGAAGGGAAAGAGAAAAGGCAAGGAAGGAGGAGAGGAAAGAAAGAAAGGAGAAAAAGGAGAAAAGAGGGAGGGAGAGAAAAGCAGAAGAAAGGAGGAGAAGGGGGGGCAGAAGAGCTCCCCTTAAAGGCCATCTCTCCCCCTCCCCTTGGACAGAGCAGGGGGCAGGGGGGGCCACCAGAGCTATGCCTGGAATGTGTCTCCCCCCCCCCGTCCCGGAGTTTATCAGCCCCCAGCCTGGGCATCTGGCTTGCTTCACTGGCCGGGGACAGGCAGAAAGGTGGGAGGCCAACCGGTGCAGTTTCCTGGCTGGCGGGCCTGGGGGGGTTTCCTGTTGACTGGCTCTGTGGCCGAGAAACATCACGGGAAAGTCGCTCTGGGCCCAGCTCCATTTCGGAAGGGCGGTGACCAGCTGCAAATTGGATTTCTTTTCCCGATATTTTCTTAAATTTGGGGGGGACCCCCCCTCTCATCACCCCCCTGCCAGAGTCTCGATGCCACATTGGTGCCCGGCGTAAGATTCCGCAACGGGCAGATAAATAGTCATTTATGTCTTGTGTCGCTAAGCACAACAACCTTCCCTTCTGAATCTCGGCTGGTTTCTATGTGGGTCAAAAATTAAAAATTGCCCCCTTCGGATCTCAGAATTATAGGCAGTCCTCGGACTTACGACAGTTTGTTTAGTGACTGTTCAAAGTTACAGCGGCACTGAAAAATGTGACTTAGGACCTTTTTTTCACAGTTACGACCTTCGCAGCATTCCCCATGCTCGAGCAATCCACATTCAGACGCTCGGCCACTGACTCGTATTTATGACGGTTGCAGCGTCCCCGGGGTCCACCTTTTGCGACCTCCTGACCAGCAAAATCATCGGGGAAGCCGGATTCACTTAACAACCGAGTTACTGGCTTGTCAGCGGCAGGGATTCCCTTCACCACTGTGGCAAGTAAGGTCGTAAAATGGGACGAAACTCACTTCACCGACATCTCATTTAATGATGGAAATGTTAGGGATCAATTGTATTTTTGCGAGCTGGGAATGTAAGCTGAATTTCGATCCCTTTTTTTTAAATTGAAAATGAGAAATGTCCCAGACCGGACAGATCGAATTTACCTGCATTGATCACAAATGGAGGAACATCCATTTCTACTTATGAGTTGCTCTTTACACATTGATGTTCTTCGGTAGAGTTGTAGCTTACACGACCGTTCACACGAAATTTCGTACAAATGCAGTTCTAGGCTACAACTGTACCGAAATAGCTAAAAGTTCTGGAGGAATCCACTTTATTTTCTTTTTTTTAAAACACTCCTGCATTGAGAAAAACTTAATTCCAGCTCGAAAGATTAAATTCAGATTAAATTTATATTAATTTAAACTTAAGGTGACAAGTTATAGGTAAGAATAACTCAGTTTGGTGCGGGGATTTTTTAGGATCGTGGAAAGCGACCCGTCTCAAACGTCAAATCTGCGACCTTTCGTTCAGAGTGCCAAATTCAAAAAAAGTTTCAAAAGTTTAAATCAAACGTTTTAATTTTCGGCTGGGTTTTATGAGGATAAGCTGAAGAAGTTATAATCCTATTTGAGGCACACGTATTGTTTAAATAAATACGAAAAGAAAGCAAAACTTAAGATGGGTTTACAGAGCTGTTTAAAAGCCGATTTGTCGTCAATATCTGAAATAATCCGGACGTTGATTTCACGAGTTTACAACTCTTGTCTTCCTGGCTATGCATGAATACAGGTAGTCCTCGACTTACGACAGTTCATTTAGTGACCGTTCAAAGTTACAACATCACTGGAAAAAAGGGACTTAGGATCATTTTTCACACTTATGACCATTGCAATATCTCCATAGTCACGTGATTTACTACATTCAGGCGCTTGACAACTCACATTTATGACGGTCGCAATGTCCCGGAGTCATATGATCGCCTTTTGCCACCTTCTGACAAGCAAAGTCAAGGGGGGGGAAGCCAGTTTCACTTAACAATGGTGGTACTAATTTAGCAATGGCAGTGATTCGCTTAGCAAATGTGGCAAGAAAACTCGTACAATGGGGCAAAACTCAGCTAACAAATTTCTCACTTAACAACATCAATTCTGGGCTCAATTGTGGTCGTACGTTGAGGACTACCTGTACAGAGGTGTCCAATCTTTGTCGCTTTAAGACTTGTGGCCTTCAACTCCCAGAATTCCCCAGCCAGCTCTTTCCCCCCCACTTTGCTGAAGTCAAGATATATTACGCTTACTGCATACCCACCATCTATTAAGAAAGTTACACTACTTGGCTGGCTGGGGAATTCTGGGTGTTGAAGACCACGTGTCTTCAAGTGGCCAAGGTGGGAGACCCCTGATTTAAGACTCGTGGACTTCAACTCCCAGAATTCCCCAGCCAGCTCTTTTTTCCCCACTTTGCTGAAGTCAAGATATATTACGCTCACTGCATACCCACCATCTATTAAGAAAGTTACCCTACGTGGCTGGCTGGGGAATTCTGGGAGTTGAAGTCCACGTGTCTTAAACTGGCCAAGGTGGGAGACCCCTGATTTAAGACTCGTGGACTTCAACTCCCAGAATTCCCCAGCCAGCTCTTTTTTTCCACTTTGCTGAAGTCAAGATATATTACGCTTACTGCATACCCACCATCTATTAAGAAAGTTACCCTACGTGGCTGGCTGGGGAATTCTGGGAGTTGAAGTCCACGTGTCTTAAACTGGCCAAGGTGGGAGACCCCTGATTTAAGACTCGTGGACTTCAACTCCCAGAATTCCCCAGCCAGCTCTTTTTTTCCACTTTGCTGAAGTCAAGATATATTACGCTCACTGCATACCCGCCATCTATTAAGAAAGTTACCCTACATGACTGGCTGGGGAATTCTGGGAGTTGAAGTCCACGAGTCTTCAAGTGGCCAAGGTTGAACACCCCTGTACTAATATTTTGCATTGAATTAGACATGCAAAACTTTGCATTTTGGGTGCCACCCAGGGTTGAAATTCAAAATTTTCTCGTGCCGGTTCTGTGGGCATGGCTTGGTGGGCATGGCAGGGGAAGGAATATTGCAAAATCCCCATTCCCACCCCACTCAGGGACCAGCCAGAAGTGGTGGTTTGCCGGTTCTCCGAACTACTCAACATTTCCACTACCGGTTCTCCAGAACCTGCTGGATTTCACTCCTGGTGCCACCGACTAACACATGACCTGGGGGTTGTCTTATTCTCACACGCAGGATCCTGCCCCATTCCTGAGCATCCCACCACCAATCTTCATTCCCACAACCGCTGGGGGGGAAAAATCAGTGCGTCAAGAACCCAAGCATCCTAGTAAACGGATGCTCATTTTATTACAGAGAGAGAGAGAGAAGGTCTTGCAACGGCCAGACAAGGTGTCTGACCCCTTCCCCCCGCCCCAAAAATAGGGGCGGGGGGCTAACCTACCATCCACTGGCCCACATGTTGCATTCCACCCAGAGGGGGATGTGCAATAGCCCCACCCCCCATCCCTTAGATCTCAGCTCGGGACCCAGGCCGGAGACTTAATCCCAAAACATTTGGCTCTCCCCCACTCCCAAAGCTCTCCCAGGGGGCAAGACCACCCCGCAGTTGCCACGCCAACCTTGGAGGGGGCATTGGGGGGAAGGAGCAGGGCTGGGAGGCCAACTGAATTCCAGGGTTGGGCCTGGTCTGGAGATCTGGACAGGATCTTGCAAAATCTGCCAGCAACTTTGCTGTAAAAAAAACTCCCGACGAACCCTTTAGAAGCACCGTGTTTTCTTAACGCTGCAAATTGCCGGAAGCGGAGCCTTCGGCACATCCCACAACACCCTTTCAGGTCATTTTCAGGCCCCAGAACTTGTGGGGGCTCCATCGCCGGAGGTTTTTAAGAAGAGATTGGACAACCATTTGCCTGAAATGGTATAGGATCTCCTGCCTGAACAGGGGGTTGGACTAGAAGACCTCCGAGGTCCCTTCCAACGGCTATTCTTCTGGCTTGCCTCCTGACATTGTGGGTGCTCCATCGCTGGAGGTTTTTAAGAAGAGATTGGACAACCATTTGCCTGAATTGGTATAGGATCTCCTGCCTGAACAGGGGGTTGGACTAGAAGACCTCCGAGGTCCCTTCCACCTCTGTTATTCTGTTGTTCAAAAGTCCATGCTGGACTTACATTTATCTGACACATCATGCAGAAAAGCTTCGTCCCTACCAAGGCCTCAACTCCCTCTCTCTGCACACAGACACGCATCTCTCACGCATCCCCTCCGCCTCAGTTTCCCCCACTAAAGTGGATTTTTATGGACAACGGGGGTGCTTTTGCAAATGAATTTTATTGATTCAATTTATTGATTCGCTCAATATATTTCCCACCTAGCCGTGACTCCACTGTACTTAAAGAGTTGAATTCGAGCTGTAGGCAGTTGCCATCCTGGCACAAACCAGATTGGGGCGAAGGTGTTTGAGCGTCAGAAGAATGGGGCAGGAAACTGGGGAGAAACACCCCCCCCAGGGGTTCAAGCCAACTTTGGGGGGGGGGTACGCAGGACGGAGGAGATCCTCCCCTTCCCTTCCTTACGGCAACCTTTAACTGAGGATGCCCAGATTTTTACCGTTTCTTTGACTGACGGATTACGCCATTTTTAAATTTTTATTTTCTTGATTACACACACACATTGCACATACATTACACACACACATTTGTGTGCTGCCCATCTCGCTCCGAGGCGGGAGGGATACCCACTGACAGTGGTGTGTAGGGTTTCCTGCCCAAGCAGAAGGGTTGGACTAGAAGACCTCCAAGGTCCCTTCAAACTCTTGTTTATGTAAAAGTGTGACTCTCCCTCATTGTACCAAAATGAGATTTTTCCCACCACCGCCGGCCACATCAGTGCCGCCTCTTTGGGCTCAATTTTCTCCTATTCTATTCTATTCTATTCTATTCTATTCTATTCTGTTCTGTTCTATTCTATTCTATTCTATTCTATTCTAATTGGCCTGACTCGGACCTTGGAGGAGGGGAGCCGGCTTAATCTACCCTAGCCCCAAATCAGGAGGAATCTGGAAACCGCTTTTTTGCATCCCTCGGATTTTAATTCCAAGGCGGGGGGAAAAAATTCCACAATGGATGATTCAGGAAAATGAGTTTTCCAGTCTCCTCTTGATGACCGGTGAATTTGTTTCAACTTCTACCCTCAAAATGACGCTAGAAGCCAAGGCATTGCACACCAGAACAATTAGACAAAAGGATAGTTTTTTTTCTCTCCCCCATGCCATCCCTCTCTGCTCAAGAACAATTTCCCACAACGCTGTCCAATTATTTAGTAAGGCTGTATTACTATTCTCCATCTCATCTTTCCTATGATCCTAGCTTCCTTTTCTACTTCGGACCATAACTTTGTTGCTTGTAGCTTTACGATTTATATTGCTTTATTTAGCTTCCTAGTGCTATAGGATTTATGTTGATGGCTTATTTAGTATCCTATGACTTATCACTAAGTGTGGTATCTTAGGATTTATGATGGATGTGTTTTTATGATGACTATGATCACGATTTATCACTTATAGCTTTTATGTACACTGAGAGCTTATGCACCGAGACAAATTCCTTGTGTGTCCAATCACATTTGGCCAATATAGAATTCCATTCTCCATATTCTATTCTATTCTATTCTATTCTATTCTAATACTAATTCTATTCTATTCTTTTCTTATTCTATTCTATTTTCTATTGTATTCTGTTATTATTCTTTATTCTATTCTATTCTATTCTATTCTATTCTATTCTATTCTATTCTATATTCCATTATTGTATTGTATTGTATTGTATTGTATTCTATTCTATTCTATTCTTAATTCTAATTCTATTCTATTCTTATTCTATTCTATTTTCTATTCTATTCTGTTCTATTATTATTCTTTATTCTATTCTATATTCCATTCTATTCTATTCTATTCTAAATTCTAATTCTATTCTATTCTAATTCTATTCTATTTTCTATTCTATTGTGTACTATTATTATTCTTTATTCTATTCTATTCTATATTCCATTATTCTATTCTATTCTAAATTCTAATTCTATTCTATTCTAATTCTATTCTAATTCTATTCTATTTTCTATTCTATTCTGTTCTATTATTATTCTTTATTCTATTCTATTCTATATTCCATTATTCTATTCTATTCTAAATTCTAATTCTATTCTATTCTTATTCTATTCTATTCTAATTCTATTCTATTTTCTATTCTATTTTCTATTCTATTCTGTTCTATTATTATTCTTTATTCTATTCTATTCTATTCTATATTCCATTATTCTATTCTATTCTATTCTTAATTCTAATTCTATTCTATTCTATTCTATATTCTAATTCTATTCTATTCTATTCTTATTCTATTCTATTTTCTATTCTGTTCTATTATTGTTCTTTATTCTATTCTATGTTCGCTGAAGATCTGGAGCAGCGACTGCCTGCCACAATCGGAATAAGAGTTGGAAGGGACCTTGGAGGTCTTCTAGTCCAGCCACCCTGCACAAGCAGGGGACCCTATGCCATTCTAAACAAGTGGCCATCCAGTCTCTTCTTAAAAACCTCCCCTGATTTAAGCACCCACAACTTCTGGTGGCAAGCTGTTCCACTGATTAATTGTCCTCCCTGTCAGGAAATTCCTCCTTAATTCCAGGTTGCTTCTCTCCTTGATTAGTTTCCACTCGCTGCTTCTTGTCCTGCCTTCAGGGGCTTTGGAGAATAGGTGGACCCCCTCCTCTTCTTTATGGCAGCCCCTCAAATACCGGAATTCTGCTATCATGTCCCCCCTAGTCCTCCTTTTCTCTAGAACTGGCCAAACCCAAACCCTGCAGCCGTCCTTCCTATGTTTTACTCTCCAGGCCTTTTAATCATCTTAAATTGCTCTTCTCTGCACTTTTCCCCAAAGTTTCCAACATCTCACAATCAGGAGGTTGTGAGTTCGATCCTAGGTAGAGGCAGATGTAATAAGGGTCTCCTGCTTGGGCAGGGGGCTGGACTAGATGACCTGCAAGGTCCCTTCCAACTCTGTTAATCTGATCTGATCTTTTTTTTGGGGGGGGGGGGGAAACGTCGGAATGCCGATTCAGACTTTGGGCAAGGGAGGCACCTCCGCGCCCTCGTGCGCAGGGGGAATTCAGCCTCTTTCCCCAAACTTTTGGGGGGCGGGTTTTTTCCAAGCCCAGGACCCCCCAGTCCTTCCCCTTAATCTAACCCCCCCTCCCATCCACCCTGAAGAATCAAAAAGACCCTTCCCCATTGGAGCTGCAGTTTGCAAGGAGGGGGGACATCTTCAGGTTCCTCGCCCCCTCCCCAAATTCTGTGCCTTTTCCCACCTACGTTTGGCCCCCCTCCCTCCCACTTTTGACCCCCACCCACCCCCCAGGACCACTGACCTTAGAGTGGCAGAGAAAACCGAAGCCCAAAAGGACCCCAGCCGGCAGCAGAATCAACCCGAAGATGAATCCGGCTAGGAGAAGGTTGAGCGCTCCGACCAGCAAGTTTTGCAAAGTGACCAGCACGGCACAAGCCCAGCAATCCAGGGACCCCCGGAGTTCCAGAGCCCCCTCCCCGACGTAAGGAGGGGGGGTCAGAGGCGAGGTGCCAGGGACCCCCTCACACTCCAGGGACCCCTGCCCACCAGGCTTGGGGGAGCTGAGGTCTAAGCTCATCCTGGCGTGTGGCTTCCTTACTCTCTGGGCTGGGCTGGGCTGGGGATGGGTTTATAGGCGCCCCCTCCTTCTCCCCCACCCCAGGATAAGCTAGGAATGCGCACACACACACACACACACACACACACACACACACACAGTGTGCAACGTACAAAGCACCAAGCGCGCACCAGCTTTTCCCCTAAACCCCAGCTGCAAAACCTGACCCTTCCCCAGGATGCTCCTAAAAGAGGCAGACCGACCCCCCCTCCTCCCAGCAGGGGAAGGGTCTCTCTCTCTCTCTCCCCTCCCCTCTGAATTCCAAAGATGCTTCCCTCGGCCACCCCCTCCTCACTTCTGCCTTCACACACACACCCCGAAATGGCAGAGACAACAGAACCCCCTTGGGCACCAGGCCAGATGTTGATGCTTGGTGGGTGGGTGGGGGGTATGAAAGACAGCCCATCACCCATTTTTAAATATTGGGGAGGGGGGAAAGAGCCCATCCGGAGAGGCCCCCCGAAGATGGCCCTTAAATTTTGGGGTGCCCGTTTATAGGGCAAAGCATCGCCCTGGGGTTAATTGGGGGAAAGAGGAGGGGGTCCTTGAACGCACCCAGGCCAGTATCCAAGAGACATCCCCACTGGATTGGAAATCAATATTTTTCCAGGTTGGAAGGCCCCAGTTTCCCCTGTGAAGACCCCCTCCCCACAAAAAGCCCCCCCCCTTTAAACAATGGGTATAGGATGCCCAGCATGCGATCAGCAACTCATAGATTAAAACGCCAACAAAGAGGAGGAAGGAAGAGGGGGGGGGGAAGAGAAAAAAAAAACCCAGGTCGGTTTATTTTAATCTCTGTGAGTTAATTTAATTTTTTTTTTTTTTACATTTACAAAATAAGATTTGCTTTCTCCTCGTCCCCTACAGTACATTAAAGAATCCGTTTTGTGTGTCTGTGTGTGTGTGTGTTTTCCCAAAAAAAGAAAAAAAAAGTTAATTTGAGATCTTCATCTGTTTTAATTACAGTGTGTTCCGGGAAAAGGAATTTTTTTTCAAAAGTGCAGGTTTTGGAAGAAAGATTATTTTTACAGTGGAGGATAGGATGGATGAGGATTCTGTTCAGGAGGAAATCGTCAAATGTTATGAAAATCCTGTCTTTATTTTCCTCACCCGCGGCCCGCCTCCCACCCCACAATTCCCCCCCACCCCCCCACCCCACCCAACACCCCTGTGAGAAGACTGAGCATTACGTCATTAACAATTCCAGAGAGAAACTCAAAAGGGACCGACGGAAAAAGTGAGAGGTGTCTTTTTTAAAAAACAAAAACAAAAAAAAAAAACACCCAAACGGGTACAACATTTTAAAAAGATTTTTCTTAAAAACAAAACACAAAAAAACTGAATCAACAACACCCCACCCCACCCCACCCCAATAAAGGACCAATAAATAAGAGAAATCATTATCCAACAAAAAAAAAAGACATATAAATTAAAAAAGAGAGAGAGAGAGAACATTTATAAACTGTAAAACAATTCTGACTCGCGGAGGTAAAAAAAAAATTAAAAACCAGACGAGAGAGAGAAAAATTACCCCAAATCTCAAGACATTCTTGGCTTTTTAGTTTTGTTTTGTTTTTAAATGAACTGGGAGTGAGAATTGTCTAGCTTTTTTTAACAAAAAAAAAAAGAAATATTAAAAAGAAGATAGGCCGGTGAATTCGATAAGGAAAAACACAAATATAATCACATCGGCGAAAAGGTGAAATAATTACGGGGAGCTTTAAAGGACATTGAATTGAAGGAAGGAAGGAAGGTTAGATTGTTGTTAAGTTACACCTAACAAACGTTTAACAAAAGTTAGGACAAGTGTTGAGAATAGACACCCACCCCACCCCGGCCAAATTTTGCCAAAATTTTCTCCCCACCTACCCGTGTCTTTGATTTGGGGCAAGCACCATACCCTTTTTTGCACAGGGTTATATTTTTCACTATCCAAAGGCGGTTCGCACGGTTGGATTCTTCCGTGCCTCGCACCGACGGTTTTTTTTTCCCGACTGCACTCGTATGTCTATATATATATATCTATTTTTTGTCCGTTTTGTGTTTTCGTCTTTAAAAGCAGTTTCTAATACAAACCTTTTTTTTCTCCTTATATTTATATATATATAATATATAAAAGGATGTAAGAAATCAAAATGTCCATCCGAATAATTAAAAAACACACACGCCAATCGTCCCTGGCCCCGCCCAGCCAATATATATATATAAATCAATGTACACTCTGTTGCTCCCCCCCCCAAAAAACCCCAGAAGTTCACCCCAAGAGAACTGAACCCATAAAAAGTCCTGTGTTAAGAAACCCGTATTAAATTTTTTTTGCTTGGTTGCGTTGGTTGTTTTTTTTTTTTTCTGTTTTCCAAACGTTTTTTTTTTCCTCAAAATTTCCAACCAGAAAAAAAATATGGTAAATTAAACGGACGAACGACGGGAAAAAAAAATAACAAAGAAAACAGCACACCGGGCAGCCCGGCTAAAGTCACCGACTGTCTCTTTTCCACAAAATCCACTCGCGCGCGAGTGGGCCGTAATGCTCGTGTGAACAGGCTGCCCTCCCGGTTTTTACTTCTGTTCCTCCGAGCCCATGATGCTCGTCCCGGGATGGGGAGGAGGGGCGCGGGGGGTTGGCGGGGAAGGCACGCGGAAGTCCGACGCAAACCGGGATCTCGCACAGTTCCCGATTCCCCCCGCTAGGAACGGAGTCATTCTCATCCTCATCCTTTCGGATCAAACTGTTCTTCACCCCTTTATATATATATATATATTTTTAAATTTCACGATTTATCGATTTATCGTCTTCTATTTCTTTTCTTGTCCTCTTTTCGTTTTTTTTTTAAAAATAAAATAAAATCAGCACCACCCAGGAAAATTAATAACAAATAATATAAGGAGGTCCGTTGTGTTTTGTTTTTCTTTTTTGAAGAAGAATAAATTAAAAATGCAGGGTCCATCCGGGGGGGTGGGGGGAAACGAAGCTTGTGACCGGTTCCGTGTCGCTCCGGCTCAGGATGGCTTGCGATGAAGCAACGGAGGGGAAATCGAGGCTCGGTTTCGGGGTGGGTGGAGGCAGAAAAGGGGTCTACAGCACCTTCTGCCCCAAACACTCACAGCGGAGTGGGAGAAACGAGCACGGGAAAGCGAGCCCAGACATCGGCGCCTGGGCGTGATATGGCTCATCTTGAACTCGGCGTCGCAGCCTGCCAAAAAAAAAAAGTGGATGTGTGTTAATCAGCGACCCCTTTCCCAATCCTCATTTTTTTTCTTTCTCTAATCCAGGGGTACCAAACTGGATTTCTTTGAGGGCCGAATTCATTGTAGTTCTGCTCCGTGGGCCGGCGGGGGGGGGCAGATGGGACGGATGCCTCCTGCAGCATCCTGCCGGCCAAAACAGGGCGCGGGGAGGCTTTACGCAGTCCCCACCCCGTGCTCCATTTTGGCCGGCAGAATGCTGCAGGAGGCCAAAAACAGGGTGTGTGGGGCTGTGTGAGGCCACCATGCCCCGTTTTGGCTGCCAGAGGCACTCTGGGACGGTCCGTTGCTATTTCCAGGCCGGATTTAAGCACCCCGCAGGCCGGATCTGGCCCACGGGCCTTGAGTTTGACACCCTTGCTCTAATCAATTTGGCTCCCAACATTGTAAATGGGGAGGATTTTGGCCAAAAACACCTTTGGGACAACCGTGACCTGGCTGGCTAAGAATCTCCATAAACACACACACATAAACGCACGCACACTTCAGACACTCACCAGGGTGAAGCTGTCGTAGATGGCGATCAATTCTTCGGTTTTGTACTGTTCAAGTACCACGACGCCGTGGAGGGACGAGTTCCGTTTCCGGGCGCAGGCCTCGCAGTGAACCAGGTAGGTGTTCTTGCCACCGTTTTCGCTGGTCACAAAGAGGACGTTGAACACCTCCACCTGCGGGGAAGAGATGGGGGGGTCAGTTGCCCTCCTACGAAGCGGGAGACCCCCTTCCCTGCCTAGGGAAGAAGCCAAGATAGGACAGCAGCCGGGAAACCCCCCGAATGGAATCTCACGGGGTGGAATCTCTTAAAAATTGAACCCACGAATCGGCGGGCAGGATTTCAGAGGTCGCTAGCTCGGCTCCGCTCGCCACGGTGAGGCCCTGAAACATCACTGTGGGTGCTCCGCCATCAGTGGAGGCTTTTAAGAAGAGACCGGACAGCCATTTGTCTCAAACGGTACAGGGTCTCTTTACCGGGGGGGGGGGGAGGCAGGGGGTTGGGCTAGAAGGCCTCCAAGGTCCCTTTTGGCCCGCCGACTCTACCATAATCAGTGGAACAGCTTGCCACCAGAAGTTGTGGGTGCTCCATCACCGGAGGCTTTTTTTAAGAAGTGACTGGACTGCCATTTGTCTGAAATGGAATAGGGTCTCCTACTCAAGCAGGGGGTTGGACTAGAAGACCTCCAAGGTCCCTTCCAACATTCTTATTCTGTATGAAGCCGACAAAACCGTCTCTCCCTCCGGAAGTCCACCTCCCTGCCCCGTTGAGACCTTGTTAAAACCCTAAACATTAATCCTGCCCCATAGCCCCAGACTTCGAAAATCCCAAAGGGGGGCGCTACCCTCGCGCAGGAGAAGGAATCATGCCACCAGCAACCCCGTTAAAGATGCCAGAAAATGAGGGCCCAAGACCCCCCCCTGCCCATCACCGCACGAAGAAGTTGCTACATTTTGCAAAACCAAGATGGCCACCGGCGCTTGGCTTCCCTTCCGCTGTTCTCAGCGGGCGCGGTCTGGCTGAGGACAATGGGCACTGTAGTCCCAAGGTAGTTGATTGGACTCCACTTGGACCGAAGACAGAATTCAAACCCCTCCGTTATTTCACACTCCTTTTATTGATTGTCTGTAGGTAGGCTTACGATATATAGTACAAAAATACAATTTTGTACCAATACAAAAAAAAATAACATTTTTCATTTTGTATTGCATAAAATACAATAGTACAAAATACTATATATATTTATATATATATATATATATATTAAGGTATCTTTATTTTCGATCAATAACCTCTCCCCGCGGTTTCAGGGACGGGTCGAACACGACCTGAGCCCTCCAAAAAAGGGCCATGGGATGATTCAAGTTGTCCTTCCAAACTTAGCTAGGAGTGGAAACCCAGTTAAAGAAGGGTTTCCAGATCCCAATCGTGCTGGGGGATACGGTAGCCAACATTGAGAGACGTTAAGAGAACAGGTACGGCCCGGTCTCTCCATCCAGGTCTCACCATCGATGGTCCATGAAATCGACACGCCGTTTCTCTCCCGGGGCAGAGTCTGAATCCAAGGTAACGACAATAAACCTTGATTAACTGTGGTTCCACTTCTTCCTCTACAACCTTCTCCGAGGAGAGGAAGTCAGAATTGTTCATATTTACTAGACTGAAATCTGAGGGGACCATCCTGGAAGGGTGGACATCCTTGAGGAGACAGCAGATCAGAACTCCGTAGAGGGTTAGATCCACCTCTGGATCCAACCCTTGCTCCTCTTTCCTGTGGCCAGATGGGACAGAGGTCCAACACACCGCTAGCGGAAAGCCACAGGAAACGTCGTGACTCAAGACCCACAAACACAAGGAACTTCTGGAGAACATCACAACGGATGCTTCCATCACCTCAACGTATGTTTTGTCTACCCAGATTCCACTGGAGCGAATATGAACGACGTTATTGACGAGATGCTTGGCTAGACACAATGGCCATTCAAATGAATCCGTTCTTCTGAATGATCCTTCCTTAAAACTCCCTGGCTCGGGAATTCTGGGAGTTGAAGTCCACGAGTCATAAAAGGGCCATCGTTCCCCATGTCGGCTCGGGAATTCTGGGAGTTGAAGTCCACGAGTCATAAAAGGGCCATCGTTCCCCATGTTGGCTCAGGAATTCTGGGAGTTGAAGTCCACAAGTCATAAAGGGGTCATCATTCCCCATGTTGGCTTGGGAATTCTGGGAGTTGAAGTCCACGAGTCATAAAAGGGCTATCGTTCCCCATGTTGGCTCGGGAATTCTGGGAGTTGAAGTCCACAAGTCATAAAAGGGCTATCGTTCCCCATGTTGGCTCGGGAATTCTGGGAGTTGAAGTCCACAAGTCACAAAAGGGCCACCGTTCCCCATGTCGGGTTGGGAATTCTGGGAGTTGAAGTCCACGAGTCATAAAAGGACCATTGTTCCCCATGTTGGCTCGGGAATTCTGGGAGTTGGTCCACAAGTCACAAAAGGGCCACCGTTCCCCATGTCGGCTTGGGAATTCTGGGAGTTGAAGTCCACAAGTCATAAAAGGGCTACCGTTCCCCATGTTGGCTCGGGAATTCTGGGAGTTGAAGTCCACGAGTCATAAAAGGACCATTGTTGCCCATGTTGGTTCGGGAATTCTGGGAGTTGTAGTCCACAAGTCACAAAAGGGCCACCGTTCCCCATGTCGGCTCGGGAATTCTGGGAGTTGAAGTCCACGAGTCATAAAAGGGCCACCGTTCCCCATGTTGGCTCGGGAATTCTGGGAGTTGAAGTCCACGAGTCATAAAAGGACCATTGTTGCCCATGTTGGCTCGGGAATTCTGGGAGTTGGTCCACAAGTCACAAAAGGGCCACCGTTCCCCATGTCGGCTTGGGAATTCTGGGAGTTGAAGTCCACGAGTCATAAAAGGGCCACTATTCCCCATGTTGGCTCGGGAATTCTGGGAGTTGAAGTCCACAAGTCATAAAGGGGCCATCGTTTTATTTATTTATTTATTTCTTTATTAGTGAGATTTATATACCGCCTCACAGTGCAAGCACTCTCTAAGCGGTTTACACCAGTAAGCAATGTATATTTATATTGCCCCCAACAATCTGGGTCCTCATTTTACCTACCTCGGAAGGATGGAAGGCTGAGTCAACCCTGAGCCAGTGAGATTTGAACCGCTGACCTGCGGATCACAGTCAGCTGAAGTGGCCTGCAGTACCCTACTCTAACCGCTGCGCCACCTCGGCTCGGGAATTCTGGGAGTTGAAGTCCACGAGTCATAAAAGGACCATTGTTGCCCATGTTGGCTCGGGAATTCTGGGAGTTGTAGTCCACAAGTCACAAAAGGGCCACCGTTCCCCATGTCGGCTTGGGAATTCTGGAAGTTGAAGTCCACGAGTCATAAAGGGGCCATCGTTCCCCATGTTGGCTCAGGAATTCTGGGAGTTGAAGTCCAGCAACTGCATGTGCAGAACCCATGTATGAGATTCTGTGATTCTTCTTTTCCAAGACACATCCGATCAACCAGCGAGGAAGCTACCCCTATCATTGCTTGAGTCATTCCTGGTCAACTGAGATATCCTTCCGTTGTCACGCCAAGCCTTCACGTTCATCCATGGCGCTTCCTCAATTCTGTTAGACCTCCTAAGCCTTCTAAGGTGGTGGCTCTACTTCCCTCTGATTTTCAAGGCTCTTCAACTGAAGTTGCAGGTCGGATTCCTCTTACTCATTTAGTTGCATTGAGGTGGTCTACACACAGACACACACACACACACACACATCGAAGACTTTCTAATCCTTCTTCCCCGCTGAGGAAGCTTCTCGTCTCTCCAGGAATCCTTCCAAGTTCCATATCGGTGTTGACCCAACTTCCTTTCCTGGTCACTACAATCCTGACCAACTTTTTTTCTTCTTGTTCTCGGTTCCACGTTCGTCCTTCACCTTCCTTCCTTCTTTCTTCCTTCCTTCCTTCTTCCTTATCTTCTCCTCTTACAAAACCACGCGCGTCATACTCACTGTTTTTGACCTCTTCACCTGGCTACGGGTTCCACGTCTCCACCACTGTCAGGGCGGGATGTGGGGAGGGGGATTTTAAAAATCCCTTACTGGAGATGGGACAGGAGGTATACAGGTAATTTAAAGACACAGAGACCTCACCAAGCCCACCCCACCCCCTGCGATCGGAAGCCTTCGCTGGGACCCTTTTGGGGAGGGCGGGAAAATGAGATGGTGACGATGACGATGGACCTATGGATCCATCTCAGAGGCCAGACAGAAGAGGGTCCAGGAGAACTTGTCCCCGCATCCTACCAACCAAGCGTTGAAGGACCTGCCGTAACTAGGGATCCGGGAAGACCAGGTATGGCGTTCTTAAAGGGAGGAGGAAGACCAAGGCTCATTCTTGGACCCAACTGGATCGCAGATGATCTAGTCCCAGAAGAGACACCAGTTAAGGACCAGCCCACCCCTGACCTAGCGTCAGCTGCAGAAAGGAAGCAGTTGAGAAGCGAGGAAAAGAAGAAGAACCTTCAACCCCTAGAGCTGACGGAATCCCAAGTCTTCCCCACCGATCCAAAAGAGAGACGGCGGGAAGCTTATGCCGCGTCGCGTGAAATCTCCAGCCGCCACGGCGGCAGAGTCACCCTCGCACCCCCGAGGCGGGCTCTTACGTCGCATTCGTTGCAGTAGTACGCTGGCTCGTCCTTCACCCTTCCTTGGTACGCAATTTTCTTGCCAGATCGGATGAGACTTTCCCGTTGGACCTGACAGTGTTTGATGGACTGCATCAGGCAGTACCTAAAGAGAGGAGAAGAGGTGAGCCCGGACACACACACACACACACACACACAAACACACACACACACACACACACCACACATGTGCGGGCACCGCCAGGATGCTCCTGGGCTCCCGTACAGGCCGTCCTCGAGTTACGACCGTTCGTTGGAAAGTACGAAAAGGCATTGAACACAGGTGATTTAGGACCGGTCCTCGCGTTTACAATGATCACAATTACAGGGAGTCCTCGGCTTGTAACGGTTCGTTTAGCAACCGTTCAAAATTACTGGGGACAAAAAGGGATTTACAAATGTTTTTCGCCCTCACGACAGTTGCAGCCGCCCCCACCAGCGGTCCCGTGATAAAAATTCGGCCGCTTGGCAGCTGCTTCGTATTTGTGATGGTCGCAGTGTCCCGGGGGTGTGGGGGGTGTCTCACGATCCCCTTTTGCGACCTCCCGGCAAGCAAAGTCAACGGGGAAACCAGATTCGCTTAACAACTGCATCACTACCTTAGCAGCTGCCGTAGTTTGCTTAACAAACGTGGCAAGAAAGGTGGCGGAATTCACTTAACTGCTTCGCTTAGTGACAGAAATTTCAGGTTCCATCGTGGTCGTAAGTACGAGGACTTCCCGTACTAGGGCGGGGAAGGCCAGTATGGCTCACGTGGGACCCCGGAAGTATAAAAAAAACCCCAGCTCACTTGATCATCTTGTACAAGTCCGAGTCACTGATCTTGACCGTCCGTGCAACGTTCCAGGAGACGTGGATCATGGGCACGATGGATTTGACGTTCTTCACCTCGTTCCATTCGTAGCGTTCGAGCGCCAGCTGGTACTGGTAAGCTGTGGGGAACAAATTCAGGTTCGCCAGTTCCATCATCCACAGCAAATTCAAGAACTCCGGAATTGGGGCCAGGTCAAACTTCTGGATGCGAGTGGACGGTGAAAGTCCACCCTGCATTTTGTCCATCCTAAGAGGAAAGGGGTCTGTTGTGGCCTGTCGGCCGCCGGAGGCAGAGCCTGGACCGTCCGTCAGCCCTCAGATGGAGAGTCAACAGCCCCCAGGTCTGGAGGTGGCTGATGAGGAAGAGGAGGAACAGCTGGACCCAGTGCCTGAGGCACGGATGCGCAGAAGGCAGAGGAGAGGAGAAAAGTGGAAATCTATGGGCCGGTCCTCAGGACGGAAATGTTGTGGCCCGCCCGCAGCTTGTGCAGCCTGGGCCTTTGGAGCCTTCAGTAGCTCTTGGCAGTGCTGAGAAAGGAGGGGCTACTCCTTTCCTGGATGCAAGAACACGCAGGGCTGCCAAGAGGCAGGAAGGTTTACTCTGGAGGAGGTCTACTCGGGAGTAAGACTGGGGGCTAATTGGCCACTCCCCTAGTCTATTTAAGGTCATCAGTTGCAGCTAACAAGCTGCAGAGAACAACGTTGGAAAAAGAGACCTGTCCGATCATAGCTTGCTCCATGACTCTTGTTTTGGCATTCTCTGCGTTGGCTTGGATTATCAAGGACTAATTTCTGGGAACTTTGCCAACTCTTGGAAACCCCGTAAAATAAACAGACTCAATTGCTCATCATTGTCTTCGAACTCTTTGAACGGATACCAGCTATTAATGAAGCTTAATTGATAGCTGGTTGCTTGCCGATAACAGTTTGTTTGTAAATTGGTGTGTGCATCTTGTTTACTACTAAGACGTTTTATTAGTAGCCTTTGTTTCATTAAATAAGTGTGTACAAACTGCTTGTGCGGTTGTGTGCATCGTGGGGACAGAACAGGAAGAGCCACCGCTGCTAGCAAAGCCCCACCCTAGTTCTGGGGATAAAAGGCAGGGGGCGGAGATGAATAGATGTGGCAGGTAACTATTCATCTCCCTGCCGGACGGAACAACCTGTCATGAACAACCTGTCTCACAATGTGTTGAGTTCTCCTTCATTGAAGGTCATCAAGTTCCAACCAAGGTTGGATGATCATCTGCCAAAGATGTTCTACTAAAATGGATCCAGCACTGAGGAGAACTTTGACCTTCTGAAACCCCATGAGATCTACCAGGCACTGTTCTGGCTTGGAAGACCCGAGAGGGTCAGCTTCCAAGGCCAATATGGCCAAAGCTCCTATCCCCAAAAGCTAACAGGTCAACCTTCTCCTTCGGAGTCCCGCTACGGGCAGGACAACATCCTCCTTCTCCAGCCCGTCCCTCTTCCTACCTGTCAGAGGACCGACGTTCCAAGCAATGTTGTTGCACCACCCGGTGGCTTGCACCCAGTGCACCGTCCCGGCGTTGATCCACACCAGGTCTCCAGGACGCTGGATGAAGCGGTAGACGGGGATGTTGGACTGGTAGAGGTCTTCTAGGATGGGCCACCAGGAGCCGGTGAGATAATCTACCCCATGCCTACAAGAAAACTCAGGTTGAGGCCGTTTTGCAGAAGAAACGGAGAGTCCTGAAGACCACAGGAACATCTTCAACATCACTTGGTCAAAACCGTGGAGCGTGCTCGGGACCTCCTCGGAGAGGGCTCCTCTCCACTTGCTGCTTCTTCAACTGTCCTTGGAAGGTTCCTTCTAACCACCCTGTTTCTCCTCTTGGGCCAAGTTCCCCCTTGCCCCAAAAGTCTGAAGAGATCCCTCCCGGTTTCCCAAAGAAGTCCCACCTGTCACAGAAGGCACTGATGTTCTGCCAGTAATGTTCGTGGACAGCAAACCACTCGCAATCCCCGGGTCCAATGTTGATGTTCACGGAGCAGAAGTTGTTGTTCTCCTGGTGACCTACAAGAGGAACCACGGGAGAAGACGTTAGCAGCTCAGCCCAGGTCAACTGGCCTCCATCCACAAGTCGAGGCTCTTCAAGGCACCAGAGATCCTTCGAAGACCCCAGTGGGAGAACTAGCGGCACCCATGAGATGGGATCCAAAAGTTCCAGGTTTCTCATCCAGGGGTCTCCAAACCTGGCCGCTTTTAAGACTTGTGGACTCCCAACTCCCAGAATTCCTCAGTCTGGCTGAGGAATTCTGGGAGTTGGGAGTCCACAAGTCTTACAAAGGGGCCAAGTTTGGTGAGCCGCCTTCTGGTTCTTAGCCACAAGCATGGATGTCCAGTTTCGGCTCAGATCTACCCAGCATCCCTCCTGTCCATCAACTTGTTCCCCACAGGGGCCAATCAGGGGATCCCCTAAGCAGGACCAAAGAGCCTTTCTCTGCCTCCCTTCACAGGTAGAGTGTTGTGAGAGCTGGAGGTGCCACCTCGATGTTCTGTTTTATTCTCCTAGTGAGCTTAAACACTCAAAGAGCCACAAAGATCCTAACCGGAAGCCCCCCCCATTCAATTCTGGAGCCGACCGGAAGTCCGGTTCCCCCACCATAGAGTCTCCTCCTAGCGCGGCGTCCTTTTTCCCCTGCCGACCGGAAGTCCGGTTCCCCCACCATAGAGTCTCCTCCTAGCGCGGCGTCCTTTATCCCCTGCCGACCGGAAGTCCGGTTCCCCCACCATAGAGTCTCCTCCTAGCGCGGCATCTTTTTCCCCCTGCCAACCGGAAGTCCGGTTCCCCCACCATAGAGTCTCCTCCTAGCGCGGCGTCCTTTATCCCCTGCCGACCGGAAGTCCGGTTCCCCCACCATAGAGTCTCCTCCTAGCGCGGCATCTTTTTCCCCCTGCCAACCGGAAGTCCGGTTCCCCCACCATAGAGTCTCCTCCTAGCGCGGCGTCCTTTATCCCCTGCCGACCGGAAGTCCGGTTCCCCCACCATAGAGTCTCCTCCTAGCGCGGCATCTTTTTTCCCCTGCCGACCGGAAGTCCGGTTCCCCCACCATTGAGTCTCCTCCTAGCGCGGCGTCCTTTTTCCCCTGCCGACCGGAAGTCCGGTTCCCCCACCATAGAGTCTCCTCCTAGCGCGGCGTCCTTTATCCTCTGCCGACCGGAAGTCCGGTTCCCCCACCATAGAGTCTCCTCCTAGCGCGGCATCTTTTTTCCCCTGCCGACCGGAAGTCCGGTTCCCCCACCATTGAGTCTCCTCCTAGCGCGGCGTCCTTTTTCCCCTGCCGACCGGAAGTCCGGTTCCCCCACCATAGAGTCTCCTCCTAGCGCGGCGTCCTTTATCCTCTGCCGACCGGAAGTCTGGTTCCCCCACCATAGAGTCTCCTCCTAGCGTGGCGTCCTTTTTCCCCTGCTGACCGGAAGTCCGGTTCCCCCACCATAGAGTCTCCTCCTAGCGCGGCGTCCTTTATCCTCTGCCGGCCGGAAGTCCGGTTCCCCCACCATAGAGTCTCCTCCTAGCACGGCGTCCTTTTTCCTCTACCTGTCCTAACCGAAAGCCCTATCAATTGTGGAGCCGACCGGCAACAGGGAGCCACAGCATTGGGATGAAAGAGCCCCATGCGGCTCCAGAGCTGCAGGTTGCCGACCCCTGTCCTAGCAGGAGAGGGCCCAACCCATTCATGCTCAGACCGGGCATTTCTCACCTGGGGTACGGCTGCCAGGGACCTTCATGTAGAGTTGCACCGTGTTCATGCCCAGAATGGTGTGGCCCACGTGGCTCAACATGTTACCCGTCGACGTGACTCGCATAAAGGCGGGCAGCTTCAGCAATTCCTGGAGCTGCGGTTTCCATCTGTCCGAGAAACCAAACAGGTCACCCACGCTCAGAAGGGGCTGGGAGATCAACTAGTCTGACCTCCGTTTGGTATAGAAATCCTCTAGGGTTGGTCCTCAAAGTTACGACCATTAAGGGAGCCTTGCGCCAACAGTAGTACAGGTAGTCCTCGACGTACGACCGCAACTGAGCCCAAAATTTCGGTGGCTACGTGAGACATTTGTTAAGTGAGCCTTGCCACCTTCCTTGCCACAGTTGTTAAGCGAATCACAGCAGTTGTTAAGTTAGTCACACGGTCGTTAAGCAAATCAGGCTTCCCCATTGACTTCGCTTGTCGGAAGGTCATAAAAGGGGATCACGTGACACCCCCTGGGACACCGCACCTGTCATAAATACGAGTCCCTTTCCAAGCATCTGAATTTTGATCACGCGACCACGGGGACGTTGCAACAGTCGTAAGTGTGAAAAAGGGTCCTCAATCACTTTTTTCAGTGCCATTACAACTTTGAACGGTCACTAAACGAACTATTGAAAGTGGAGGATTACCTGGGATTTTGCAACACTCTTTTCAGCCATTGTTAAAGCCAGCGTGGTGATTCTAAGGGGAAACCCTGCAGTTGTTAAGCGAACAGGACAGTCGTTAAATGAACCCATTGTTCGCTACTGCGTGGCTTTGCTGAAAACCGGAAGTGCTGTGATTGTCACTGTGTTGCTAAGGGTCAGTCCCGCGACCGTCGGAAGTTCACATCCAGGTGGTTTAAGTCCCTTTTTCCAGGTGGGTTGTGACTCTGGACAGTCACTAAGTGACTCGTCGTAAGTCGAGGACTGTTTGTACTACTGAACACGGGGCTAGGAATTCTGGGAACATCATTGCCCCTGCTAGCCGGGAATTACGGGAGCCGGCATGGCCGGTTCAGGAATTCTGGGAGTTGAAGTCCACAGGTCGTAAAGGAAGTTACCCATTTCTCCCCTTTTTAAGTCTTTTAAACTGCAGTGGTGAGTTCTGGCCACCAGGGGGAAGCCTACCCCCCCCAACACTTTCTTTCTGGAATTCTCATGCATCGCCACCAGGGGGCCACAGAGCGCCACAACAACACTGCTTTGCCCCATAGGATTGGATGAATGGCCGAGTTCCATGAGTGGCCACCAGGGGGCTGCAAAGATCTGGGATGAAGCCGCCCAGCGGCCACTCTAGGAAAGAAACCGTTTTTGCATGCAGTGACGGGTCTGAACCCCAAGGGGGCAGGCCAAACAAGCAGATCTAGGCCCCAAATTCTCCGCCGCTGCTGATTCCTCCCCCTCCCCCCACGATCCTCACCGCTTGGCGTCCGAGAGGTCGATGTTGGTCCCAAACTTGATTATTTGGTGGGGCTTCTGGTCGGGGTTGCTGCGAGAAGAACGACAACAACGGAAAGGAAAAAGTGAGGATGGGAAGCAGTGATGACCGGTTTCCTCCCAGATGGAGAACGCCTTAATGTCCCAATTCCGCCCCTCCCCAAACAAAGAGGACAATGTAAGCCCCCCCCCTCCCGAGCATCCTGTGCTTCTCTGGGTCCGCGATTCACAAGCCAGCATAGCCTGCCCTCCCCTTTCCTCCCTCCTCCCTCCCTCTCTCTTCTTCGCCATTACGTGCCGTTTCTCAAAAAAAAAAACCTCCCAAATCCGAACAATACGGGTCCGTCCTCGACTTACGACCGCAACGGAGCCTTAACATTTCCGCGAGACCGTCGTTAAAAGTGAATGCCGCCCCGTTTTAACGAGCTTCCTTTGCCACGGCGGCGAAGTGAATCGCCGCAGTTCTTCAGTGAGGAAGTACGGTCCGTTCAGCGAACCGGGCTTCCTCCCTGGCTCGGCTTGTCGGAAGGTCGCAAAAGGGAGAAGCCAGGACCGAAGCCATACCGCGACCGTCCTAAGTACGAGTCGGTTGCCAAATCGTCTTTGTTTTGATTACGTGAAGGTGGGGATGGTGCCACGGGCGCGTGAAAAATGGTCCTAAGTCACCTTTTTTCAGTGCTGTGGTAACTTTGAATGGTCACTAACTGAACGGTCATAAGTCGAGGACTACCTGTAATCGATCAAAAGAAACACTGATGATGCTACTTAGTTGGGTCATGAAACGTCTGCAAGAAAACCACCAAGCACAGAGAGCATCAAGGACCCCACAGTACTTTCTCCTCCACCACCTCCTCCTCCTCTTCTCCACAAACCCCATTCCCTTCTAGCACTGATGATGTTACCTAGTTGGGTCGTGAAACGTCTGCAACAAAACCACCAAGCTCCGAGGGCACTAAGAATGCCTCATTTCAACTCAAGAGCTAAAATTATTCTCCTCTATCGATCAAAAGTCACCCGACGAGCAGGCAGAGGCAGGAGTACTCTACCTGGGCGGCGTTTCTGTGGTACTGTCCGGCTCCTCTGCCTCCTCATCGTCGGTCTCTTTGTCCTCCTGCCTCAACAAAGAGAGAAGTCAGAATGGAGAACTTCCCGCCAAGAGTTAAGCGAGGAGGGCCTTCAGCGTGCGATCCTTATGGGGCCCGGAATCCGCCCGGTCCAGTCCACGCAAAGGACGGGACGGAGGGACCAAGCGTGTCAATCTCACCTGAAGCGACTCCTGGAACGAAGCCGCTTGGTACTGGGCATACTTGGCGATGGTGGTGTGCGATCGGCTGCTCTCGCACGGCCAGACTTGCTTGGTGCCCGACAGGTCCCAGTTCTCGTCAGACGGCTGCTGCACCTGCGTGCGGACTTCCACGGCGTGCTCGCCGCTCGCCTCCACCAGCGTCTTCGTGCTGAACAGCCCCAGATCTGAGGGCGAGCGGGAGCAGTAAAGTCAGGGGGTGTCACGATGTGAATATTGTCAGTTTGTGCATCTCTATGTTTTCTACTGTTTTCTTGTATTTGTGGTCAAGCAGACGTATGATATATTCTACTAAGCATGCCTGCATTCCTAAAGTCAACTCCTTCTTTCTCTTCCGCCATTTCTGCCGAAGGTAGAAGTGATTTATTCATTAGCCGATAAGTTGTAGCTTACTAAGGATTCTTTTTATTATTTTCTACTGAAATAAATATTTTGTTAATTAGATTTGAATCTCGGTTTTATTTTCTAAGTAAGAATGACTTCAAAAGGAGCAAAGATCCATCGACCTGCACGGAGGATTGATTCCTCCCGTTAACAGGGGGGCACTGGACAGCCTCACTATACACGCCCCCCCAAATTGTGCTCAGCTCTCCCGAGAATCAGCCTCCTTCTACCCACCCGTTTGAAAAAGGCGAACTACTACAAACAAATTGGTGTCCTCTCCACCTAGATCGACTTCCTTAATGAACTACAAAGATCCTCGGCCATTCTCCCAATCTGGAGAAAATTATTGTGCGCTCCAAAGATCTGATCTTCTTTGCTTTATACCAGGGGTGTCAAACTCAAAGGCCCGGGGGCCGGAGCCAGCCCGCGGGGTGCTTAGATTTGGCCTGCGGGATTGCCCTGGAAACAGTGAAGGATTGGTTCGCGGTGCCTCTGGGCGCTTGGGCTGCCACAGGCGCCGCTGACATGAGTGACGGCGAGCTGGCCACGCCTACCCTGGCCACCCCCACTTCAGCCCCCCCACCCCCACCCCGAGGTCAAACACAATTCTGATGTGGCCCCTCAAAGAAATCGAGTTTGACACCGCTGCTTTATACTTTATTTATTCGGCCAAGTGTGGTTAGACACACAAGAAATTTGTCTCTGGGTACAGCAAAACTCCGAGGTACTTGCAAAACAACAGAACAGAACAACGGTATTCATAGTATGAATAATCATAATATTAATAACAACAAGAAAGCTAACCAATCAAAGGTACCGTTTCTTCATCTTCCGCCTCTGCAAAGAAGCTGAAGAAGCAGTAGATCACCAACAACAACAACAACAACAATACTGTTGTGGCCGAATCAGAGGAGGAGGAGGAGGCGTGGGAGTCAGGGCCAGCATCAAGGCAACCTGGGAGCTCCGAGGGGGAAGACGGAATGGAGCTGGCAGAGAGAGAAATAGACAGAGGCGGAGCCTTGGCTGTCCGTCAGTCCTCAGATGGAGAGTCAACACCCCCAGGTCTGGAGGTGGCTGATGAGGAAGAGGAGGAACAGCTGGGTCCTGTGCCTGATGCACGGATGCACAGAAGGCAGAGGAGAGAAGAGCAGTGGAAATCTATGGGCCGGTCCTCGGGATGAAAGAGCCACTGCTGCTAACGAAGCCCCACCCTAGCTCTGGGGACAAAAGGCAGGGGGCGGAGATGAATAGATGTGGCAGACAATTATTCATCTCCCCGCCGAACAGACTCGTTAGCCTGCGGTGAGAGAGAAACTTTTTGCCAGGGCTGCCGGCGCTCCTAATAAAGGGAACATATATTTAACTACAGAGGGTTTGTTGTGTTTGGGATCCGGGTCGGAACAAATACTAACAAGATGGTCTACTGTTTCTTCAGCTTCCGTCTCTGCAAAGAAGCTGAAGAAACAGGGGATCACCTGGTTAGCTGCTGCAAGAGGATCGCCCAGACGGACCCCAAGCGACGGCATGGCAAAGTAGCGACAACAGTACCCTGGAAGATCTACAAGAAATTTGCCGGCAAACAAGAATGAGAGAAACTAGAGAAAGCCACAGAAAATGAAGAAGCTAAATTGCTCTGGGACTTTAGAATTCAAATAGACAGGCAATTGCCCCATAACACCCCACACTTAACAACGGTCGATAAGAAAGGACCTGGAGAACAGCAGAAGAGAAGAGAAAGATAACAAAATAGAAGACAAGCTAACAACATACAAAGACCTGGAAATAGAACGAGTGTGGCAAAAGGAAGCAAAGGTAAAAAGAGAGACACCTTGGGTGCAATTCCAAAACATCTGGAGTGGCACTGGAATGTTATCGGCATTGACAAATTCGCCGTCAGTCAATTGCAAAAGGCAGCGTCAGTCGGAACGGCTGACATCTGACGATGAGACTTGTAACACGCCCTTGAGCATCCACATCTGCCTATCCCGGCTCCTTGGCAAGGACGTGTTCTGACCCAGTTCCCCAAACACGACAAACCCTCTGAAGTTAACTCAAAGATTCCTTTATTAGGAGCGCCAGTAGCCCCGACAAAAAGTCACTCTCTCTCTCTCTCTCACCGCAGGCTAACAAGTCCATCCGGCAGGGAGATGAATCATTATCTGCCACATCTATTCATCTCCGCCCCCTGCCTTTTATCCCCAGAGGTAGCGTGGGGCTTCGCTAGCAGCGGTGGCTCTTCCGTCCCGAGGACCGGCCCATAGATTTCCACTGCTCTCCTCTCCTCTACCTTCTGTGCATCCGTGCATCAGGCACAGGACCCAGCTGTTCCTCCTCTCCCTCATCAGCCACCTCCAGACCTGGGGGCTGTTGACTCTCCATCTGAGGGCTGACGGACGGCCCAGGCTCCGTCTCTCTGTCTCTCTCTGTCTCTGTCTGTCTGTCTCTCTCTCTCTTTCTTTCTCTCTCTTTCTCTCTCTGCCAGCTCCATTCCCCCGTCCTCCTCGGAGCTCTCAGTTTGCCTTGATGCTGACCCTGAGTCCCACGCCTCCTCCTCCTCCTCCTCTGATTCGGCTGCTGGAGGGGCCGGCGGCCGACAGGCCACAACAGGACAAAAATGCCAAATCTAGTCTGATTGTGCCACGAACCCATAATAGTCATACTCACTGAGTCGAAGAGATCCGGCCAGACCGCGGATGACGGTGATGGGGTTCTTGGGATCAGTACAGAATTGCAGCAAGACGGGAGAAAAAGCGTCCCGTTTGCTCTCCAACTGAAATAAAAAGGAGGAGACCGTCAGAGTACCCCAGGCCAGTCCGTTTCCCCCACCCCGCCCCACCCTCCAAGCACAAAGCACCCACCAATCTTATAAAAAAAATCAGAATAATTTTGGCTGCCTTCCCGAGTATATTGGATCGCGCTTCCTATAATCCCCAGCCGGGGGGGGGGGAGAGAATCACCGTTCGGCAGACTAGGATTGAGGATACAGCTTGTCCTCGACTTACGACCGCGGCCAAATTTCTGCGGCAAAGCAAGGCAATTAAGCGAGTCCCGCCCGATTTTCTTTTGCCATGCCTGCTAACCGAATTGCAGTCGTTAAGCGAATCGGGCTTCCCTCATTTAATTTTGCTCGTCGGAAGCCAGCCGGGGAGGTCGCAGATGGCGACCTCACGTCACCCCGGGATGCTGCGACCGTCATAAATACACACCAGTTGTGAAATGCCCAAATTTTGATTAATCACTGTGGAGATGCGGCAACAGTCCTAAGTACAAGGACCGGCCGCAAATCACATTTTTTTAGCGCCGTTGTAACTTTGAATGGTCGTTAAACGATTAGTCGTAAGTTGAGGATTATCTGTAGTTAGAATACCAAGCACTAGGCTGTCATTAGGTAGGGAAGAGCCTAACTGAGACTAATTTTGGGTCCAATACCTGCAAAGACACTACTAAAATATACACGCCTAGCGCACAAATGAAGGCAGATATACGTTGTCCCCGGATGATGTTTCAGGATCCAATCTGGGTCAGTCACCGGGACCAGAGGTTTTGCCTTCCGAGCTTTTGGACTCATCCTGGAGTCCATCTTCGGGGAGCTTCCCTCTAGCAGAGTGGGAGCGCTGTTCTGTGCGTGGTATTTACCGTATTTTTCGGAGTATAAGACACACCTTTTTACCCCCCAAAAGAGGGTGAAAACTTGGGTGCGTCTTATACACCGAATGCAGCCCCACCCACCAAGCCACCCCCACCCTTTGGCCTCTGTCTTCCAGCAATTTACCTGCTTGCAGGAAAGAGGGAAGAGCCTGTAAAGCCAAGCAAGTCACTAGCAGCTTCCGGACCTACAGCTGATTAGGTTTGCCACGTGGGTAAATGAAAGTGAAACTAACTGCAAAGAGGCAAATAGCTGGGAGAGACACAGCAGATTTTTATTTTTTGCTGAACTGGATGCAAGGGGGTAAGTGAATAACTATAAATGTCTGTAGAATGTTCAAATTATTAGACTTATTTTTTAAAGACTGCTTTATTGTTGTTCTAGAGCCAGGGGTCTCCAACCTTGGCAACTTTAAGACTTGCGGACTTCAACTCCCAGAATTCCACAGCCAGCTTTGTTAGCTTTGCTGGCTGTGGGATTCTGGGAGTTGAAGTCCACAAGCCTTAAAGTTGCCAAGGTTGGAGATCCCTGAAAATCTAGACAACTTAACAAAATAAAGCAGCTTTTTAAAATAAATGCTTGCTCTGAAGAGGCCCCGTGCTATTGTATCTTCTTTTAAATAATAGAGAATAATGTATACTTCCAGAAATTTTAATTAATTTTAACAGCTCTGTACAAGTATAGTATGAAATGTAACAGTGTCCTGTTTAGTACTAGCGTTTGGTTACCTTGGAGTAGATCTATTTAAATAATTGGGAGGAGTTAGTGTGACTACATTTAAGAAAACTTTCTGGCATAATGTACATTTCTCCAGGAGTTACCTATTTCCCATAGAAAACACGGAGCCACAAAACCTGGGTAGGCGTGGCTGGGGGGGATCATGTGACTGGGTGGGAGTGAGTGACATCGAGTTGGCCACGCCCACCCAGGATTTTGTGGGTCCAGGTGTTTTGTTTTCTCTGGGAAACGGGCCCAAGTGGCTCTTTGAGTGTTGCCGACCCCTGAGTTAGATGAAGACTGCAGCGAAGAAGGACAAAGTTCAATTCCGCAGCTACTAAGATTGCTGGACGAGGAGGGACAAAAACAGCCAGGGAGAACGATTGAAACCTGGGAAACGGGTCAGTCAACAGGCTCTAAAAAGCCACGTACGACGGGCACCACATAAATACCACGCACAGAACAGCGCACCCATTCGGGTAAGAGAGAAGTTCCCCGAGGATCGGTTCCAGCACGAGTCCGAAAGCTCGGAAGGCAAAACCCCCGGTCCCGGTGACCGACCCAGATTGGATCCCTGCAAGCCTAGTGCAAGCCACAGGATTCCAGTTTGGGGCCACTGGGCCCCTCTACTCCAAATCCCCCCGTTTGAGGCTGGCGAGCCCATCCGCATTTGTATTTCCTAATTTGTGTCCGGTCCCTCCTTTTCAACCAGCGATTGCCCCCCTAGAGACAATTAAGGGTTTCCAAGGCTGTTTTCCGCTTTAAAGCCCACCCCACCCCCCAAAAAAACAAGCCTGGTCCTCTCTCTTGAAATGCAGGTGTCGGACTTCGCAAAGTCGCGTAAATTCAAGCAGGACAGGTGTGTTGCCGAAGAAAATTCCAGGTTTTTTTAAAAAAATTGCGACTTGTGTTCTGGCTTGGCTCATCGTCGTAGGACAGCCGTAGTCCCATCGCATCGCCAAAGACGGTCCAGAAAGGCTCCCAAGAAGGCAGTTTACAAGATTTGAAAACAAAATCCAAACGGAGAGACGACACCGCAGTTCCTGAGTTCGAAAGAGGGCAAGAGGACGGAGTGACTGCAAAACGGGTCCATAAATCCAGATTTTTTAGGGGGGGAGATTCCTTCTTCCTATAAAACTGGGCCAACATCCATTCCTTTAGTCTTGCTCCCGAGAAAAAACGGAAAGGAGACCACTAGGAGTTGAGGATTGTTTGCCGCGAAATGCAAGATAAACCGTGGCGGTGAGAAAAATCTCTTCTTAGCGATGCGAGGTCTTCCTTCGCACATCCCCAAACTAATGGCAGTCAAGTCCATCAGTCAGAGTTCTGGGGCTGCATTTTGCATGTTCTCAGGAGCTAGGAGGCCGTGCGGGGTCTTCTGGGACGCCGGACTGAGCTAAGAGCACGCAGAAGACTGTTAGGCTAAGAGGACAAGGAAGAGGTCTTGTGCAATGGCACCAAATTAATTTTTTAAAAAAGAAGAGAAGGGAAAAAAAAAAGAAGGAAGATGAGGATGAATTGAGGTGGGGTAAAAGCAAAGGAAAACACCGAATATTTTCTTTTCTTTTCTTTTAAATGTATTTTAATGTTTATATTGTGTTTTTTACTTGGCTGTTCACCGCCCTGAGTCCCCTGGAGAAGGGCGGTATATAAATTTAATTAAACTAAACTAAACTAAACTTTTTCCAAACTGAGATATGGAAACTCAGGAGGAAAATATCAGAACCACTTCGTGGTGGTGGACAATCGTGGCTGGCCGGGCAGAACCTGACAGGAACGGTAGTTAAGAACAAGACGACGACAACCCCGTAAAGCAGTGATGGCTAACCTTTTCGGCACAGAGTGGCCAAAAAGTCACGTGGAAACGTAGAGCGTGCATGCGCGCACTCGTCGGGGGCGCACTCCGGAAAAAGCTGAACTTCCGGGTTCTGGCACGCATGCGCACCTGATCATCAGCTGGCCGGAGCACATGCGCGCACTGGTTTTCAGCACTGCCGCGCACGCGAAGGACAGCTGATCATCGCGCGCGCATACGAGGCCAGAAACCCGGAAGACAAACAGGCAAGGCCCCGCGTGCCGGGCGACATGGCTTCGCATGCCACTTTGGGCACGCGAAGCCATAGGTTCGCCATCACGGCCGTAAATAATCTGTTCCGAATCGGAATGCCACAACTGCACAATTCACAAAGGCTGGCCTGCTTGTCTACGGAGGGAAAAAGTTCCAGGAGAAGAGAAGTTTTGTAGCTCGGGGTTGAAATGAGGGGTCTTTGGTGCCCTCCGAGCTGGGCTGTTTTCTTGCAGACGTTTCATGACCCAACTAGGGAACGTCATCAGTGCAGTGGAGTGTGAGGAGCGTGCCTTGTTTAAGGTTGGAGGGGATGAGGTTTTCTCCTTGCTAGTTCCTTGATGGCCTAATCAAAGAACTATGAAGGGGAAAAAACGCACCAACAACAACGCTGGCAGGGCTATATATAAACAGGGAACAAACCCACCCTCCCTTGCACTGATGATGTTACCTAGACAGGTCCTGAAACGTCTGCAAGAAATCAACCAAGCTCGAAGTCCAGCAAGGATCCCACAGGAAAAAAAAATAAGAGTGGTACATTGAGAATTTAAAAAATTGTCCAGAAACAGACCCACACCCCGAAACCCATCATTTACAGATGGATGGTTCTGGAACAAAGATAGGAAGGAGAAAGAACCATGCCCGCAAAAAACGCAAGGCATTCCCGGGATTTGAGGAAACAGATCCAGCATTATAATTTTTTTTTTCGTCCAGGAAATCTGCATTTTTTTAAAAAAAAATTATTTTATTTCCACTAGGCACTCAAGAGCCTCTCCCTTAAATTAGGCATTGGTTAAAAAGGAGGCACCGTAACTCGGATTGTTCTTCGAGGGCCTCGCTTCGAAATGCAATATCCCAGACTGGATTTGAGGAACACGGCCTAAAGTGGAGCACTCGTGCCTGCAAAATGGCGGAGCCATTAATACAACCAAAATCACCTCAGCCTATATTATTTATTTATTTATTTATTTATTTATTTATTTATTTATTTATTTATTTATTTATTTATTTATTTATTTATTTATTTATTTATTATTTATTTATTTATTTATTATTTATTTATTTATTTTTATTTTATTATTATTATTATTTATTTATTTATATTTATTTATATTTATTTATTTATTTATTTATTTATTATCTATCTATCTATCTATCTATCTATCTATCTATCTATCTATCTATTACTTATTTATTTATTTATTTATTATTTATTAATAATTTATTATTTATTTATTTTATTTATTTATATTTATTTATAATTTATTGTTTTTATTTATTTATTTATTTATTTATTATCTATCTATCTATCTATTATTTATTATTTATTATTTATTATTTATTTATTTATTATTTATTTTTAATTTATTATTTATTTAATTTATTTATTTATTTATATTTATTTATATTTATTTATTTATATTTATTTATATTTATTTATATTTATTTATTTATTTATTTATATTTATTTATATTTATTTATTATTTATTTATATTTATTTATTTATTATTTATCAATCAATCAATCTATCTATCTATCTATCTATCTATCATTTATTTATTTATTTTGCCACATTGCTGCCAGCATATCTTCACTTTGTGCCCAGCTACTGTTCCAATATCTCAGGGGCTGCCCCAAAGAAGAGGAGGGGGTCCACCTATTCTCCAAAGCCCCTGAAGGCAGGACAAGAAACAATGGAGGGAAACTAACCAAAGAGAGAAGCAACCTGGAACTAAGGAGAAATTTCCTAACAGTGAGGATAATGAACCAGTGGAACAGCTTGCCACCAGAAGTTGTGGCTTTTAAGAAGAGATTGGACAACTCTTTGTCTGAAATGGTACAGGGTCTCCTATTTGGGCTAGGGGGTTGGACTAGAAGACCTCCAAGGTCCCTTCCACCAACTCCGTCATTCTGTTATTCTGCCCTAGCCCTCTTACTTCATCCCTTCCCTATCAACCCAACAGCCTTCCATCCTCAACCGGAGACGCATTCCGATTTGGGGAAGGCCCAGGGTTGCATCTTCGATCTGCTTCCGAGAGTTACGCCCGTCTTGAGAGACCGTTTGCAAGAATCCTGCCAGGTTTTAAACGGCTGGCAAACCAGCCCAGGCTCTCCTCTTCCTCAATGCCAAGACGAGGCATAAAGAGTTCACAACACCACACAAGGAAGACTGTGTGTGTGTGTGTGTGTGTGTGTGTGTGTGTGTGTGTGTGAGAGAGAGAGAGAGAGAGAGAGAGAGAGAGAGAGAGAGAGAGAGAGAGAGAGAGAGAGAGACTAATTCTCACAAAAGCCGGGCCCTGCCTGGATAGGAAGGAAGCTGTCAAAAGTGCCCCACAAAAGAGCTTCTTCTTTCTTCTTTCTTTCTTCCTTTCTTTTCTTTCTTTCTTCCTCTCTCTCTCTTCCTCCCTCCCTCCCTCTCCCTTTCTTTTTTCTTTCTTTCTCTTTCTTTCTCTCTTTCTCCCTTCCTTCCTTTTTTCCTCCCTCCCTCTCTCCCTTTCTTTTTTCTTTCTTTCTTTCTTTCTTTTTCTTTTTCTTCCTCTCTTCCTCCCTCCCTCCCCCTCTCTCTTCCTTTTTTCTTTCTTTCTTTCTTTCTCTTTTTCTTTCTTTCTTTTTCTTTTTCTTTCTCTTTCTTCCTCTCTCTTCCTCCCTTTATCTCTCTCTTTCTTCTTTCTTTCTCTTTCTTTCTCATCCTCTTCCTCCCTTTTTCTTTCTTTTTTTCCTTCTTTCTTTCTTCCTCTCTCTCTTCCTCCCTCCCTCTCCCTCTTTCTTTTTTCTTTCTTTCTTTCTTTTTCTTTCTTCCTTCCTTCCTTTCTTCCTTCCTCCCTCTCCCTTTCTTTTTTCTTTCTTTCTTTCTTTCTTTTTCTCTTTCTTCCTCTCTCTTCCTCCCTCCCTCTCCCCTCTTCCCTTTTTCTTTCTTTCTTTTTCTTTCTTTTTCTTTCTTTTTCTCTTTCTTTCTTCATTCCTTCCTCTCTCTTCCTCTTTCTTTTTTTCTTTCTTTCTTTTTCTTTCTTTCTTTCTTCCTCTCTCTCTCTTTCTTCTTTCTTTCTCTTTCTTTCTCTCATCCTCTTCCTCCCTTTTTCTTTCTTTTTTCCTTCTTTCTTCCTTTCCCTCTCTTCCTTCCTTCCTTCCTTCCTTCCTTTCTCTCTCTCTCTCTTCTTTCTTTCTTTCTTTCTTTCTCTCTCTTTCTCTCTCTCTCTCTCTTTTCCAAGAGGGAGACCGAGTCATCAGACAGGGTCCCTGAACCAGCAACCCGGAGGGCCAACGTGTCTTTGGGGGAGGGTTCTCACAACCCCCTTTTGTTTTGCTTTTCAGGAGATGCCAGGCTCGCCCTGAATAGCAACTGAGAGACAAACTGAAGGCGAAGGAAGACAAACGGCCTGGGTGGATCCCTCTGGAGGGGATCCAAAGATTTCTCCCAGACGACAGAGAAAAAAATCTCAGGGCTCCAGGAAGAGAGATCTGGGCTGCTGCACCCCTAGAAACAAGGAGGCGAGACAAAGAGCCACAAAAATTGGATTTTTAAAAGGACAACAACAACAAAGGAAGAATAGGGGAATCTAAGGACTTTTGGAGATGACCAGGAAATGCCACCCTCAATTTTGTGCAAGCAGAAACATTGCTTTAAAGTAGAGCTGTCAAACTCGCGGCCCGCGGGCCGGATGCGTCACGTGCTGGCCCCGCCCCCGCCTGGTTTAGCGAGAGGGGGGAAAGTCCCAATACGTCACGTGACGCTGCCGTGACGCCGCGAGTTTGACATCCCTGCTTTAAAGGAAGGAGGAGCTGCCAACAATATACAGACGGAGATAAGAGGCGTGGGTGCAGATGGGTGATGGGACTTCAACTCCCAGAATTCCCCACCCAGCACAGATTTCTGGGAATTGAAGTACGCACACCTTAAGAATTCTGGGAGTTGAAGTCCATGCATCTTAAGCACGGAATTCTGGGAGTTGAAGTCCACCAATCCTAAGAGTTGCTAAGGCTGAGAAACGCTGCTATAGGAGATCTGAACTTATTCTCAACTGTTCATGAGACTTCAATAGAGGAGACATTAAGACGGACTTCTGGACAGGAAGAGCTGTCAATCAGCGGAATTGATTGACACAGACGCCTTTCTTCCCCTTCGCTGGAGGCTTTAAAACTGAGGCATTTAGCGTAGCGGAGTGGCTGCTGCCAACCCTGCAGTCTAAAGGGAGTTGGGGCTGGATGACCTCTTAGGACCCTTTTCAACACGATGATCTCCTGCCTCCTTCAACGGCTGTCTAGCTAGGCTCGTGCCTAGGTATCGCGGTGAGAAGAAGACCGGATATTTTTTTTCTTCACCTCCAGTTTTCACAACTGGGCCAAGAATCAGAAATTGATTCTTGTCTGGAAGAATCAGAAACAAGGAAAAGAAAGAAAGAAAGAAAGGAAGGAAGGAAGGAAGGAAGGAAGGAAGGAAGGAAGGAAAGAAAAAGAAAGAAAGAAAGAAAGAAAGAAAGAAAGAAAGAAAGAAAGAAAGAAAGAAAGAAAGAAAGAAAGAAAGGAGAAAACCAGAATGAAACAGGACAGGGCTAAGAACGAAACCCAGACGTGAAAATGAGATGGTGATGGTGTGACGTGATCCACTAAAGAACAGGAAAACGGAGAGAGCAACCAAGTTGGTTTATCTTCCAAAGATCTGACGACTGTACTGAAACTTTCCTAGTTAGCATCATGTTCCTCAACTTTTAGCCACTTTAAAGAGGGGTGGACTTCAACTCCCAGAATTCCTCAGCCAGCTGTCTGGGGAATTCTGGGAGTTGAAGTCCACCCCTCTTTAAAGTGGCTAAAAGTTGAGGAACATTGATCTTGCCCCATTCCACGGATTGGGCTGCAGATCCCAGGGCCAAATTGCCCAGCATGCTACCGTACCCCCAATCTCCAGAATCCACGATTCTTTCATTTTTGGGGGGGTTTATTCCCCCCTCCCCCAAGAATGAAGGACCGTGGACCCAAATCCCCAGCCCACGGAGTAGTGAACGATGGTCACTGTCGTCTTCTTAAGTCCGGTTTTCGGCCCCTCCCTCCCTATTTCACGGCCTTCCTCTCTGCCCTTTGGGGCGCTCGAACGTCCGCCAGGAAACCCCCTGCCATCCCCCTTTTTAAAAAAAAAACCCCAAAAAATCGACCTCTTCAGCCATGAGGGCTAGAAACTTTGCAGTTGTTTTGATCAGTCCTTAAAAGCTCTGCCGGTAGGCCTGGTTTGCGTACCAGCGGTTTGCAAACCCCAAGACTCTTTGATTTTTTACACACAACCCCCCCCTCAAGGTATTTCCTGGACAGCCCCCTCCTCATTTAGACCCTGCTCCAAGGAGCTTTCCTGGCGACCCCTCTCCGGCTACCCCCCAAAACGGACACTCACGTAGATGCTTGGCGTTGGGGGGCTGAGTTTATCCCGGGGCAACTTTTCATCCATGTTGATCTGCGGCTTGACGGAGTGACTTTGGGACAAATACGATTCCTTAAATTTTCCTTTCACCTTGGCGTGCCTGGTCAGAGCGGGGGGGGGGGGGGGGGGAAGAAAGACGGAGACGTGAGCCCGGGAAAAGCTGTGCAAAATTTAACATTCTCGGTAGAAGAAGTCCTCGACTTACGACTACAATCGCGCCCAACGTTTCTGCTGCTAAGCGAGACATATCTTCAGTGAGTTTCGCCCCGTTTTACGACCTTTCTTGTCACGTAGTGAATATTGTCAGTTGTATGTCTATGCAGGGTGATGCACCCCTATCCTAATATTATGGTACATTCCAACACAGGCAGAACACGTGATATGAGTTGTACCCATGTGTGCATTCCTAAGTCACCATTTTTTTCTTCTTCTGCCTTAGCTCTTGACCTGAACAGCCGTGTTTTCTTAGCAAAGATGTAATTATTCAGGATTTATTGTTTTTGTACTGAAATAAATATTTTCTATTAGACTTTTTATCTCGGCTTTATTTCTAACTGTCTGAATTCCAAGAGAAGATTTAAATCGCCTCTATGAGATTTTATTCTCACCCCAACATTTCTTGCCAAGGTTGTTAAGTGAATCATCACGGTGGATAAGTTAGTCCGCTAGTCGTTGCCGACTGTAGTGGGGGGCGGTGCTCATCTCCGTTTCAAGGCCGCTGAGCCGCCGCTGTCGGAGGACGTTTCCACGGTCATGTGGAACAGCACGACATCACGCCGCGCTGTTACCTTCCCACCGAAGTGGTACCTATTGATCTGCTCGTATTGGCATGCTTTTGAACTGCTAGGTTGGCAGGAGCCGGAGCGAGGAATGGGCGCTCACTCCGTCGCGTGGAGCTCGGGTCTCGGACCCGAGTGCCGGCTTTCCAGACGAGAAGACCAGCATCTTAACCGCTGAGCCGCCTCACCCCCAATAATAAATAATAAAGAAATGATTCACTTAGCAACCATGGCAAAAAAAAGGTTATAAAATTGGGCAGGACCCACTTAACAACCGTCTCGCTTAGCAACAGAAATTCTGGTCCTAATTTGTGGGTTGTAAGTCAGGGGCGTCAAACTCGATTTCATTGAGGGTCGCATCAGGGTCGTGTTTGACCTCGGGGGGGGGGGCAGATGGGTATGGCCTGGGTGGGCGTGGCCAGCTCGATGTTACTCATGTTGAGGGCGCCTGTGGGGCCCTATCGAGCTCCATTTTCGCTGGGAGAGGGTTGCAGGAGGCCATCCCAGCCAAAAATGGCGCTCAGGAGGGCAGGAGCACTGTAGGCCGGACCTTCATTGTTTCCAGGGCGGCCCTGCGTGCCAGATCTAAGCACCCCGTAGGCCGGATCCAGCCCTTGAGTTTGACGCCCCTGCTGTAAGTCAAAGGCCACTCAGTGTATCTGCATTTTCGATCAAGCGACCGGAAGTCCCTTGGAGGAAACCGTCTCGGGCGAGAGCAATGGTGAAACTCACTTGCTGGCCCGCACGACCTCCGCGGCCGAGTGGTTGATGGTGACCTCGCTCAGGGGGATGCGTCGCTCCTCGACTTCGGACGCGATGAAGGTCTCCTTGTCCCCACTCTCCACCTTGATCAGCCGGATCTTCAGCTCCTTGGGGGGACCCTCCGTGAAGGAGCGCAGCTTGAGCAGGTCGGCCGAGCACACCATGGTGGACACCGAGCCCACCGGGCCTTCTTCCTTCTTGACGGGAGACCTCCGCTCAGGTGGAGGGGGCGGGGGTGGCGGGGGCGGGGGCTTGGCCCCGTTCTCCCGGGCTTGGCCCTCGGCGCTCTGCACGTCCAAACTGCCCAGGATCTGCCGGTTTTTCCCCTTGCGAGCTTTACCGTCCCGGTGTCTCCGCGAGCCGTCCCGGTTGGACCGACGGTGCCGGCGATGTTCCAGGTGCGGCTTGCGGGATTCGTCCTTGGGGCGCGGAGGGGTCGGTGGCGGGGGCACTGGAGGCACAGGGGCCGGAAGAGGAGCGGGCGGAGGGGAGGCCGGGGTGGGTGGGGGGCTGGCAGGGGGCGGGGGGCTCTTCTCCCGCCCCGCTCGTCCCACCAGGGTCTCGCAGGCGCGGCTGATTTCCTCCAACACTTCCGACTCGGTCTTCACGGGCCGAGGGGCGGGCAGGGGCGGGGGCGTGGATGCTCGCTCCTCCGTGGCACCACCGGTGCCCCCGGCCCACGCTTGGCCTGAGGTAGTGAATTGGGGTAGGGGGCTCTGGCTCGCACCGGCTGGGGGGGAGATTTTAGCACCTGGGGGAGTCATCGGTTTGAGCCGATAGGAGTGTTTCTGCCCCTCCAGCACATTGGCCAAAGACTTGAGGAGAGACGGGGTGTTGTGGGAGGCGAACTTCGCCCCGCTGGACCCCGCGGCCGCCATGGCCGGAGGACGCTGCTCTTCCGTGTCCCGCTTGCCGAAGCGATAGAGGCAAGGGGGCTCGGGGGGGTCCTGTCCGGGCGGTTTGGGGTAATCGAAGGAACTGGCAGAGGCCGAGGGCAGCTTGGGCCTTGCCAGGGGTGGGGGGCTAGGGAGGAGAGGGGCGGGGGGCGGCGGCGGAGGGAAGCTCTCCTCCCGTTCTTCTTCCCCGCGCCGGATGGATTCGTCCAGCATTTTCATGATGTTGGCCAGCCCGTCCGGCAAAATCTTGGAGAACTCCGGGGGTTCTTCAAACTGGTCTTCTAGCGGGGGGCTGGCGAAGCCGAAGAGGCGGTCGGAGGAGGCCTCCACGGCGGGGGGCACCCCCGGCGGTTCCGGCGTCTTTGGATATGAGGGCCGGGACAGTGGAGGCGGCGGGGGTGGTGATGGTGGCACCGGCAGCGGTGGAGGGCTTTCTGGGGTCCTGAATGTTCCTGAGGTAATCGAGGGGCTCGGATTCAGGGGCCTGGCGCCTCCGGAGCCGTTCTCTTCCCGGCTGCTCTCGGATAGCCAGAATTGGGGGGCCGGCGAAGGCTCGGGGCTGGCCGGCCTGGGGGTGTCCCCGGCCTCTTCTCGGGGGCGAGAGAAGGTCCCTTGCTGACTGCTGGGCCCCGAATCCTGGAAGGCGCACCCCGAGTCGCAATTGGCCAAGGATGGGGGGTCGGCCCCACAGGGCTCCCCGCCGCACCCAAAGAGGATGTCCCCCAGAGGGTCTTCGTCCTCGGCCTTGCCCTCCCCCGCTTTGTTCAGCCAGGGCAGCGGAGGAGGGGGAGGAGGGGGCGGGCCCGGGGGGCACTGGGGAGCTGAGGGAGGGGGTGGGGCAGGGGCTGGCGGGGGCACCGGGATGTTGGGGGGCGGGGGCTGCATGCGCGCGCAGGGCAGGTTGCGGGGGGCGAGGCAAGGGGCGGGGCGGGAGGGCGGGGCCGGTTTGCGTCCACCGTTCTCCGACGTGGGACTGGACGACTCCATTGCCGGCGTTTGGTAATGATTAGGAGAACCCTACGGGGGGAGGAATAAAATAAATAAAATCTCTCCAAAACCCTCCTTCCTTCCTTCCTTCCCTCCCTCACTCCTGTCACCTCCCTCCCTCCCTCTTTCTCTCCCTCCCTTCTGTCTCCTTCCTTCCTTCCTCCCTCCCTCCCTCCCTTCTCTCTCCTTCCTTCCATCTCCTCTTCCTTCCTTCCCCTCCCTCCTTCCTTCCCTCTCTTCCAGCCATCTTTCCATCCTTCCATTCTCCCTCCCTCCTTTCCTTCCTTCCTTTCTCCCTCCCTTCTCTTCTTTCCTCCCTCTTCTTTCCTTCCTTCCCTCTTCTCTCCCTCCCTCCCTCATTCCTTCCATCCTTTCCTCCTTCCTTCCCTTCCTCATTTCTGTCTCCTCCCTCCCTCCCTCTTTCTCTCCCTCCCTCCCTCCCTCCCGTCTCCTTCCTTCCTTCCTTTCTCCCTCCCTCCCTCTTCCTCCCTTCTCCTTCCTTCCATCTCCTCTTCCTTCCTTCCTTCCCCTCCCTCCTTCCTTTCCTTCCTTTCTCCCTCCCTTCTCTTTCCTTCCTTCCCTCTCTTCTCCCTCCCTCCCTCATTCCTTCCATCCTTTCCTCCTTCCTTCCCTCCCTCATTTCTGTCTCCTCCCTCCCTCTTTCTCTCCCTCCCTCCCGTCTCCTTCCTTCCTTTCTCCCTCCCTCCCTTTCTCTTCCTCCCTTCTCTTCTTCCTTCCATCTCCTCTCTTCCTTCCCCTCCCTCCTTCCTTCCTTTCCTTCCTTTCTCCCTCCCTTCTCTTCTTTCCTCCCGCTTCTCTTTCCTTCCCAACCACTCTTCTCCCTCCCTCCCTCCATCCTTCTATCCTTTCCTCCTTCCTTCCCTCTCTCCTCCATCTTTCCTCCCTTCCTTCCCTCCCTCCTTCGGTTACACACACACACACACCCCTTCCATCCTCTCCCTCAGCGAGGGCTCAGCCCGGGAGGCCCGACATGCCAGAGCATGTCGGGCCTCCCTAAGTCCTCGGGGCCACTTACAAGGCTTTCCGAGGCCAGCGGCCCCCGTGAGGTGGTCTTGCTGCTGCTGGTGGGTCCTCCCGGGGTCGGGCGCGGGGCATAAGGCACGCAGGCGGACGATGCTGGTGT
Source organism: Diadophis punctatus similis (assembly GCA_023053685.1). Classification (NCBI taxonomy): domain Eukaryota; kingdom Metazoa; phylum Chordata; class Lepidosauria; order Squamata; family Dipsadidae; genus Diadophis; species Diadophis punctatus. The sequence continues at coordinate 2,994,297 of JALIGW010000041.1, forward strand.
GGTGGTGGTGGAGTCTGGACGCACCCGGGGGACTCGGCCGTCTCTAAGGTCACTTCCGTTGGGCCGGGCCGAGCAGCCGTGGGGCTCGAGGGGGGCGCGGTGTGCTGGCGGTGTGCGGGGAGTGGGTGCCATGGCCGGCAGGCGGTGCGGGGGCGGGTGGGAGCTGTAGGCGGGCGATGGGTAGGGAAAAGGATGAGCCACCGAATTCCTCTGCTCCTGGGGCAGGAAGGAGGAGGAAGAGAAAGAGAAAAAAGGAAGGAAGGAAGGAAGGAAGGGAGAGAGAGAGAGAGAGAGAGAGAGAAAGAGAGAATAAATAAATAAATAAATAAAATAAATTAATCCAGGAATTTTTGCTATTAAGATCTTTTCCGTTTACATGAAGCGTCTTGCAAGATAAAGCGATCTGGGCCGGTCTTAATTCCGCCCCCGCATCTCCAGCCCCCCCCCATCAGCCCCCCCCGTGGAATGCCCCCCCCCCTTTGCAGATGCCAAGCCAAGCGGGCAGCCAGAAGCAGGCAGAGCAGGGAGCCCTGGGGGAAGCCCACCGCCCCCCTCCCCACGCCAGGCAAGATTGCAGGCAAAAGGGAATCAAACCCGCGCCCCCCCCCCCTTCGCCTCCGCTGCCCACCCTCACATGGGGGCTAACGCTGGGCTACTGGACGGGCGGGGGGCACTAATATTTGGTGATCACATTTATATAGCTGCCCCATCTGACAAGAACAGGTGACTCTGGGCGGTATACCCGGGAATACAAAGGACAGGCAGGAACCCCCAGCCCTCCACAGGGACCCCCTCCTCAATTTAAAACATTGGATGACCAGCCGTGTCATACGCCTTCCTTCCTCCCTCCATTCTCCTCCTTCCATCCATCAATCCTTTCTCCCTCCTTTTTTCTCTTTCCTCTCTTCTTTTCTCCATCTCTCCTTCCTTCCTCTCTCCCTTCTTTTCCTCCTTCCTTCACTCCATCCATCCTTTTTCCTTTCCTCTCTTTTCTCCATCTCTCGTTCCTTCCTTCCTTCCTCTCTCCCTTCTTTTCCTCCTTCCATCCATCCTTCCTTTTTTCCTTTCCTCTTTTCTCCATCTCTCGTTCGTTCGTTCCTTCCTCTCTCCTTTCTTTTCCTCCTTCCATCCATCCTTCCTTTTTCCTTTCTTTTCTCCATCTCTCGTTCGTTCCTTCCTTCCTCTCTCCCTTCTTTTCCTCCTTCCATCCATCCTTCTTCCCTTCCTCTTTTCCTTTCTTTCCTCTCTTCTTTTCTCCATCTCTCGTTCCTTCCTTCCTTCCTCTATCCCCTTCTTTTCCTCCATCCATCCTTCCTCCCTCCCTTTTATTTCCTCTCTTCACCATCTCTCCTTCCTTTCCTTCCCTCCTTCATTTTCTCCTTCCATCCATCCTTCTTCCCTTCCTCTTTTCTTTTCGTCTGTCACTTACTTTTCTATTTCTCCCTTTCCTTTCCTTTCCTTCCCTTCTCTTTCCTTCTCTTCTTTCCTTCCTTTCCCTTCAAAATCAGTCCTCCTTCCTTCCATCCTTCTTCCCTTCCTCTTCTCTTTTCGTCTGTCACTTACTTTTCTATTTCTCCCTTTCCTTTCCTTTCCTTTCCTTCTCTTCTTTCCTTCCTTTCCCTTCAAAATCAGTCCTCCTTCCTTCCTCCCTCCCTCCCTTTTATTTCCTCTCTTCACCATCTCTCCTTCCTTTCCTTCCCTCCTTCATTTTCTCCTTCCATCCATCCTTCTTCCCTTCCTCTTTTCTTTTCGTCTGTCACTTACTTTTCTATTTCTCCCTTCTCTTTCCTTCTCTTCTTTCCTTCCTTTCCCTTCAAAATCAGTCCTCCTTCCTTCTTCCTTCCTCCCTCCCTCCCTCTTTTCCTCCTTCCCTCCCTTCCCTGTCCGCCTTACTTGTCTGTCTGGGGCGGCCATGTTCTTGCGCTCCTGGGCCCAAAGTTCTCCATGAACTGGGTTCCATAATCCAGGCTTGGGCAGCTGATAATGGGGGTTGCCGGGGGCTCCGGACAGGTGCTGGCCCACCCCATGACCACCATTCTGCTCCCCGGCAGGCATTGCAGAAAGAGAGCAAGAAGGAGAGGGTCACAGCCTCCAAAGCCCCACTGCCTCCTCCTCCTTTCCCCCTCCCCGCTGCCCCACATCCTTCCCCATCGAAGGGGGAACCAAAGAGGTCCAAGCAGGCTGACCTACAGAACAATTTCTCCCTTATTTAAAAAAAAAAAAGAAAAGCCAGCAGCTCCCCAAGCAGAAGGCGAAAACAGCGGCCAAAAACGATGGGAGGCCACGAAGCATGCGCAGAGTGCCAGCGGGGGTGGGTGGGACGGGCAGGGGCTTCACTACCTGGTCGGGACTAGTGCTCCTCCGCCTTTTCATGGGAGCCGGCATCTCTTCGCTGTGGCCTGGGTGGGCTGGGTGCTGGACCGGCGGGATGGGCTGGACCACGGGGGGCTCCATGGGGGGGCCGGGCCTCTTGAGTTGAGGGTTGCGCTTAGCCGAGAAATTCCTTTTCTGGGGAAGCAGAGAGGGAAGGCGCGAGAGAGGGATTGGACCGGAAAAATGCACTTTTCCTGCTAAAAGCCAACTCACGAGGCCTTCCCGCAAAAACGAGAGACCTCGAGGGAAAATCTAGAACCGGGGTCTCCAACCTTGGCCGCTTTTAAGACTGGTGGACTTCAATTCCCAGAATCCCCCCAGCCAGCCATCTTGACTTGGGGAATTGTGGGAGTTGAAGTCCATCCATCTTAAAAGGTTGAAAAATGCTGTTCTAGGACAGGGGTCTCCAAACTTAGCGATTTTAATGACGTGTGAACTTCAACTCCCAGAAATCTCCAGGCAGACCGACTTTAGCAATTTTAAGACGTGTGGACTTCAACTCCCAGAATCCCCCCAGCCAGCCATCTTGACTGGGGAATTCTGGGAGTTGCAGTCCACAAGTCCTATGGTTGCCAAGGTTGAAAAATGTTGTTCAATCTAGGACACTGGTGTCCAAACCTTGGCAGCTTCAAGACTTGTGGACTTCAACTCCCAGAATCCCCCAGACAGCAACCTTGATTGGGGAATTCTGGGAACTGAAGTCCATGCAATTTAAAAGATACATAGATTGAAAAATGTCATTCTAGGACAAGGGTATCCAACCTTGGCTGCTTTAAGACTTCTGGACTTCAACTCCCAGAATCCTCCAGCCAGCCATCTTAACTGGGGAATTCTGGGAGTTGAAGTTCATGCAATTTAAAAGATATATAGATTGAAAAACGCTGTTCTAGGAGAGGGATTCTCCAACCTTGGCTGCTTTAGGACTTCTGGACTTCAACTCCCAGAATCCTCCAGCCAGCCATCTTAACTGGGGAACTCTGGGAGTTGAAGTTCATGCAATTTAAAAGATATATAGATTGAAAAAACGCTGTTCTAGAACAGGGGTATCCAACCTTGGCTGCTTTAGGACTTCTGGACTTCAACTCCCAGAATCCTCCAGCCAGCCATCTTGACTGGGGAACTCTGGGAGTTGAAGTCCACGCATCTTAAAAGCTGCCTAGATTGAAAAACGCTGTTCTAGGACAGGAGTATCCAACCTTGGCTGCTTTAAGACTTGTGGACTTCAACTCCCAGAATCCCCCTGCCAGCCAAGGGGAAATGAGGCGATAACAAGGCTTCCAAGTTTTCCTCCTAAAAAAGACTTGTTTCGAGATCAAAAAATGTCCACAAAACTCATCCAGACCCAAGTAGTCCTCGACTTACAACCCCTCGTTTAGTGACCGTTCGAAGAGACAATGGCCCTAAAAACACGACTTACGACCGTTTTTCACACTTACGACCCTTGTAGCATCCCCAATGGTCACGTGATCAAAATTCTTGGCAACTGACTCATATTTATGACGGGGGGTCGTCACGTGATCTCCTTTTGCGACCCTCTGACCAGCAAAGCCAATAGGGAAGCCGGATTCATTTAACGGCTGTGTGACTCACTGAACGACTGCAGCGATTCACTTGGCAACGGCGGCAAGGAAGGTCGTAAAAGGGAGGAAAGCTCACTTAAAAGACGTGTCATTTAGCAGTGGACATTTGGGCCTCCGCGGCGGTCCTAAGTCGAGGACTACCTGTGTTCCAGAACAATTTATTTTTAGCCGTGACTTGAAGGAAGCATTTTTAGAAAGGATGATTTTAAAAATAGCATTTTTAGAAAGAACGAAAAAAGATCCAGGAATAACAGCAGAAATTAAAAAAAAACCAGAAAGAGGTTTATCAGAAATGGTCTAACGGCCGCGATGGCGAATCTATGGCACGCGTGCTGTGGGCACGCGAGGCTTTGCCCTATGTCAGCTGCAGCGCGCATGTGCGCACTGGCCAGCTGATTTTTGGCCTTCCGGACAGGCTTCAGGAAAGCCTCCGGAGCCTGTGGATGTCGAAAAATGGACCCAACGGGCCTACGGGAAGCAAACTTCCGGTAGGCCCGTTGGGCCCATTTTTCACCATCCACAGGCTCCGGAGGCTTTCCTGAAGCCTGGGGAGGGCGAAAAACGGCCCAACGGGCCTACCAGAAGCAAACTTCTGGTAGGCCCGTTGGGCCCATTTTTCACCATCCACAGGCTCCGGAGGCTTTCCTGAAGCCTGTGGAGGGCGAAAAACGGACCCAACGGGCCTACCGGAAGCAAACTTCTGGTAGGCCCGTTGGGCCCATTTTTCACCATCCACAGGCTCCGGAGGCTTTCCTGAAGCCTGTGGAGGGCGAAAAAACGGACCCAACGGGCCTACCGGAAGCAAACTTCTGGTAGGCCCGTTGGGCCCATTTTTCACCATCCACAGGCTCCGGAGGCTTTCCTGAAGCCTGTGGAGGGCGAAAAACGGACCCAACGGGCCTACCGGAAGCAAACTTCTGGTAGGCCCGTTGGGCCCATTTTTCACCATCCACAGGTTCCGGAGGCTTTCCTGAAGCCTGTGGAGGGCAAAAAACGGACCCAACGGGCCTACCGGAAGCAAACTTCTGGTAGGCCAGTTGGGCCCATTTTTCACCATCCACAGGTTCCGGAGGCTTTCCTGAAGCCTGGGGAGGGCGAAAAACGGACCCAACGGGCCTACCGGAAGCAAACTTCTGGTAGGCCCGTTGGGCCCATTTTTCACCATCCACAGGCTCCGGAGGCTTTCCTGAAGCCTGGGGAGGGCGAAAAACGGACCCAACGGGCCTACCGGAAGCAAACTTCTGGTAGGCCCGTTGGGCCCATTTTTCACCATCCACAGGTTCCGGAGGCTTTCCTGAAGCCTGTGGAGGGCGAAAAACGGACCCAACGGGCCTACCGGAAGCAAACTTCTGGTAGGCCCGTTGGGCCCATTTTTCACCATCCACAGGTTCCGGAGGCTTTCCTGAAGCCTGTGGAGGGCGAAAAACGGACCCAACGCCTACCGGAAGCAAACTTCTGGTAGGCCCGTTGGGCCCATTTTTCACCATCCACAGGCTCCGCAGGCTTTCCTGAAGCCTGGGGAGGGCGAAAAACGGACCCAACGGGCCTACCGGAAGCAAACTTCTGGTAGGCCCGTTGGGCCCATTTTTCACCATCCACAGGCTCCGCAGGCTTTCCTGAAGCCTGGGGAGGGCGAAAAAACGGACCCAACGGGCCTACCGGAAGCAAACTTCTGGTAGGCCCGTTGGGCCCATTTTTCACCATCCACAGGCTCCGCAGGCTTTCCTGAAGCCTGGGGAGGGCGAAAAACGGACCCAACGGGCCTACCGGAAGCAAACTTCTGGTAGGCCCGTTGGGCCCATTTTTCACCATCCACAGGTTCCGGAGGCTTTCCTGAAGCCTGTGGAGGGCGAAAAACGGACCCAACGGGCCTACCGGAAGCAAACTTCTGGTAGGCCCGTTGGGCCCATTTTTCACCATCCACAGGTTCCGGAGGCTTTCCTGAAGCCTGTGGAGGGCGAAAAACGGACCCAACGGGCCTACCGGAAGCAAACTTCTGGTAGGCCCGTTGGGCCCATTTTTCACCATCCACAGGCTCCGGAGGCTTTCCTGAAGCCTGTGGAGGGCGAAAAACGGACCCAACGGGCCTACCGGAAGCAAACTTCTGGTAGGCCCGTTGGGCCCATTTTTCACCATCCACAGGTTCCGGAGGCTTTCCTGAAGCCTGTGGAGGGCGAAAAACGGACCCAACGGGCCTACCGGAAGCAAACTTCTGGTAGGCCCGTTGGGCCCATTTTTCACCATCCACAGGTTCCGGAGGCTTTCCTGAAGCCTGTGGAGGGCGAAAAACGGACCCAACGGGCCTACCGGAAGCAAACTTCTGGTAGGCCCGTTGGGCCCATTTTTCACCATCCACAGGCTCCGCAGGCTTTCCTGAAGCCTGGGGAGGGCGAAAAACGGACCCAACGGGCCTACCGGAAGCAAACTTCTGGTAGGCCCGTTGGGCCCATTTTTCACCATCCACAGGCTCCGCAGGCTTTCCTGAAGCCTGGGGAGGGTGAAAAACGGACCCAACGGGCCTACCGGAAGCAAACTTCTGGTAGGCCCGTTGGGCCCATTTTTCACCATCCACAGGTTCCGGAGGCTTTCCTGAAGCCTGTGGAGGGCGAAAAACGGACCCAACGGGCCTACCGGAAGCAAACTTCTGGTAGGCCCGTTGGGCCCATTTTTCACCATCCACAGGTTCCGGAGGCTTTCCTGAAGCCTGTGGAGGGCAAAAAACGGCCCAACGGACCTACCGGAAGTCCGGAGGCTTCAGTGAGGCCTGTGCGCATGCACGGGGGCGGGGTTGTGCGCACAGGCGCGGGGGAGGGCATTGCATTATGGGTGTGGGCACACACACACGCGCCCTTTTGGCACCCGAGCAAAAAAAGGTTCGCCATCGCTGGTGTAGGGTCTCTCCTGTTTGAGCGGGGCCGGGGGGTAGGGGAGAGAAGGAACCTCAAAAGGCCCCTCCCAGCTCTATTCTGACTGATTGACAAGGTGACTGATTGACAAGATTGACAATTCTTCAATGTAGGGAACTTAAACGGCACGGTGCCCACCTGTCGCTTTTAAAGCTGCTCATTATTAACATTTGGAAAATTAAGCATTGATGAAAACTCTGGACGGGTGGAAGTGGAGACCAACGAGAGTTGGAAAGGGACCTCGGAGGTCATCTAGTCCAACCCCCTGCTCAAGCAGGAGACCCCCACACACACACCGTGTCCAATCTCGTCCAATCAGTTTCGGGAGAGTTTCAGCCATTTTCTTTCAATGAAAGACGCAGATTTTTTTTTTTAAAGTCATGCAGGAGGCCTGGAAAAACCAGGTCCTTTTAAAAATATTTCTTAGTTCATATTCGGGAAAAAAAATGCAAAACTTTCCCCAGGGAGCAATTCTCAAAAAATAATAATAATAATCTGGAAACAGTGATTGACACGCCGTGGTGCGGACCGAGGAAAATTGGTCCGAAACATTTGTTGAACGGGGGGGGCTATCGAATACCCAAATATTCCTCCAACTTATATAAGTCCCAAATTATACAAAGTTTGTCATTTGGCTGGATGAACACCGCAATTTTGCAGGGAATTAATGTCCGGGTTTAAGGGGGGGCACAGATGGAGCGGGGGGAATACGGGGGGCAGGGGCTTCTTACCTCAAGGTGTAACAGGTTCCAGACTTGTTGCAAAGGGGGTAATACTTTGTGCCGGTATTGAGATGAGCCCCCCGAATGGAAATTCCACAGCTGAGCCTGAAAAGGGGTGGAAGGGGTGCGTTGGTAAGAAGAAGAGACAGAAACCACCTTAAAAAAGGGGGGGAATAAAAAGTTAAACGCTTTTTTTCACGGAGTTTGGGAAACGGTTTTCCTACTGGAAGAGTCGCAATATCTCCTGGTGGTCTCCCATCCAAACCAACCGACCAGGCCAGGCTGTTCTCAGTTTGGCGTTTTAACCTGGGGAAGGCTGATTCACAAAGACCGGGTTGCTTTCTTTGCCTTCCCCAATAATATTTGGGGCAGTGGTTAAGGCACCAAGGATACCGGGAGACGGTGAATTCTAGTTCTGTCTTAGGCACAAAAGCCAACTGGGTGACTTGGGGCCAATCACCAGGAGACTGGGAGTTCTAGTCCCGCCTTGGGCATGAAAGGCGGCTGGGTGAATTTGGGCCAATCACCAGGAGACTGGGAGTTCTAGTCCCGCCTTAGGCAGGAAAGCGTGCTGGGTGACTTGGGGCCAATCACCAGGAGACTGGGAGTTCTAGTCCCGCCTTAGGCAGGAAAGCGAGCTGGGTGACTTGGGGCCAATCACCAGGAGACTGGGAGTTCTAGTCCCACCTTGGGCATGAAAGCGAGCTGGGTGACTTGGGGCCAATCACCAGGAGACTGGGAGTTCTAGTCCCTCCTTAGGCAGGAAAGCGAGCTGGGTGACTTGGGGCCAATCACCAGGAAACTGGGAGTTCTAGTCCCACCTTGGGCATGAAAGGCGGCTGGGTGAATTTGGGCCAATCACCAGGAGACTGTGAGTTCTAGTCCCGCCTTAGGCATCCAACCTGGCTGGATCACTTGGGGCCAATCACCAAGAGACAACGAGTTCTAGTCGCACCTTAAACATCAAAGCCAGCTAGGTAACTTTGGGCTAATCACCAGGAGACGGTGAGTTCTAGTCCCGCCTTAGGCATCAAAGCCCGCTGGGTGACCTTGTTATCTCAGTCATTCTCCCAGCCCAACCCACCTCACAGGGTTGTCGTTGTGGGGAAAATAGGAAGAGGAAGGTCTGCGGAATAAGCTCGCCTTGAATTTTTTTTGTGAAAATAACAAATGCGGGATAAAACTAAACATTTTTTTAAGCAAAGGAGGATGGGAACGCCTCGGCTCCCCCTTCGCCCAGCCCTCTGCTGCTCCTCCCCGAGGCCCACCTCCGGCACCCCTCCCATCCCGCCTTACTCAGCACCTCACAATGGGGTAACAGAGGAACGACAAGGGGTTATACAAACCATCCTCTGCTACCATGTTAAGGAGAGAATAAGTCCCCATAGAGGCGATGTTGATCTTTCTCTTGGAATTCAGACAGTTAGAAATAAAACCGAGATTAAAAGTCTAATAGAAAATATTTATTTCGGTACAAAAACAATAAATCCTGATTTATTACATCTCTGCTAGTAAAATGCGACCATTCCGGTCAAGAGCTAGAGCCAGAAGAATAATGGAGAATTAGGAATGTAGGCATGCGTACATGAACATCATATCACGTGTTCTGCCTGTGTTGGAATGTACCATAATATTAGGATAGGGGTGCATCACCCTGCATAGACATACAATATTCAGGCCCTCCTTACCTGTTGTAGCCTCCCGATCCGGGCGTGCATTTCCCCGTAGCTCCCATAGTCGCGCTGGTACCGGGCGGCGTTCTGATAGCACCGAATGGCTTCCTCGCAATCTTGCTCGGACTCGTAAATCTCCCCCAGCTGTTCCCAGAGGTGAGGCTGGCCCTGGTCCCGGAGCAGAGCCTGGACGCAGCCATGGATGGCCTCCAGCTTCCCGTGGAGGGGGCGGGGGGGAAGATTCCTGGGGGGGAGAGAGAGAGGGTGGAGATGTGATGAGCAGGCAGCCAAGAAGCCCGGCGTGTGGGGAAGGGATGCTAGAGGATGGAATAGGGGGTCTCAAAAGGAAATGCAGGGGTTCCTACAGGTAAGGGGGGGGGGCTAGGAAGGACCCAGCAAAGGAGAGGTGAGAGCAGGGGTTGGGGGGGGGTGGCAGCAAAGAAGCCGAAAGAACAGAGCTGAGCAGCACAGAGTTAGCAGGAGGATGAAGCAAGCGAGCAAGAGAGAGGTTCGTGGTCAATAGAGAAGGATATTTGCAGCTCCGGGTTGAACTGAAGGGTCCTTGGTGGTCTCTGAGTTGGGGGGGGGGTTTCCTTGCTGACGTTTCATAATACAATTAGGTAACACTATCAGTGCTAGGAGGGAGTGAGGGGAGGAGGAAGAGGAGGAGGAAGAGGAAGAGGAGAAGGAAGGAGAAGGAAGAAGAAGGAGGAGGAGAAGGAGGAGGAAGCAGAAGGAAAAGGAGAGGAGGAGGAGGAGGAAGAAGGAGGAGAGGAGGAGAAGGAGAAGGAGAGAAGGAGGAGGAGAAGGAGAAGAGGAGGAGGAGAGGAGGAGGAGGAGAAGGAGAGGAGGAGGAGAGGAGGAAGAAGTAGAAGGAGAGGAGGAGGAGGAGAAGGAGAGGAGGAGAAGGAGGAGGAGAAGGAGGAGGAAGAAGGAGAAGGAGAGGAGGAGGAGGAGGAGGAGGAGGAGGAGGAAGAAAGAGAAGGAGAAGGAGAAGGAGAAGGAGAAGGAGAAGAAGGAGAGGAGAAGGAGGAGAAGGAGAGGAGGAGGAGAGGAGGAGGAGGAGGAAGGAGAAGGAGAGGAGGAGGAGAGGAGGAGAAGGAGGAGGAGGAGAGGAGAAGGAGGAGGAAGAAGGAGAAGGAGAGGAGGAGAAGGAGAAGGAGAGGAGGAGGAGAGGAGGAGGAGGAGGAAGAAGGAGAAGGAGAGGAGGAGGAGGAGAAGGAGAGGAGGAGGAGGAGGAGGAGGAGGAGGAGGAGGAGGAGGAGGAAGAAAGAGAAGGAGGAGAAGGAGAAGAAGGAGAGGAGGAGGAGGAGAAGGAAGAAAAAGAAGGAGGAGGAGGAGGAGAAGGAGAGGAGGAGAAGGAGGAGAAGGAAGAAAGAGAAGGAGGAGGAGGAGGAGGAGAAAAGGACTGTGGGGTTCTTGGTGCTCTCTGAGCTCGGGGGTGGTGGTTCTTGCAGACATTTCATGACCCAACTACGTAACAGCGTCAGTGCTAGGAGGGAATATTCTGCTTGCACCTGTCCTCAGATGCAATCTATGGGGGAGGGGGTGCCTCGGCCTTTCCCCTTCCCTCCCATGCAAAACGGGGTGGCCTAGCCCCTCCCGCCCCCCAGGCCAGGCCCTGAGAGACTCACCCGGGGGCATAGTAGCCTTTGCTGTACTGCCCCAAATTGGCACCATGGCTGGGTGGCAACGGCAGGGGCAGAGGCGGCTGGACGGCACTGGCGGAACACCTGGTGGCGGAAAACCGAGGCGGGTGAGAAAGGCAGAACAGACATCAGCTGGGAGGGGGGGGGGCGTTGGCGGGAGGGCCCTTCTCCAATCCAGCCGGGCTGGGTTTCTTCTTCTATGGGGTGGGAAAGGCACCCCGAGACCCTTGGAGACTCTTGAGGTGAAGGCTTGGCAGAGGAAGCAGAGCAGGCCACACCGAAACTGCCCACCCACTCAATTTGGGAGAGGAAGGGGAGGCGGAGAGGGGTTCGGCAGGGTGAGCGCGGGAAGGCGAACACGGGACAAAAGCTTCTTCCGACAGAAACGCAGGGCAGCAGCTGAAGCTAACCTTGGTCGAAGCTCGCGGGAATTTGGGGAAGGGGGAAAAAAAGACCCTCCAGATAAACGGGACGAACCCACCAAGAGAGTTTATTCTCTCTGGTCTTCGGAGCTCAATCATCTTCTTTTAAAGGCCCCGTAATCCCTTGCGGGGTGGAGTCTTGGGGCAACTGAATGGAGCTGAGTGTTTTACTGGCCGGATGCCTTTCGTGTCGCCATTGCGGAGTTTTGTTCGGCAGATACATTCTCATTGTGCCCAGAGAGAGAAATATCTGCCTCTACCTAGGATCGAACTCGCGGCCTCCTGATTGTGAGGCGAGAGCTCCGCCTCTAGGCCAACGCACCACTCTTCTTCTGAGCTCAATAAAGGGGAATATTTGCAGCTCAGGGTGGACAGGACCACCTTGGTGGTCTCTTGAGTGTGGTGGTTTTCTTGCAGACGTTTCACGACTCAACTAGTTAACATCACCAGTGCTGGAAGGGAAAGGTGTTTGCATATCCAGAACTGATGTTGTTGACTAGTTGGGTCATGAAACGTCTGCAAGGAAACAACCAAGCTCAGAGACCACCAAGGACCCCTCTCTTCTTAGTTCAGGGGCATAAAGGCCCATCTGGGGATTGCAGGTAGTAGTCCTCGACTTACGACCGCAAATTGAGCCTGGAATTGCGGTCATGAGTCATATAAGTCGTTAAACAATTCATCACATCAGCAGAAATGGGATTTGATGACATTTTTGCGGCGGGCATTAAGCGAATCACCATGGTCATTAAGCGAACGAAAAGTCGTTAAGTGAACCATGCGGTCATTAAGCAAAACCCCTTGTGTGGAATGGTGGGTTTTTTGCCTGAAAATAGCAATAAATATCGGTTTCTGGCAAAAAAAAAACGTTGTCGGTCGCGGTCACAACTGTGGGATGCAGCAAACGGCCGTCAATCCAGATCGGTTGCTGAGTGTCCAAATTGCGATCACGTGATGGACATTGGAACTCGGAATTTTGGGTCCCTTTTTGGGGCTCTGTCATAACTTCAAAACGGTTGCTAAGCAACTGGTCATAAGTCGAGGACCACCTGTGTGCAGAGCCCATTTACTCTGCAGGGATCTGCATACGGGAGCAGCCCTTGATGTACAACCCCAAGTTTCCTTTGCTAAGCAAGACAGCCATTAAGTGAGTTGCGCTCCCTTTTTTTACGACCATAGGTCGTAAGTGTGGAAAAATGTCATAACTTCACTTTTTTTTAAGTGCCATTGTCACTCTCGACAGTCACTAAATGAACGGTTGTAAGTCGAGGACTACCTGTACACACGAATTTATCTAGGAAACTCAAATATGTTTTGGGTTTTTTTGGAACTTACCGTATTTTTCGGAGTATAAGACGCACCTTTTAACCCCCAAAATAGGGTGAAAACTTGGGTGTGTCTTATACACCGAATGCAGCCCCACCCACCCACCCACCCCCACCCTTTGGCCTCTGTCTTCCAGCAATTTACCTGTTTGCAGCAAAGAGGGAAGAGCCTGTAAAGCCAAGCAAGTCACTAGCAGCTTCCGGACCTACAGCTGATTTGCCACGTGCTAAAATGAAACTGAAACTAGCTGCAAAGAGGCAAATAGCTGGGAGAGACACGCAGATTTTTATTTTCTGCTGAACTGGATGGAAGGGGGTAAGTGAATAACTATAAATGTCTGTAGAATGTTCAAATTTTTAGACTTATTTTTTAAAGACTGCTTTATTATTGTTCTAGACCAGGGTCTAGACCTCGGGGACCACTAAATTCATAATTTTAAATCCCGCGGACCACTAATATGAATTTTTTTAAAAAAGATAAATAGTATTTAGTGCAATATATAAAAATGCAAATAATTTTTCTGCGGACCACTGGTTGGTGACCACTGTTCTAGACAACTTAACAAAATGAAGAAGCTTTTAAAAATAAATGCTTGCTCTGAAGAGGCCCGGTGCTATTGTATCTTCTTTTAAATAATAGAGAATAATGTACACTTCCAGAAATTTTAATTAATTTTAACAGCTCTGTACAAGTACAGTCTGAAATGTAACAAGTGTCCTGTTTAGAATTAAGATAAGGCAGCTGAGTTAAACCCTGACTTAGTCATGTTTGGAATAGATCTTATTTAAATAATTGGGAGGAGCTAGTGTGACTACATTTAAGAAAACTTTCTGGCATTATGTACATTTCTCCAATTCTTTGCTATTTCTATGGGTCAGGCACACATGCACAGAAATACACAGCAAACAGTGTATATCATCTGTGCTGTTTGCTGTTTGGCAAATTGCTGGGAGGCAGAGGCCTTTTTCCCTTGTTTTCCTCCCCCAAAACTAAGGTGCGTCTTATACTCCGAAAAATACGGTATTATATGCCAATAATTCTCAAAATTTCACTTAGAGAAACAAGGATTTGGAAGCAAAAATGAGTGGGGGGGGGGAAGCCAAGCTTGAATGAGAGACCCCAGAAGCTATTGACCACCCCCTCCCCACTTGCCCAACCCCCACCAAGGCTATCCCACGAACTCGGCCCCCTCCCTCTCGCCCTCCCCCTGCCCAAAATACCTGCCCCCCGGGAGCCATGGGCGAGAATGGCACGAACTCCAGGCTCCGCTGCAACCCAGGTTGCCGAGAGAAAAAGGGTCCCGCCCAGCACGGACCCCTAACTGTTCCAACGTTCGATGCATCCAGTCTGTGGGCGGAAAAGAGAGATGGGGTTAGGGGGAGCCGGCAGAAGATGGAGACCTTCCCAACCCCACCCCACCCCACCCCGGGCCCTTTTTATACCACGTGTTTTAATTTAACTCTTTTCCTAAATACCCACTTTCTACATTTCTTCCCTCTGTGTTCTGGTAATGGGCAGGACCCATTTGGGTGGCAGTTAAAAAGGCAGCAGGGCGGAAACCATGAGATTGTGAGTTCGAGTCCTTCCTTAGTTTTATTACTACATTTTTTTTTTATCCTGCCTTTCTTACTTTGTAAGTAACTCAAGGTGTTGACCGTACCGAATACTCTTTCCTGCTTTTCCCACAACCACCCTGTGAGGTGGGCTGGGCTGGGAGAGAGGGACTGGCCCAAAATCACCCAATCGGTTTTCATGCCTAAGGCGGGACTAGAACTCCCAGTCGCCTGGTGATTGGCCCAAAGTCACCCAGCCAGCTTTCATGCCTAAGGCAGGACTAGAACTCCCAGTCATCTGGTGATTGGCCCAAAGTCACCCAGTCAGCTTTCATGCCTAAGGCGGGACTTGAACTGCCAGTCGCCTGGTGATTGGCCCAAAGTCACCCAGCCAGCCTTCATGCCTAAGGTGGGACTAGAACTCCCAGTCACCTGGTGATTGGCCCAAAGTTACACAGCCAGCTTTCATGCCTAAGGCGGGACTAGAACTCCCAGTCACCTGGTGATTGGCCCAAAGTCACCCAGCGGGCTTTCATGCCTACGGCAGGACTAGAATTGCCAGTCGCCTGGCGATTGGCCCAACGTTACCCAGCCAGCTTTCATGCCTAAGGCAGAACTAGAACTCCCAGTCACCTAGTGATTGGCCCAAAGTCACCCAGCCAGATTTCATGCCTAAGGCGGGACTAGAACTCCCAGTTGCCTGGTGATTGGCCCAAAGTCAGCCAGCCAGCTTTCCTGCCTAAGGCGGGAGTAGAATTGCCAGTCGCCTGGTGATTGGCCCAAAGTTACCCAGCCAGCTTTCATGCCTAAGGCGGGACTTGAACTGCCAGTCGCCTGGTGATTGGCCCAAAGTCACCCAGCCAGCTTTCATGCCTAAGGTGGGACTAGAACTCCCAGTCACCTGGTGATTGGCCCAAAGTTACCCAGCCAGCTTTCATGCCTAAGGCGGGACTTGAACTGCCAGTCACCTGGTGATTGGCCCAAAGTCACCCAGCTAGCTTTCATGCCTAAGGCGGGACTAGAACTGCCAGTCGCCTGGTGATTGGCCCAAAGTCACCCAGCCAGCTTTCATGCCTAAGGTGGGACTAGAACTCCCAGTCACCTGGTGATTGGCCCAAAGTCACCCAGCTAGCTTTCATGCCTAACACAGGACTAGAACTCCCAGTCTCCTAGTGATTGGCCCAAAGTCACCCAGCCAGCTTTCATGCCTAAGGCGGAACTAGAACTCACCATCTCCCTGTTTCTAGACCAGCACCTTAACCACCCGAACAAACTGACTCTCCTTTGGCACAAGACTCAAATGGTGGTTTGGGGCCAAGAAAGGAAAGACAAACCATGTCTGAAGACACACAGACATAGTTGCCAGAGGTCAAGACAGACCAGAAGGCCTAAATAATAGCTCATTAATCAATGATATAAAATGTGGGTTTCCCAATCTTGGCAACTTTAAAACTGGTGGACTTCAACTCCCAGAATTCCTCAGCCACCTTAAGGCTTGGGGACTTCAACTCCCATAATTCCTCAGTCACTTTAAGACTAGTGGACTTCAACTCCCAGAATTCCTCAGCCACCTTAAGGCTTGTGGACTTCAACTCCCAGAATTCCTCACCTACTTTAAGACTTCTGGACTTTCAACTCCCAGAATTCCTCAGCCACCTTAAGGCTTGGGGACTTCAACTCCCAGAATTCCTCAGCCACCTTAAGGCTTGTGGACTTCAACTCCCAGAATTCCTCACCTACTTTAAGACTTCTGGACTTCAACTCCCAGAATTCCTCAGCCACCTTAAGGCTTGGGGACTTCAACTCCCAGAGTTCCCCAGCCAGCTCAGGGGAATTCTGGGAGTTGAAGTCCACCAGTCTTAAAGTTGCCAAGCTTGGAGACCCCTGATAGAAGACGTACCTTCTACCCATTTTATTAGCTGTGCCATTTCGTACATTTTATGCCTCTGTTGAACCCCCAAACCCTCATCTCTCATGCACCCCTCCCCACCCACCCCCCAAGCCCATCTCTTACCTTTCTGCCGCTGTGGACGCGTCTTCGTTCCCCACCCTCCGCCCCCCCCAGCCGCTGATAATTTAGACCTCCTCCGGTCTAAAGCCTCCGGCGGTCACAACCACATATAATGCTGCAAGAAAGAGAGAGAGAGAGAGAGAGAAACACCATTTAAATTCGCACCTATAACCCTTTGCACACACCCCCCCAAAAAAGTGCGTTCCGACAACCCCGTGACCCCCTTGTTCTGCCCCCGACCCGGGAAGGAGGAGGGGAGGGTTCTAAGCCGCCCACCGATGCCAAGGTTGGAAATAGTCTTTTCCCTCTTTTTAGGGGCAAATTTCGCACCCAGAAACCCCCTCCCCCAAAAACGTGCAAAGGTTGTTAGGTTGTGTGAATGCGATTTTGGAGGGGGAATGGGGGTTTGGGGAGGAGGGGGAGAAGCCGGGTTTGGGAAGAGCAGCAATTTTCCCTTCCAGTTTTGAGCCGAGTTCTAGGATGGGCCAGAGCTTTCCTGCGCTCTGGCTGAGAGCGATGGGAGTTGTAGTCCAACGTATTTTTTTCCTCTAACAGAAAAGGGGAAAGGGAAGGGGTGGGGGGTATAAAATCCAGAGATGCATGCATTTTCCCGCGTGGAAAGGACCCAGGTTTCATTTTAGGGCTTCTAAAATAATAATAATAATAATAATCCCAACACGCGGACACGCTTTAGGAAGCATTCACACGACACGCATCGCTCTGAAGCCCCATCTTGCAAAAGCCTCGGCTTCCCTTTTCCATTTTTGTCCCCCCAGCCCTACTTTCAGCACGTGGAAGGCGACCCCAGCGTCCAAGCCCGAGGAGGCGGAAGCGGCTGCCTTTTCCGCCGCTTTCGGGGGTCGTTTCCATCCCACGTTCTCAGTTAACTCAGTTCGCTCCGGGCAGGAGAGGGTTAACCCTCGGCGGTGTTTTGTTTTTTTTTAATCTCCCGCCCATCAGCGCAGGCCCCGCCTCCGCTGGCCGGTCACCGTCTGGCCTCGCGTCCAATGGGACGCCTGGCTTGGAAGCAGGGAAGGCGGGGCCGCCGTCCGAGATTAACCCTTGCACCGCCGGCTGTTCTTAGCCAAAGATGCCTTGTGCTCTCGTTCTCAAGCCAAGCAGCCAATCGCGCCCCCTCCTCCCGACGGCCACCAATCAGCTTTCGCCTTGATCTTCCAGAGGGGTCTGAAACCATAGAGATAAATGAGGAAGGGCGGCCGAGATCAGCGATTGCTACTGCCTGGCTAGCTGATGGGAGGGGGGAAGAGCAGGGCCAAAGGCAGATTATGAACTAGATACAGGGCTTCTCAAGCTTGATGGGCGGACTTCAACTCCCAGAATTCCCCAGGCAGCCATGCTGGCTGGGGAATTCTGGGAGTTGAAGTCCGCCCACCTTCCAGCAGTTAAGCTTGAGAAAATTGGACTAGAATATTTTTTAATGGGGTGGTTTTTTTGAACCTGTATTTAAGTGCAGGATTTTTATAGGGCGTCCTTGACTTACAATTCTTCGTTTAGTGACCGTTCAAAGTGACAGCAGGCTCTTGCAGAGCTGCTATGCGGCGGCGTGAGTGGGAGGGGCGAGGGTGTGTAAGGACAAAGCAGTACTTAACAACGGTTCGTTTAGTGACGAACTTGCAACAGTTCGTTTAGTGACCGAAGTTGCAACGGCCCTAGGAAAAGTGTCTGGAGGACCATTTTTCACACTTAACGACCGTTGCAGCATCCCCGTGGTCACGTGATGAAAATCCAGTAGCTTGGCTACTGACTCGTATTTATGACGGTTGTAGAGTCCCGGGGTTATCGCATTCCCCTTTTGCAACAAGCAAAAGTCAATGGGGAAGCCAGATTCGCTTTACAACCATGACTCACTTAATAACGGCAGGGATTCACTTAATAAGAGTGGCAAGAAAGGTCGTAAGATGGGACAGAACTCAGCGATTGGTCTTGCTTTTGGCAATGGAAATTTTGGGTTCAGTTGTAGGTCATTAAGTCGAGGACTATCTGGCAACTTTGGGAGCCCATGGGTTGAACTCTGACTCCCATCATTCCCAGCCAGGTCATGCACCATGGAATTGCATTATAGCGGAATCAAGGCCCCCTTCTTTCTATTTCCCTCAAAACAACAACCCTGGAAGGTAGGTTGGGCTGAGATAGTGATTGGAGCAAAGTCACCCAGAATCCCCCAGCTGGCATTTATGCCTAAGGCAGAACTAGAACTCAGAGTCCCCAGGTTTCTACCGGCAGTCCTCAACTTATGACCGCAACTGAGCCCGGGTCTGTTGTTAAGTGAAACATTTGTTAAGTGAGCTTTGCCCCATTCTACGACTTTCCCCGTCACCGTTGTTAACGGAACCACCGCAGCTATTCAATGAGTAACACGGTCGTTAAGTGAATCTGACTTTCCCCATTGACTTTGCTTGTCGGAAGGTCCCAGAAGGTGAGACGGCTGGACCCTCCCACCGTCAATAAATAGGAGTCACTTCCCAAACATTTGACTTTGGATCACGCGTCCGTGGGAATGCTGTAACGGTCACAGGTATGAAAAACGGTCATAAGTCACTTTTTTGTCAATCCCGTTGAAACTTCGAACGGTCATTAGATGAACAAGGCTCAAAGGACAGCTGATCGGTGTGCACACATGCATGCCAGAAACCCGGAAGGCAAACAGGCAAGGCCGGGCGCGCCGGGCGACATGGCTTCGCGTGCCATTTTGGGCACGCGTGCCCATAGGTTCGCCATCAGGGGCCTAGGGTCTCCTGCTTGAACAGGGGAGTTGGTCTAGAAGACCTCCAAGGTCCCTTCCGGCTCTATTCTGATTGAAATAGTATCATCTCTCCTGCTTGAGCAGGGGGTTGGTCTAGAAGACCTCCAAGATCCCTTTCCAGCTCTATTCTGTGATTGCAGCCTGGTGCTTTACCCACGCGATCCAACCGGCTCTTTTTCGGTCTCCTCCATCTTTCCATCTGTAAAATGGGCCGAGCTCAGCTAAGCAGTTCCGGGATGGATGAATGAAAACCATTCCTCGTCCCTCCACCCCCAGGACAAAACCTGGCTCAACTTCCTCTCCCAACCCCTTCCAACTGGACCGGAATTGGGAGCTGCTGTTTTTTCCCACGCCGCCACAAAGATATCTCACGGGAGGGGAGGGCTGTGTCCACCCCCAGTGTCTGTGACTCACCCACCCCTCTCCGGCCGGCCTGGCCAGTGTCCTGCCAGAAATCGGAGCCAGCCAGACGCACCAGCCAGATTCCATCTCTGGTGTGGTCAGGACAGGCTTTTTATAACCAGACACGATCCGTGGGAACCCACCCACCACGTCGGGCTGGGTAAAGAAAGCCCGGGGTCTCGTCTTCCCCCTCCCCTCCAGCCCCAGACGTGGCTACGGACCCGTGGCTATTTCTGGAACAGAACCCGAGCTAAGTTTGGCTCCCAAGCAGGCAGGCAGGGCGGTTGCGGTTACAACGGGCCCCCGAGTCGGGGCACGGCCCTCGTGCGTTGCACGCCTGCCAAGCAGCCGAGCGGAGGGGAGGGGGGGGAAAGGGGGAAGTGAGCAGCTGGCAGGACTTCCCTGCACGCCTCCGGATGCGGGAGGAGGAAGCCGCAAGGCCGAATCACAAACGGCCCCATCGCAGGGACCGGCGCAGTGTGACGGGCATGCAAAATCCGGAGGGGAATGCTTCACCGGAGTGTGCAAAGGGTCAAGTCAACTCTTAAAGGTGGCCCACAGAGGGATGGGGAGATGACCTTTCACCCTGGGGGCAGACTGGCCAAAGGACGACGGCGGAACCAACTGCCCTTCCTGCGCTCTAAAACATACAACAGCATCGCAGAGTTGGGAGGGACCCTGGAGGTCTTCTAGTCCAACCCTCCTGCCCAAGCAGGAGATCTTAAACCCTTTCAGATAAATGGCTGGTTTAATTTCTTCTTGAAAGCCTCCAGTGATGGGAGCACCCACAGTTTCTGGAGTGAAGGCTGCTCCACAAATATCATAGGGCTGAAAGGGACCCTTGGAGGTTCTCTAGTCCAACCCCCTGCTCCAGCAGGAAACCCTGTGCCATTTTAGATCAATGGCTGCCCAATCTCTTCTTGAAAGCCTCAAGTGATGGAGCACGACTTCTGGAGGCAAGCTGTTCTACTGAAGAACGGTTGCTGGAATTGGGGGTGTCTAGTTTGATGAAAAGAAGGACCAGGGGTGACATTATGGCAGTTTTCCAATATTTGAGGGGCTGCCCCAAAGAAGAGAAGGGGGTCAGCCTATCCTCCAAAGCCCCTGAAGGCAGGACAAGAAGCAACGGATGGAAACTAATCAAGGAGAGAAGCAACCTGGAATTAAGGAGAAAGTTCTTCACAGTGAGAACAATTAACCAGTGGAACAACCTGCCACCAGAAGTTGTGGGTGCTTTCATCACTGGAGGTTGTTAAGAAGAGATGGGACAGAGATTTGTCTGAAATGGTATAGGGCTTTTGTGCCTGAGCAGGGGGTTGGACTAGAAGACCTCTGAGGTCCCTGCCAACTCTTATTCTTTTATTATGAGCCACGGTGGCGCAGTGGTTAGAATGCAGCACTGCAGGCTACTTCTGCCGGCTGCCTGCAATTTGGCAGTTCGAATCTCATCAGGCTCAAGGTTGACTCAGCCTTCCGTCCTTCCTTCCTTCCGAGGTGGGTAAAATGAGGACCCAGATTGTTGGGGGGGCAAGAGGCTGACTCTGTAAAGCGCTTAGAGAGGGCTGTAATAGCCCTGTGAAGCGGTATATAAGTCTAAGTGCTATTGCTATCTTCCTTCCTTCCTTCCTTCCTTCCCTTCCTCCCCGACTCAAGGTTGACTCAGCCTTCCGTCCTTCCTTCCGAGGTGGGTAAAATGAGACCCAGATTGTTGGGGGGGCAAGAAGAGGCTGACTCTGTAAAGCGCTTAGAGAGGGCTGTAATAGCCCTGTGAAGCGGTATATAAGTCTAAGTGCTATTGCTATCTTCCTTCCTTCCTTCCTTCCTTCCCTTCCTCCCCGACTCAAGGTTGACTCAGCCTTCCGTCCTTCCTTCCGAGGTGGGTAAAATGAGACCCAGATTGTTGGGGGGGCAAGAAGAGGCTGACTCTGTAATGCGCTTAGAGAGGGCTGTAATAGCCCTGTGAAGCGGTATATAAGTCTAAGTGCTATTGCTATCTTCCTTCCTTCCTTCCTTCCTTCCTTCCTTCCTTCCTTCCCTTCCTCCCCGACTCAAGGTTGACTCAGCCTCCCGTCCGTCCTTCCTTCCGAGGTGGATAAAATGAGGACCCAGATTGTTGGGGGCAAGAGGCTGACTCTGTAAAGCACTTAGAGAGGGCTGTAATAGCCCTGTGAAGCGGTATATAAGTCTAAGGGCTATTGCTATTTTCCTTCCTTCCTTCCTTCCTTCCTTCCTTCCTTCCTTCCTTCCTTCCTTCCTTCCTTCCCTTCCTCCCCGACTCAAGGTTGACTCAGCCTTCCGTCCGTCCTTCCTTCCGAGGTGGATAAAATGAGGACCCAGATTGTTGGGGGCAAGAGGCTGACTCTGTAAACCGCGTAGAGAAGGCTGTAAAAGCACTATGAAGCGGTATATACGTCTAAGGGCTACTGCTATTTTTCTTCCTTCCTTCCTTCCTTCCTTCCTTCCTTCCTTCCTTCCTTCCTTCCTTCCTTCCTTCCTTCCTTCCCTCCCTCCCTCCCTCCCCGACTCAAGGTTGACTCAGCCTTCCGTCCTTCCTTCCAAGGTGGGTAAAATGAGGACCCAGATTGTTGGGGGGCAAAGAGGCTGACTCTGTAAACCGCTTCGAGAGGGCTGTAAAAGCACTATGAAGCGGTATATAAGTCTAAGGGCTACTGCTATTATTACAGGTAGTCTCCCACATAAACAGTTCATTTAGTGACCGTTTGACCATTACAACCGCACTAAAAAAATAACCGATGACCCTTTTTCACACTTACGACCGTGGCAGCAGCCTTGTGGTCGCATGATCCAAAATTCATCTCCTTGGCAACTGACTCATATTTATGACGGTTACAGGGTGACGCGATCCCCTTTCGCGACCTTCCGACAAGCAAAGTCAACGGGGAAGCCACACTCGCTTACTGACCACACGACCCACTTAACAACCGCAAGGATTCACTGAACAAGGGTGGCAAGAATGGTCGTGCAATGGGGGGTGGGGAAACTCACTTAAGCACTGTCTCACTTAGTGATGGAAATTTGGTGCTCCGTTGTGGCCGTAGGTCGAGGAATTTCGGTATTCTGCTCTAGACAAAGACACAGGGAAATACCCCACAGGCTCGGTTCGTGGAAGCGCTCTGAGCGCTGGACGACGCACGCTTAAGGCAAGGGACGCACATATCATAATCTCGTCGTATTGTGCCATGCGCGCCTCCAATTACAACGGTGCGCTCTTTTCACACCTCTCCAGCGCCTCCGCGCACGGTGAGGCAAGACCCATGAGGCTGAGCAGGCAAGGACCCCTGGCTGGTCCTTCTGTGTAGATCCGCGTGATGCGCAGGGGCAGCGCATCCCCCTGGGAGGTGGGGAGACATCCAGGACCCCCGTTGGCCGTTCTGCACTGCCTGCGATAAAAGGACTCCGGCTGATTTTCCGTCCAGAAACCGGAC
This sequence comes from Diadophis punctatus similis, assembly GCA_023053685.1. Taxonomy (NCBI): domain Eukaryota; kingdom Metazoa; phylum Chordata; class Lepidosauria; order Squamata; family Dipsadidae; genus Diadophis; species Diadophis punctatus. Next base: position 3,017,121 of record JALIGW010000041.1, read on the forward strand.
CTCAAAAGCCAGCCAGCTGCTCCTTCTATTTACAATTCCAAATTCCGATGGTCTGGAATTTTTCCAAGCCGGCTGGTTTAACAACGGTTCGCTCAGGACGTTTTTTTTCCCCCGTTTCTGCAAGTTGCTTCGTTTGCCACCGTAGAGAAGTCGGGCCCACCGAGTCAACAACCCCAACCAAGCGACAGGGATTTCTGAAATATCTCGTTTCCACGCGCCAAGCCGCATGCGTCCCTTGCCTTTCCGCCAACATGCGGCCTCCCCTCGCGGAGCGCTTGACTGCGCACCGTCCGGGGTGCTGCGTGCGAAAGCCCACACGGGTTCGTGAAGCCTGTCTACACAGTCAGCCTGGGAAACTGTTGGCGCGCCCGTTAGGGACGTTCGCCTGTCTACCTGTCGTTGCCATGGGCCGTGATGCATGCGCCAGATGCACACCCCGTGTCTCCTTTTAATCACTCGCTGACGGACACAAACACGGCAAGACGCACACACACACACCCCAAACACGGCAAGATGCACACACAACACCCGCCAAAAAAAATTCAAGACGCACACACGATACACATGCAAACATCGCAAGCACACACGATGCACACACACAAACATCGCAAGACGCACACATGATTGTCACCAGAAGGGATAGGCGTTTGGGGGGACTTGAATTGGGAGGGGGTTTATTTCTCTATAACCTAGTCACCATATAAATTTTCTTAATGCAGGTAGTCCTGGACGTACACCAATTCATTCAGCGACCGTTTCAACTTACAACGGCAGTGAAAAAAGTGACCGACGACCGTTTTTTTCACGCTTACGGCCGTTGCAACACACACACACACACACGGTCACGGGATCAAAATTCGGACGCTTGGCAACGGACTCACATTTACGACGGTCGCGGTGTCCCCGGGGGGGAGGTGTCACGCGATCCCCTTTTGCGGGGAAGCCAGATTCGCTTAACAATGGGGTGATTCGCTTAACAACCCTGGCGAGAAAGGTCGGAAAATGGGGCAGACGTCGCTTAACGGCGGAGGGAAATTTGGGGCTCCGTTGCGGTCGTAAGTCGAGGACCCCCTGCAATCCGCTGGGATGGCGTCTTGCCTGCCATGGTTCAAGTGAGGTTTCTTTGGGCAAAGGGACGACGGCGCTGGTGGGTTGCTACGGGTTCACACCGGTTCAGCGAACCGGTAGCTGTTGCCGGTGGGAGGCTCCGCCCACCCATCAAAAATGCTCTGTGCATGCGCAGAAGCAAGCGTGCGCACCCACGCGCTCTCGTTCCCGAACCGGTAGCAAAGGTAAGTGGAAGCCACTACTGGAAGACGGGCATGGCGTTCCAGCCCTGGCAAAATTGCATCGTGGGAAATTGGAGACACCCCTTGGCACTGGCTGCCCGGGGAGGCACTGAAGAAGTGGAGGGGGGGACGGGGAATGCCCCCCCAAAAAAAGAACGATCTGCAGATTCACAAAAGCCAGCTACTTTGCCCACGCGGGTGTGCCCGCTGCCCCCCTGCATGAAGACGGCATTCAACCCTTAACCCCGCCGCACGTCCCCTGCCCCGTTTCCCATCTCTGAGAATCCTGGGTAAGCAGAGAGGCTCCCCACCTGTTTGGCGCATGCGCCTGGCCCACCCCTCCACCCCGCAGTACGTCAGGCTGGTGATGCGCAGGGGATTTCCACCTCCGGCGCTTCCAGGAAGGCGAACCCCGGCGCATCACGGAGCACTGGAAGGAAAGGAAATGGGGGAGAATATTTTTTTCCACCCTTTGGTTTCCACCCCTACCCTTCCAAATGCAGCCCCTTTCCCTGCCCCGGGATGCGGCCAGGGCACCCCGAGACCCTGAGCGATTTGACCAAGTCAGCAATTCTTGCTGGGTGGCGAGCTTTCCTCCCCGCCTTTCTCCCCCCCCCTCACCCACGCTGCCAGGCTCAGCATTTTGGGCATCCAGCCCTTCGCAACTTCCTTCCCCCTCACGGCCACTTCTCCGAAAACAAAAACGGAAAAAAAAATTATTTTTTTTGGCGACCTCCAAGTTGTACGGATTTACAAGAAAAAGGAACTTCGGAGGACGCAGAAAGGCAGAAACCGCAAAGGAAACAGCAATTCACAAGCCCTGGTGTGTGTATGTGTGGGGTAAGTGTGTATTATGTGCATTATGTATAGGAGGGGGGGGGGAAGAATTTTTTTTGCAAAATAAGTGGGAATATTTCCCGGGCATCTACGTGAGCAAAAGCACGCGCGTGCAAGGATAAGCAACGGTGAGACGTGACCGCGGCGTTCTAGAATACAGAGAGTCCTCGACTTACGACCGCAATGGAGGCCAAAATTTCTGTCGCTAAGCGAGACAGTGGTTAAGTAAGTTACAAACAAACAAACCTTGCATTCTTGACAGAACTATGAAGTGAATTGCTGCCGTTGTGGAGTGAATCTTGTGGTCATTAAGCGAATCCGGCTCCCCCATGGTCTTGGCTGGTAGGAAGGTCGCAAAAGGGGATGGTGTAAAACCCCCCCTCAGGGACGCGGCAACCGTCATAAATAGGAGTCGGTTGCCAAGCGTCTGAATTTTGATCACGCAACCACGGGGATGCTGCAATGGTCGTTAAGTGTGAAAAACGGTCCTAGTTCATTTTTTTCCAGTGCCGTTGTAACTTTGAATGGTCATTAAATGAATTGTTGTAGTACTACCTGTAGTAGTACCTGTAGTAGAAAGGTTGAAGCCCAAATTATCTCTCCCAAGGAAGAGACAAGACAGTAAGGAAAATCTTTGGGTCGTCTTCACCCTGCACTACAACTCCCATCCCCCCTTCAGTCAGCAGGGGATGATGGGTTAGCTTGGGGGAAGGCTCTGCAGGGCTGCTGTGCGGCTGTAGGAGTGGAAAGGGTGAGTGTGTGTAAGTGCAAAGCAGCGTGTACAGGGAGTCCTCGACTTACAACGGTTCGTTTAGTGACCGACATTCCAACGGCACGGAAAAAAAATGGGACTTACGACGGTTTTTCACCCTTACGACTGTCGCAGCCTCCCCGTGGTCAAAATTCAGACGCTCGGCCACTGACTCGGAATTGTGACGGTTGCGGCGTCCCTTGGGGGAGGGAGTCGCACGAATCCCTTTTGGGCGACCTTCTGACCAGCAAAGTCATTGAGGAAGCCAGATTCACTTAACGACCGTATGACTAATTTAACAGCCGCCGTGATTCACTGAACAACGGCAGCAAGAAAGATCGTAAAATGGGGCAAAAACAGCCGTCTTGCTTAACAACCAGAAATGTTGGGCTCAACTGCGGTCGTATGTCAAGGACTACCTGAACTGTACCGTACTGTAGTGTCTTGACCAGCAACTGTGGCAAGAAAGGTCGTTAAAATGAGGCAAAAAAGTGACTGATGACTGTGTTTCACACTTACGACCGTTGTAGGATTCCCAGGGTCACGTGATCAAAATTCAGACACTTAGCAAGCGACCCATATTTGTGACGGGTCACGTGATCCCCTTTTGCGACCTTCTCACCAGCAAAAGTCCACGGGGGAAGTCAGATTCGCTTAACGGCCATGGGACTCACTCAACAACCGCAGTGATTGACTTAACAACAATGGCAAAAACAAATCGTAAAATGGGACAAAATTGACTTAACAAACGTTTCGCTCAGCAGCATCAACTCCCCGCTCCATTGTGGTCGTAACCTGAGGACTTAACCTGTACATAGGGGGCAGTCTCAGGGAGAGTAACCCACGGGAAACGTGGATCGGTGGTAGAACCTTCCGGGCAGGGGTGAAATGCTACCGGTTCGTCCCGGTCTGGCCATACCGGTAGCCGATACGGCCGGTGGTTCGGAGAACCGGTAGTGGTGGCAGAGCGAGGCTACACCCACCCGCTTGGACATCGCCATTTTGTTGTTTTTAACCCTCTGCGCACGCACAAAACCTCTGCGCACATGCAAAGCCTTCTGCGCATACGCAGAGGGTGGAAAAGCGCATGTGCGCACGAGCGTAGCACGCCCTTCCGAACCGGTAGAGAAGGTTAAGTCGATTTCGCTGCGGCTTCCGGGATGTGGGGCTCGGAATTGGGTTTTTTTGGGGGGGGAGGTGGCAGGCGATGGGGAAGGGGGAGGGGACGTGGGGCGCCTGTTTGGTGTGTAAGCGGGTTGTGAGTCACACAGCACAAAGCAAGGTCTCCCCGCATGCTTAACCAGGACAGCTGTGTCAGCCCTGAGTCAGCAGCCGGGAAGGACACACCCCTTTTTCAATCCACCCCCCCATGAAAACAACTGAGCATAAGGGGTGGGGGCAACCATTTGGGTTCATCTACCTGAAAAATCAACACCACCACCCCTGTACACACACACACAAACACACACACACACACACACACACATACACGTCCATGTGTCCTGCTTTTCACACCCGACACCAGAGGTCTCCAACCTTGGCAACTTTTTGAGGTGTGGACTTCAACTCCCAGAATTCCTCAGCCAGCATGGCTGGCTGAGGAATTCTGGGATTTGAAGTCCACACCCTCATAAAGTTGCCAAGGTTGGAGACCTCTGCCCTACACGATGAGACCACACACATACACACACACACACACTCGTGACAATAAACATCAGCCGGGAAAACTGGTGTTCAACACACACACAGGGGTGTACGTTGTCCGCACACAGAGGCCGAGAGGACACACCTGTGGTTGTCAAAGCCCAACGGGGCTCTCGAAAGCCAGCCCACCTTGGTGGGTGTAACAAAATAACCCCCCCCCAGGAATGACCAATTTCACACACACACACACACACACACACACACACACACACACACACACACACACACACACACAGATTCGAACAACCGCAGCCCTTGCGGGCATTGCGACAAGTCCTTGCACAAATCCTCTGACCCCCAAATGACATTCCTCCCACGACGCAAACAGCCATACAGGTAAGCCCTCGGCTTAACAACGGCTCGTTTAGTGACCGTTCGAAGTGACCACGGCACTGGAAAGAGCGGCCTTTTTGACCGTTTTTCACCCTTACGACAGATGCAGCGTCCCCGCGGATCACGTGATCTAAAATTCAGACCGCTTGGCACCTGGTTCGTATTTGCGACGGTCGCAGCGTCGCGGGGATCACGTGATCCCCTTTTTACGACCTCCCGACAAGCAAAGTCCATCGGGAAATCCGGATTCGCTTAACAACCGGGTTACTGACTTTAACATCTGCAATGATACACTTAACAACTGTGGCAAGGTCGTAAAAATGGGGCAAAACTCACTTGACAAACATTTCACTTAGCAACGTAAATTTTGGGCTCAATCGTGGTCATAACTCGGGGACTTACCTCTCATAACTCTCATAACTCTTTCTCTCTCTCTTTCTCCCTTTCTCTCTCTCTCTCGCCCTTTCTCTCTCTCTCGCCCTTTCTCTCTTTCTCTTTCTCCCTTTCTCTCTATCTCTCTTTCTCTTTCTCCCTTTCTCTCCCTTTCTTTCTCTCTCTCTTTCTCCCTTTCTCCCTTTCTCTCTCTCTCTCTCCCTTTCTCTCTATCTCTCTCTTTCTTTCTCCCTTTCTCCCTCTCGTTCTCCCTTTCTCTTTCTCTCTCTCTTTTTTTTCTCTCTCTCCCCGTATCTATCTATATATCTCTTTCTTTCTTTCTTTCTTTCTTTCACTTTCTCTCTCTCTCCCTTTCTCTTTCTTTCTCTTTCTTCTTTCTTCCTTTCTCTCTCTCTCTCTCTCCCTTTCTTTCTCTCTCTCTTTCTCTTTCTCCCTTTCTCCCTTTCTCTCTCTCCCTCTCCCCGCGTATATATATATATATATATATATCTTTCTTTCGCTTTCTCTCTCTCTCCCTTTCTCTCTCTCTCTTTCTCCCTTTCTCTCTTTTTCTCTTTCTCCCTTTTTCTTTCTCTCTCTCCGTATCTATCTATATATCTCTTTCTTTCTCTCACTTTCTCTCTCTCCCTCCCTTTCTCTCTCTCTCTTTCTTTCTCTCTCTCTCTTTCTCTCCCTCCCTCCCTCTCTCCCCCCCCCCTTGTGTGTATGTGGGTGTGAGTGTTGTGCGGAGATACGGAGAAACAGAGAACATGATGCATGAAAGCTGACGGGATGCAGAGTGCGGTTGGGAGTTGTGTGGTTTTGTCTCCTCCTCCTTTCCAAGAAAGGTCAGGCTGATAAACACACAAGTCACCCGGAGGGTTTTAGGCGCACGCCTGCGCCAGGCAAAGGTCGGGAATTACAGCGCAGGAAAGCCCCTTCACGAGCTTTATAGATCAGGCTTTGGGGTGGGAAATCCCCATCTCGTTCGGCCAATTCCCCTCTCGATCAATATCAGAGAGAGAAACCGAACCCACGACGGGACGTTGACGGGACGGTAGTCCTCGACTTACGACCACCATCGAGCCCCGTTTTCGGTGGCTAAGCGAGGCAGCTGTTAAGCGACCTTTTGCCCCATTTCACAACCTTCCTCGCCACCGTTGCTAAGTGAATCACTGCTGTTGTTGGCTTCGCTTGTGAGACGGTCGCAAAAGGGGATCGCGTGACCAGACACCCCCCTCGCCCCGGAGACCGCGAAGGTCACAAATCCGAGTCAGCTGCCGAGCGTCTGAACTTTGATCACATGACCACAGGGATGCCGCAACGGTCATAAGTGTGAAAAATGGCCGTAAGTCCCTTTTTCAGCGCCGTTGCAACATCGGTCACTAAATCAACTGTTGTATGCCGAGGACTATTTTGTATTTTGGGGAGAAATGCATGCGCGCCAACACACTAATTGAGCAGAGACATTCACCCAGAAAATATTAACCTTAACACTGCCAAAAGTCAACACAAGCCCACCCCTCCGGAGATAGGCGACAGTTCCCAGAATTCCCAACTATCACGGCAGGAAAAACGGGGAAATTTTTTCCTGGTCTTAACAACCCGTCACAAAGAGGATCGCAAGTTAATCAAAAGCTGCCTTGAAGTTACAAAATCGTTCCAAAGTCGAAGATTTGGGGGAGGCTGGGATGGAGGGAGTGGGGGAGAGAATTACAGACACACACAAACAGTTTCAACACAACGTAGCCCTTGCACAAAGTCGCCCCCCCTCCCATTGCGGCATTGATCCGTTCACTGTCGGCCGGGACCTCGCAACCCTACGAAATGGACCCACAATGTTCTGTGGGAATTGGCGGGCGAAGAGAATCACCCTGTCTCGAGACCGTTCCGTATCGACAACCACAATTTCTATAAACCACAAAACACACACACACACACACACACACACACACACACACACACACAAAACCAAGCAGTGGCCGAAGAGTTAAACACACAAACAGTGTCAGCACATATGGGTCAAAGACCCACAAAGACCTGATCCAAAATTAACCACGGTCCGAGGGGATCAAACAGGGTGAGGCACACACCAACAGTGAGCCCAATTAAATGACAAACAACGCAACCGCACCAGACATCTTCCAACAACCAGGGATGTGTGTGTGTGTACCGACACACACATTTGTTGTATAGGGAAGAAAAGAACGACAAGATCCTTCTACAGACACACACAGACACACACAGACGTCTACAGACACACACAGACACACATAATGAACACATAATGCTCCTCTGCGCACACATTTCCCCTTCCTTCCGCAGGCAGACAGGCAGTAGGGCCTTACCTCCTGGCACACAAGGGGTGGACGGGAGAGGCGTGGCTCTGTCACGTCGTCAGTGTCCCCGCCGGAGTGTTTACTCCCGCCGCCGCCGAGGTACCTCGACTAATGTGCAACCGGGACATACTAGCAGAATGTTAACTTGTAACTCCTTTCCGCTGGTGTGTCTTTCTCTCTCTCCTCCCCCCCCCACTTATCCTCCCCCCTCCCATCACACCAGGCCACCATGTGGGGTTCAGGGTTCCTGCCAAGTCAGTGGAGCGTGTGTGTGTGGGGTAAATTCCGGCCGCAAGTGACTCAGTCTCTTCCCTCCCCCGGAAAATTTGTCCCGTTTTAAAGGGCTAGAATGACTTCATTAGTCACCCCCCCCTTCCACCCCAACAAATCTAGGTTCCTCCTTCGCCCCTACGTCTTCAGAAGCCCTGCCCTACTAGGGGATCCCAGCCTGTTCGCTCCCGTAGCGGCGCACCGCTTGCTCAGTCCTTATGAGAATCCTCAAGCAAAACCAACCACAACACAGTCGAACCTCCTGCTACCACCACTGCCGTGGAGTAATGAGAAGCTCCGATATGTGTAGGTTTGAACGCGGAGAGGGCTCCTCGTAGTACAGGTAGTCCTGGACTCAACGACCACAGTTGAGCCCAAACGGACCGCCGCTAAGCAAGGCAGGTGTTGAGCGAGTTTTGGCCACCTTTCTTGCCCCGGTTGCTAAGCGAATCGTGGCCATGGTTAAGTCAGTCGCACGGTTGTTAAAAAGGAATCTGGCTTCCTCGTGGACTTTTGCTTGTCCGAAGGTCGCAAAAGGGGATCGCATGACCCTGGGAGACGGCAACCGTCACAAAGATGAGTCAGTTGTCAAGCTCTGGACTTTGATCACGTGACCACCGGGGTGCGGAAAGGGTCACGTGTGAAAAATAAGTCATTTTTTTCCCCAATGCTGTTGTAACTTCGAATGGTCATTAAGCAAACTGTCGTAAGTCGAGGACTATCTGTACACAACCGGCATGTTTTCTTGGAGGGCTGTTCCACGCGCTCGTGGTGGAGAGGACAACCACATAGGCACGCTCAGAAAATGCCTGACCGCGCACGCTACAAGACCGAGCACCCGGTCCAAAGACGTCGAACACGCCAGTAATGTCACCCTGCACATACCACGAAAAGGTCATTCGCTGCGGCTCCCCGTACATGGTGTACATGGGTCTACTACACCACATAATGGCACAACTGTGGAAGAGTTCCTCCTGCCCCAATACACACGCGCTGGAGTGGGCTAACGGCAAAGCCCGGCTACTGTCCTTCTCTGGCACGTCCTGTAGGAGCAGACACGGCACGAGACCCCGACATCGTTTGTATCGCACGAACCCCGTCTTCTCCATGCCGGTCCTCCCTTTCCCGCCCCTCCAGGTGCCAAGCGGGGCAAGGAAACGGCGGCGGCATTGCCAAAGCAACCGTTGAAGCGATTGAAAGGAAAGAGGGGGGGAGGGAAAATAAAAAGAACTTGGCCACGCCAGCAAGGGACGCCAGGATTGTGCCAGCTCCCGTCGGCGCGATATGGCAGCCCGTGCTCACGTCATCAGCTCTGTAACCGTTTCCCTGCTGGCTCCAAAGACATTTTCGGGGCAGCCTCAGCCCGCCTGCCAGTCTGGAGAAAATGTTCCAGGCACCGTAGCTG
>JALIGW010000041.1:3031420-3043920 GCA_023053685.1 Diadophis punctatus similis
AGTTCATTTAGTGACCGTTCAAAGTTACAACAGCAGTGAAAAGGTGACTTATGACCGTTTTTTACACTTACGACCCTTGCAGCATCCCCCGGGGTCCCGTACTAAAAAAAATCACAGGTTGGCTTGGCAATTGACTCGTATTTACGACGGTTACAGTGTCATCATGTGACCTTCTGACAAGCAAAGTCAATGGGGACGCTAAGAACCCTGTTATTCACTTAACGACTGCATTGACTCCCTTAACAAATGTAGCAGGAAAGGTCGTTAAATGTGGCAAAACTGACTTCACTACAGGTACTCCTCATCTTATGACCACAATTGAGCCCCAAATGTAATGTTGTTAAGTGAGAAATTTGCTTGCCCCGTTTGTTAAGCGAATCGCTGCAGTTCTTCTTCGATTAGTAACCCGGTCGTTAAGTGAATCTGGCTTCCCCACTGACTTTGCTGGCCAGAGAGTCGCAAAAGGGGAACTGCGTGCCCCCCCCCCGGGACGCTGCAACCGTCATAAATGCAAGTCCGTGATCAATGTAAATCACGTGACCCTGAGGATGCTACAACGGTCGTAAGTGCGAAAAAGGATCCTAAGTTCCTTTTGTCAGTGCCGTTGTAACTTCGGTCGCGAAACGAACTGTTGTCGTAAGTCGAGGACTACCTGTATTTCGCTCAGCGACGGCAATTCATGGGCTTCACGTCAATCAAGGACTACCTGTACTGTATACGTAACCAATGTCTCGCTTAGCAAGGGACATTTCGGGATCCATAAGACGAGGACAACCTGTTATTGCGCCAACAACGGAGGCGCAAATGGGAAACAACGCACACGGAACACGGCGGCCCCTCCCCGTGGGCTCTGCTTCGGGTCACTCACCAGAGGTGGAACATGCTCCCCTCGCTGCTTTCTCATGGGCTGGGTCCCCCCCCACACTGGGCCCATGCGCCGTCTCGGGCCACGAAGCGTGGCTGGTGGGGGGGTACGGCTACTCTCCCGCCATGGTGCGGACCCCGATTCTGTAGGAAAAGAAGAAAGCAAGAATTAGGGGAGGGGTTTTTTCAAGGAAACTGAGGTTTACCCGTGTCCCCCCACCCCAGGGAAAGCCACTTATTTATGTTCACCTCTCTCCCTCACGGAAGAGACAGCCGTGTCCATCTGTTCCCTCCCACACGCGTGGCGTTCCACATTCCTCGGCACAAATACACTAGCGACCCACCCCAAACAAACACGGAAAAGACAATCTGTTTGGTGAAAGGGACCCCAAAACCTCAGAAGAGGAGGGGGTGAGGGTCTCCTGGCATGGCACATGCTAAATTTAGTCCTCGACTTCCGGCCACAAACGAGCTCAACGTTTTTTTTCTGTCGCTAAGTGAAACGTTTATTCAGTCCATTTGGCCCAATTTGTGTCTTGAGATTTTTTTTCTGGTCACGGTTCTTAAGCGGATCGCTTTCAGTTGTCAACGACATGGTTGTTAAGCGAATCCGGCTTCCACCCGCGCCTCGCCTTTGCTTGTCGGAAGGTCGCAAAAGGGGATCGCGTGACCCACCCACCCCGGGGACGCTGCGATCGTCGTAAATAGGAGTCAGTTGCTGAGCCTCTGAATTTTGATCACGTGACATGGGGTTGCTGCTATGGTCGTAAGTGTGAAAAACGGTCATAAGACATTTTTTTCAGTGCCGTTGTAACTTTGAACGGTCACTGAATTAACAGTTGTAAGTCGGGGACTACCTCTACCGTAATGGAAACCCCTGGATCTTGGGGGGGCGGGGCGGAAGGAGGAAGACTCCTGCAAGGGACCCCCAGGAAGAATCACAGCAAGTGGACCTCTGATGACTTGGCTCAGTTGTACAAATAGTCCTCGCCTTACAACCGTTCTGTTTAGTGACCGTGCAAAATTACAAAGGCGCTGGAGAAAGTGACTCGGGCCCGTTTTCACACTTACGACCGTTGCAGCATCCCCGCCGTCACGTGACCCAAGTACAGACGCTTAGCCTCTGACTCATATTTATGACAGCCGCAGCATCCCCGGGGTCCCGCAATTCCCTTTTGCGACCTTTAGTCGAGCTAAAAGTCCACGCGGAGGCCGGATTCACTTAACGACCGTGCGGCTAACTTCACACCTGCGACGATTCCCTTCACCACCGTGGCAAGAATGGCCGCAAATTTCAAGCCAAACTCAACAACCGTCTCCGCGTTGCGATGGACATTTTCGTTTCGATCGCAGTCATGCGCTGAGCAGCACCAGTACTCAACGGTTTGTCCCCTCACTTTGTTGAGTGGTGGCCGGAGTGGAACAGTGGCAGACACGCCACAATCCAGCCAGGGGACTCCATAACCCAGCCTTCCCCGTTTGCTTGCAACGACACCTGGGCCTGATCCTCAGAGGAAAAGGGAAGGCCACAGGGCATTCTGCCTGCTCCGAGATAGTCCGGCCTGTATCATCAGGTGGTTCCCCCTTTGGGCACCACCTGCCCGCAAACCAACACACCCACAGCAACCTTGTGACCTCCCCTGTCCCCTGCCCGGAACCTGCTTAGTCACAATGTCTCACAACATGACCGGCGGTCAGATTACAAAACGCAGGGCCCCAGCCCGATGGCACCAAGCATCAGACATCAGGACGCAAGTACGACGGCCTGTGGGGGCCGCCGGGATGGCGCAACAGATATTTCGCCGTTTCTGTTATCGGCGTGTTCTGTACTGCACGCCTCGGGGTGAGCTCCACCGCTGTGTTTCTGCACACGGTTCGTGGCTTAGCCTCCAGGGTGAACCAAGAGATAATGGCCACGGTTGGGGGGGGCGTGGGGGGTGTCTGCAGGGTGTGGTCAAGAAAGTCGAAAGAACAGAATTATTTGTAGCTCGGGGTTGAACGGTGGAGCCCTTGGTGGGTTCTGAGATTGGTGGTTTTTCCTGCAGACGTTTCATGGCCCAACTAGGTAACATCATCAGTGCTAGAAGGGAGTGGGGTTTGCGAGGAGGAGTGGGGAGGGGAGGACGACGCCTGAGGGGTCTTTGGTGTTCCCTAAGTTTGGTGGTTTTCTTGCAGACGTTTCATGACCCAACTAGGTGACATCACCAGCGCTAGAAGGGAGTGCAGTTTGCTTGGGGAGTTTGCATACTCCACACTCACTAGCACTGATGATGTTCTCTAGTTGGGTCACGAAATGTCTGCACTACAAAACAACTAAGCTCAGACAGAGCCGGGGACCTCAAGTACGTCAAGACGTTGGCCGCAACAATCCACATTATTTTTTTTTTACGTGCGTCAGACACACAGACTCGGATCCCCACCCCACCCCCCGTGTTCCCGTCCTCTCAGCTTCGGCCTCAGTTGGTCTCTAAAATGGGAGTAAAGCGGATGGCCTGGGGCGCGCCTTGAGCCCCGGGCCCACAAAGGAGACCTTCAGCGGGAAAATGAGGCATAGCGGATGGCAACTCCGGCCTGGCGAGGATAAAGGCCGCCCTGTGGCCAGACAATGAACACAGCACAGCCTCGTGGCGTAAGCGGAGCCACCCACGAGGGCAAGGGAGATCCTGTGTCTTTTGTGTGTGTCTTTGTGTGTGCACGCACGAAACGTGGAGCCCGGTAAGAGCCACGAGAACACAGGCTCCCCGTGTAAACCCACCGACGGAAATTGGCCTACACTACAGGATTGTCTCCAAACTGCCCAACCAGAACTGACTCACCGCGGACTGACATTTCGCGTATGCGTGGGAACCAAGGTCCTGAATACAGGCAGTCCTCGACTTACGACCACAATGCAGCCCCCAAACCTCTGTTGCTGAGCAAGGGCTTGAAGTGAAGCGAAATGTGCCCCGTTTTACAACCTTTCTCGCCACCGTCGTTAAGGGAATCGCTGCAGTTCTTGAAGTGAGCGACACGGTCGTTCAGTGAATCCGGCTTTCCCCGTTGACGTTGCTCGCCACGAGGTCGCCAAAAAAGGGATCGCGTGACACCCTGGGACAACGTGACTGTCATAAATGTGAGTCAGTTGCCAAGCATCCGAATCTTGATCACGTGACCACAGGGATGCTGCGGCGATCGTTAAGTGTGAAAAAACGGTCCCAGGCCACTTTTTTTTCAGTGCCGTTGTAACTTCGAACGGTCACTAAATGAATGGTCATAAGTCGAGGACTTCTTTCAAAAATATCAAATCAGATGCCCAAGAGTTTGGGATTGGTACAATCACAACCCAGAGGGCAGCGTCTCACATCCATGGAAAGAAAACTTTTAAGGCCCTTTAAGAAGAAACTGGGCAGACGCTTGTCTGAAACGGCGCAGTTTCCTACCTGAGTAGGGGGTTGGGCTAGATCCATGATGGCGAACCTATGGCACGCGTGCCCCTGGTGGCACGCAGAGCCCTCTTTGCGGGCACGTGAGCCGTCGCCCAGCTCAGCTCTACCGTGCATGCGTGTGCGCCTCCCGCCGGCCAGCTGATTTTCAGGTATCTGCCGCGTATGCACGGGGCGTGCATGCGCGCCACCCCCCGCGGCCCATTTTTGGTCCCAAAAGGCTGCAGGGAGGCCTGCTAGGCCCAAAATGGGGCGGGGGGCGGTCACACACACATGCGCAGGGGGGGCACAGGGGGGGTCAGCGCACATGCGCGGGTTGGGGGAAGAGCGGGGGGGTCACACACACATTGCATTATGGGCGCTGCCATGCGCTTTCGGCACGCGACGAGAAAAAGGTTAGCCATCACTGGGCTAGATGACCTCCAGGGTCCCTTCCAAATCTGTCATTCTGCTAAACGGACTTGGAATTGTAGAATTTAAGCCAATCAAATATCTTATTTTTTTAAAAAATCGTGTTTAATCATCTTTGCCTTTGAACACATCGCCAGCTCTGGCCTAGAGGTAGAGCTCTTGCCTCACAATCAGGAGGTTGTGAGTTCTATCCTAGGTAGAGGCAGATGTAGGGTCTCCTGCTTGGGCAGGGGGTTGGACTAGATGACCTGCAAGGTCCCTTCCAACTCTGTTAATATGTTAAGCTCCCAAAATGCTCCAAAAGGGTGGGGATCCTTTTGTCCCACAAAGCCCCCTACCCTTTTAAGGAAAACCTACCCCTCCTTTTTTGGGGAGGGGGGGAAAACTTAACCCTTGGGGGCTTTTGCACTTCCGAACACAAGCTTCACCTGGACAGGTAGGATGGGGAAACACTCCGGCGCATGGCCTCCGCAAATGCGCCCAGCTGCCCTCGTTGCCTGGTGATGCAACCCAGCGCAATCGCTTGCGTCTCATGATGTAACCGCTTCCAGAGTTGGCCAAGCAGCTGGTCGCACCCAGGGGTCTCCGCGTGGTATTTCGGGACCAGCCCCCCTGAGAACGGCCACCTATTCTGACCCGGATTAATTAGCTTAGATTAATTAATTCTCTCTTCGTTTAGCTTAACAGTGGGGCATACATACATCCCTTGCACAAACTGATGTTTGAGCATCTGGAAAGAGTGCAGAGAAGAGCAACAAAGATAAATTAGAGGCTAAAACTGTATACAAAGAACGGTTGTAGGAATTGGGGGTGTCTAATTTAGTGAAAAGAAGGACCGGGGTGGGGGGGCATGATAGCATCACCCCAATATTTGAGGGGGCTGCCCCAAAGAAGAGGAGGGGGTCAACTTATTTTCCAAAGCACCAGAAGGCAGGACAAGAAACAACGGATGAAAACTGATTAAGGAGAGAAGCAACCTGGAATTCAGGAGACACTTCCTAACAGTGAAGACAATTAACCAGTGGAACTGCTTGCCACTAGAAGTGGTGGATGCTGCAACATTGGAGGTTTTTAAGATGAGATCAGACAGACATTTGTCTGACATGGTATTAGAGCCGTGGTGGCGAACCTATGGCACGTGGTGGCGAACCTATGGCGAAAAACGGACCCAACGGGCCTACCGGAAGTTCGGAAACGAATTTCCGGTTGGGCCGTTGGGCCGTTTTTCGCCCTCCCCGGTCTTCAGGAAAGCCTCCGGAGCCTGTGGCTGGCGTAAAACGGACCCAACGGGCCTACTGGAAGTCCGGAGGCTTCAGTGAGGTCTGCGCACATGTACAGGGGTGGGGAGGGCATTACATTATGGGTGTGGGCACGCGCACACGCGCTATCGTGCACGCCTTTTTGGCACCCGAGCAAAAAAAGGTTCGCCATCGCTGTACTATAGGGTTTCCTGCCTAAGCAGGGGGTTGGACTAGAAGACCTCCAAGGTCCCTTCCCCACTCTGTGATTCTGTTAACTCCTTTCGGGGGGCGTTAGAAGGGCCAAGTCAGCTCAGTACTGGCAATCCTCAACTTATAAGCATTCGTTTAGTGACCGTTCAGAGGTTACAACCGCACTGAAAAAAGGACCAGTTTTCACACAACGGCCGTTGCAGCCTCTCCACCGTCACGCAATCAAAATTTCGGACCCTTGGCAACTGGCAGGTACTTATGACTGTTGTAGCGTCCCGGGGAGGGGTCACGGGATCCCCTTTTGCGACCTTCTGACCAGCAAAGTCAATGGGGAAAGCCGGATTCACTTAACGACGGTGTTGCTCACTTAACAACTGCGGTGATTCCCTTAACAACCGTGGCCAAAAAGGTGGTAAAATGGAGCAACCAACGCCCATTTAAGAACGGGTCTTGCTCAGCAACGGAAATTTCGGGGGCAATTTTGGTCGTAAATCGAGGACTCCCCGTATTTCGCTGACTCCCTTCAAGAAACGCGTCACAGCTGGTCCTCGTCTTACAACCACCCATTTAGGGACCATTCCAAGCAGCTCTCAATTGAAAACCATTCATTTAGTGACCATTCCAAGTTACAATGGCACTGGGGAAAAAAAGCCATGACCCGGTCTTTGCAGTTACGACCGTCACAGGATCAAAGACTGGACGCCTGTCAACCGGCATGCATTTACGACGATGGCAGAGGCGTCCCCTCCCCTGGGTCACGTGACCGTCCCTTGTCACCTTTCGACAAGCAAAGTCTAAGGGTGGGCTGCTCAATTCACTTGAGGACACGTGATTGGCTGATCCACCTGTAGGGATCCGTTTAGCCAAATAAAAAACTTGTAACATTTGGGCACGACTGGCTTTTACGACCGCCTTGCTTAGCAACGGAAAGTGTAGCAGTAAATCGAGGACCGCAAGAAGAATCTTCAGAGCATCTGATGCAAAAAAAAAAAAAAAGACGGGTGGACTTCAACTCCCAGAATTCTCCACCCAGCTTGCTTTAAAATGAGTAGATTTCTGAGGAATTCTGGGAGTTGAAGTCTACCTGTCTTAAAGCAGGCTGGCTGGGGAATTCTGGGAATGGAAGCCCACCCCTCTTAAAGCAGGCTGGCTGGGGAATTCTGGGAGTGGAAGCCCACCCCTCTTAAAGCAGGCTGGCTGGGGAATTCTGGGAGTGGAAGCCCACCCCTCTTAAAGCAGGCTGGCTGGGGAATTCTGGGAGTGGAAGCCCACCCCTCTTAAAGCAGGCTGGCTGGGGAATTCTGGGAGTTGAAGTCCTCCCACCTTCTACGGTCCAAGTTTGAGAAAAACTGCTCTAAGATGTCACAAAACAAATGGAAAAAGAACTTTTGGGGTGGGTGGGCTTGCTTGACACCAACTCAGGTGTACGAGTAGGTACTTCACCTACGGTTTGACCTGCCCTCCCACGGTTCAAGCTCTGCAACCTCTGCACATCCCTTGTTTCGCTTTTGGCACCACCGAGCCGGGGGATGGACGTTATTCAAGTCCATCTAGTTTTTCCTGTAATCTTCCTCTCTCTCCGCCTGGCGAAATGGCACTCCAATTTACTCCTCAATTTACGACTGAAACCGAGCCCAACGTTTTCTCCTGCTAAGGGAAAACGTCCGTTAAGCGAATCTGCGACCTTTCTTCCCACCGTTGTTAAATGAATCACGGCCGCTGTTAAGCTAGCAACGCAGTCGTTAAGCGAATCTGATTCCCGCCCCCCTTGACTTTATGGCTTATAAGGGGATTACGTGACTCCCAGGGACACTGCGACCGTCATAAAGACGAGTCAGCGGCCGAGCGTCTGAATTTTGATCCCGCGACCATAGGGGAACACAGCAACGGTCGTTAAGTGTGAAAAACGGTCGTTTAAGTCACTTTTTTCAGTGCCGTTGTAACTTTGAACGGTTGTAAGTCGAGGACCACCTGTAACTTCCGGAGAACAGTATCTCCCTCCCCCCCCTTTCCGGTTGCAACCAAGCCCCCTACCCTAAATGCCAATCTTCAGCTAGCTAATTTCTGTTAATTCTCGCGGAATTGCAAACTCAATTGTTAAATTCTCTCCGCTCCCTGCTTTTTGGCATCACAAACACACTCATTGTCTCCGGGAATCTAAGCGCACAACAACACACCCACACTGCCTTGTTGTGTTGAGTTGTGCTGAATTCAAATTCCCACTGGAAACTGGGAATGTAGCCCGGAACGCGCAGCATTCAAACAAGCAGGCCAACCTCCATCTGTCTAGCTTCTCCAATTGGTGGACTTCAACTCCCAGAATTCCCCCAAGCTGGGGGAATTCTGGGAGTTGAAGTCCCCCCATCTTCAAGCCGCCCAGGTTGAGAAACACCGCTTTAGCATTGATTACAGGCCGTCCTCGACTTACAACGGTTCGCTTAGCGACCGAAGTGTCAACGGCACGGATAAAAAAGGGACTTACGACCATTTTTCACACTTACGACCGTTGCAGCCCCTCCGCGGGTCACGTGACAAAATTTAGACGCTTGGCAGCTGAGTCATACTTATGACGGTTACAGCATCCCGGGGTCAGGTGATTTATTCCCTTTTGTGACCGTCAACGGGGAAAGCCCGATTCACTTAACAACCTTGTGACTAAACTTAGTAACGGCAATGATTCACTTAACAACCGTGGCAGAAAAGGTCCTAAATTGGAGGGGGGGAAACTCATTTATCAAAATGTCTCGCTTAGCAACAGAAATGTTGGTCTCCATTGCGGTCGTAAGATCGAGGACTCCCTGTGTCTCTCCACTTTAACCAAGCAGAGTTATCGGATTGCATTTAAGGGCACAAGCAATATATTCATAACTAGTCCTCGTGACAGGGATTCATTTAGCGACCGTTCAGTCACCATCACGCTGACAACAGAAATTAACGACCGGTCCTCGCACTTACAACGGCACGGTCATGTGATCCAAATTACATGCTCGGCAACTGTTCATGTATGTACAACAAGCCCATCAAACTGGCGTCACGTGACGATCACCTGCGAACCTCCCAGCTGAGCAAAGTCGGATTCGCTTAGTGACCGCAAGAGTCTCTTCACCACTGCAGTGATTTGCTTAAAAACAATCGTGGCAAAAAACAGGGTCGTCCTTGACTTACAACAGTTCGTCCTTGACTTACAACAGTTGAACTCACTCACAGTTCATTCAAAGTGACGACACCAAAAAAAAAAGTGACTTTTCACACTTACGACCGCGGCAGCTTCCCCGTGATCACGTGACCTACAACCGACTCACATTTATGATGGCCGCGGTGTCCCTGGGGTCAGGTGATCCCCTTATGCGACCTCCTGACAAGCAAAGTCAACGGGGAGGCCAGATTCATTTAACAACCGGGTTACTCATTTAACAACGGCGGTGCTTCGCTTAACCAACGTGGCAAGGAAAGTCGTAAAATGGGGCCAAATGAACCAAATGTCTCCCTTAACAACATAAATCTTGGGCTCGATTGTGGTCGTAAGTCCAGAACTGCCTGTATCGGACCTGATTCATTTAACAGCCGCCAGAAATTCCCAATTCTTGAGGTAAATTGAGGACTGCCTATAGATCAAACATTCCTAAGAGCATAAGCGACCAGGTTGCGCTAATGATGTCCTGGACTCCAATGCCCATCTACCCCAGCCAAATCGGGGATAAGGGGAGAGATATACAGATGGTCCTCAACTTACGACAGTTCACTCAGCGACCGAAGTTACAATGGCACTGAAAACAAGTGACTTAGGACCCTTTTTCACACCAACGACGACTGCAGCACCGCCGTAGTCATGTGATCAAAACGCTCGGCAACTTGACTCGTATTTATGACGGTTGCAGCGTCCCGAGAGGTGTGTGTGTGTGTGTGTGTGTGTGTGTGTGTGTGTGTGTGTGTGTGTGTCACGCGATCCCCTTTTGCGACCTTCCGATGACCAAAGCCGATGGGGAAGCCAGATTCACTTAACAACCGGGTGACTAACGTAATAACAACTTCAGGGATTCGCTTCGCAAGCGCGGCCAGAAAGGTGGGGCAAAAACTCGCCGAGGAAATGTCTCACTTAGCGACGGAAACCTTGGGCTCCATTGCGGTCGTAAGTCGAGGACTACCCTGTGCTCAGGAGAAGCGTCTGAATCTAAAATCTAGAATCTATTTGTATTCTTCCTAGCCAGGTTTATCCGATACGGAAAGGGAGAGAAATATATGGATTTCGAGAGAAATACGGGAAGCTCAGCTCCCAGAACCCCCCTGGGAGACCCCAAAGCGACTTACGACCACGCCTCGCACTTACAACCACTGCAGCGTCCCCCACTGGGTCACGTGCTCCACATTTGGCGACTGGCACGTACTTATGACGGTTGCGACCTTCCGACAAGCAGAGTCAACGCGGGAAAGCCGGATTCGCTTAACAACCGTGCGATGCATTCCACAGCTGAAAAGCGATTCACTTAACGACCATGCCCACACACACAAAAACGGTCGTAAGGTTGGACGCGACTCAACAACCGTCTTGGTTAACCACAGAAATTCTGGCCTACGCTGTGGTCGTACGTCGAGGACTCCCTAAAAAGCATGGCATCAGGCTTCTCCTTATGGGGCAACGGAAGGGCCACAGACACGCAGGTAGTCCTTGACTTACAACCGTTCGCTCAGTGACCGTTCAAAGTCATGACACCGAAAAAAAGCAACACGATCCTTTTTCACACTTACGACCGCCGCAGCATCCCCCGCGGTCGCGCGACTTACATTCGGACTTGCCTGACAACGGATTCACATTTACGACGGTCGCAGCATCCCGGTGAGGTGGGGGAGCACCTGATCTCCTTTCGCGACCTCCGGACGAGAAAAGGCAGCGGGGGAGGAAACCGGATTCGCTTAACAACCGGGTTACTCGCTTAACAACGGTACCGGACAAATGTGAGTGCGATCAACCAGTGGAACAGCTTGCCAGCGGAGGTTGTGAGAGCCCCAACACTTGCGACCTTCAAGGAGAGACTGGACTGCCATCTGTCTCAAATGGTGTAGGAACTCCTGCTTGAGCAGGGGGTTGGACTAGATGACCTACAAGGTCCCTTCCAACTCTAATAATAAATCGAATAAATCTAAAGTCGTAAAACGGGGGCAAAACGTCATTGAACAAACGTCTCCCTTCGCGACCTCAATCTTTGGGCTCAATTGTGGTCGTAAGGTCGAGGACTACCTGCAATTAGCTGGGGGGGGGGAACAGACCCATAGAAAGACCCACATAGAAACTCCCCGGAGGGAAGACACACAGCGTGGGCTCGACCTGCCACCTGCCAGGGTGAAGGGGGGGGAGTTAAAAGTGAGCTGCCTGGGTGTGTATACACACACACACACACACACACACACACACACACACACACAGACAAACACACAAGAGCAGCCATCTGAAGCCATCTCCCCCCCCTTCACCTCTCTCTCTGCCCCCTTCCCGGAAACAGCAGCCAGCCACAAACTCCCACCCACACAACCCACGGAGCACGTGGCCCAAGCCTTCCTCCTTCCTACGATAAGACAAAGCGATTAAAACACACAAACACGGATAAAATAATATACATGGGGGGGTCTATAAAAAATCAGGGGGGAAGGAAAAAGCCTATCTGTGGGAGGGGGACGCGAGTGGGGGGACACATTGGTGACATCAGCGTGCCAAAGAAAGCACGCCACGCGAGCCACGCGAGCCACTTACGCTGATCCCTAACGTGGAATAAAGTTAGAAAAGTGAAAAGAAAAGAAAATATTATTTTTATTTTATTTTAGGTATTTGGGGTCAGAGGGATACACACACACAAATATAAATATAAATATAAATATAAATATAAATATAAATATAAATAATATAAATATAAATATAAATATAAATATAAATATAAATATAAATATAAATATAAATATAAATATAAATAATATAAATATAAATAAATATAAATATAAATATAAATATAAATAATATGAATAATATAAATATAAATATAAATATAAATATAAATATAAATATAAATATAAATATAAATATAAATATAAATATAAATATAGGTAGTCCTTGATTTACGACCTGAAGTTAGTCCGACATTTGTTAAGTGAATTTGGTCTCCTTTTTATGACCGTTCTTGCCGCTCGGGTTAAGTTGATCCCTGCAGCCGTGAAGTGAGCGATACGGTCGTTAAGTGAATCCGGCTTCCCTCGTTGAAGTTGCTCGTCGGAAGGTCACATAAGGGGATCGTGTGACACCCCCCCGGGACACTACGACCGTCGTAAATAGGAGACGGTTGCCGAGCGGCCGAAATTTTGATCA
>JALIGW010000041.1:3048920-3053920 GCA_023053685.1 Diadophis punctatus similis
CCTCTTTTGTCCGATTTTCCAAAAAAGTACACAAAAATGCAGCACATTGTGTGTGTGTGTGTGTGTGTGTGTGTGTGTGTGTGTGAGAGAGAGAGAGAGAGAGAGAGAGAGAGAGAGAGAGAGAGAGAGAGAGAGAGAGAGAGAGAGAGAGAGACTTGGGCCCCTCTCCGCAAAGTTGGAAGTTGCACAAGCGAAGTGTGGGTTGTGGGTCGACACTCAGTTGTGTCCCCAGTTGGAGAAAGGAATTCAAATGAGCAGGCACCAAAAGAGGGATCCCTTTCATACCAGATCCTCCGTTCAGAGCCGGGCTCCCAAAGGGACCAGATCCACTTAACAACTAGCAACTTCCACCGGATTTGCGGGGCGCCCCTCCCCTCCTCCCCGATCCTAACTAATCCAGGGGAAGGGGCTCCTTCCAACCTGACCTTCCGACCACGATTCCTAGTTTGCTGGATCCTGAGTTGGTCTCGGCAGGGTGCCCGCTGAGCTCTCGGGCATCCCAACAAGCCGGAAGCAAGACAGCTGCTCGCCAAGGGGCCCTGTCAACTGGCCTCGAACTCAAAACCTCTGGGCCAGATCCTGGTTTGTTGTCACGGAGACGGACGGGATGGGGGAAACACCCCCCCCCTGTAAGAATGCCAAACTTCCAAAGAAGGTGCAAGAAGAGACCCTTCCCCATCTCGGGTCGGGCCACTGGCAAATTCTCGCCCACCTGGGACACCCCTGGAGCCAGCCCAGCATAGCAACAACTCCGAGGAGCGCCAGGTGCGAATTCTGCTCCCCTGCCACCCTCCCTGGATGGGCCGGCCACCCCAATCGGAAGGCACCCAGCAGGCCTGGAAGCGGGAGTGGGTTCTTTTGCTGCGCCCAGCTGGTCTCTCGTCCACGCTTCATCCAGGGGGGCATCTGGGTGCCACCGAGTCAGGGGTGGCCGCAGCGCCCACCCTGCCCACCCGCTTGGCCGGAGGAGGGGTGGAGGGAGGCCAGGCCTGTGCCAGACTGTGGGGGGGTCCTCCACCCGTCCTTTCACTTTTCTTCCCACCCGATAACAAAGCCACCCAAAGCAGCCAGGAAGCCCTGGGCGCACACACACACAACACACACACACATACACACACAGAGGGCTGCCCCCAGCCCCTTTGCCCAAGACCCCAACCCCCTCCATCCAACAGGGTCGGTTCAGTCCAGAGCCCACCCCCCCAAAGGAAAAAAAAGGAGAGGGGAATTAAAAAAAGGGGGGGTGTAGAGCGCCAGACAGACAGACAGACAGGAAAGAGGGGTGCGGAAAGAAAGAAGAGACAAACGTTACCTGCAGAAAGGGACGGCTGAAGATTTTGGGGAGGGGGGCCCAGGAAACCTTCGCCGGGGGTCTCCCCCTCGCCTGGCTGGGGGGAAAAAAAGGAAGCCCCCCCCAAAATCAAAAGCTGTAGATTTTTTCCCCAAAAAAGAACAAAACCTCCCTCTTCTTCTCCTTCTTCTTCCTCCGAGGAAAGAAAGAATGAGAAAAAAAAGAAGAAGAAGAAGAAAGAAATCGGAAGGGCAGGAAGAAAAGAAGGAGGGGGGGGAGAGAAAAAGAGCCCCCTCCTCTTCTCCCCAAAAAACAAAAAGCCACAAAGCCGGGGGGGGGGGGGCTGCTGCTTCTTCTTCTTCTCCGGGGAGCCGAGCGGGGTAAATCCAGCGCTGAGCTTGCTCGGGCTCGGGCAGCGCGATCCTCTCCGCTAAGTCTCTCTCTGGCTGGCTCGCCTCGGCTGCGCCCCCCCCCCCCCTCTCTACTCAAACAAAGAAATGAGGGTTGTGTTCCGTGCCCAGCCCCCTCCCTCCCTCCCTCCCTCCCCCCCCCTTCCCCAGCCCAGACATATCCTCCTCCGCCCCCTCCCTTTCCGGCACAAGGCGGCCCCGCTTCCATGTTCCCAGTGCGCTCACACATGTGCTGGAGGAGCCCGCTGGCCGAGGGGAAGGACGGAGGGAGCCCGCGCTCGGCCGCCCCGGGCCCCGGCAGGGAAGGAAGGAAGGGAAAGGAGGAGAGAGAGAAGGAAGGGAGGAGAGAAATGGAAAGAGGGAGAAGAGAGAGACAGGGAAGGAAGGGAAGGGAAGGGAGGAAGGGAAAGAAGAGAGAGAGGGGGAAGGAAGGAAAGAAAGAAAGAAAGAAGGAAGGAGAGAAATGGAAAGAGGGAGAAGAGAGAGACAGGGAAGGAAGGGAATGGAAGAGAGGAAGGGAAAGAGGAGAGAGAGAGGGAAGGAAGGGAAGAGAGAAAGGAAAGAGGGAGAAGAGAGAGATAGGGAAGAGAGGAAGGGAAAGGAGGAGAGAGGGAGGGAAGGAAGGGAAAGGAAGAGAGAAATGGAAAGAGGGAGAAGAGAGACAGGGAAGGAAGGGAATGGAAGAGAGGAAGGGAAAGAGGAGAGAGAGAGGGAAGGAAGGAAGGGAATGGAAGAGAGGAAGGGAAAGAGGAGAGAGAGAGGGAAGGAAGGGAAGAGAGAAAGGAAAGAGGGAGAAGAGAGAGATAGGGAAGAGAGGAAGGGAAAGGAGGAGAGAGGGAGGGAAGGAAGGGAAAGGAAGAGAGAAATGGAAAGAGGGAGAAGAGAGACAGGGAAGGAAGGGAATGGAAGAGAGGAAGGGAAAGAGGAGAGAGAGAGGGAAGGAAGGAAGGGAAAGGAAGAGAGAAATGGAAAGAGGGAGAACAGAGAGGAAGGGAAGGGAAGAGAGAAAGGAAAGAGGGAGAAGAGAGAGACAGGGAAGGGAAGAGAGGAAGGGAAAGGAGGAGAGGGAGAGGGAAGGAAGGAAGGGAAAGGAGGAGAGAAATGGAAAGAGGGAGAAGAGGGAGGGAAGGGAGGGAAGGGAAGAGAGGAAGGGGAAGGAGGAGAGAGAGGGAAGGAAGGAAGGAGAGAAAGGGAAGGGAACAGAGGGGGGAAGGAAGGGAAGGAAGGAAGGGAAAGGAGGAGAGAAATGGAAAGAGGGAGGAGAGAGGCAGGGAAGGAAGGGAAGGGAAGAGAGGAAGGGAAAGGAGGAGAGAGAGGGAAGGAAGGAAGGAGAGAAAGGGAAGGAAAGAAGGGAAGGGAGGAGAGAGAGAGGGAAGGAAGGAAGGGAAAGGAGGAGAGAAATGGGAAGAGGGAGAACAGAGAGGGAAGGAAGGGAAGGAAGGAGAGAAAGGGAAGGGAGGAGAGAGAGGGAAGGAAGAGAAAGGAGAGAGGGAGAAGGGAGGGAAAGGAGGAGAGAGGGAAGGAAGGAAGGAGAGAAAGGGAGGGGAGGAGATGGAAGAAAAAGGGAGAGGGAGGGAGGAGAGAGGGGGAAGAATGGAGAGGGAAGGAAGAAGAGGGAGAGAAGTCAGGAAGGAAGGAAATAAGGAGAAAAGGAAGAAAAGGGGAGGGAGGGAGGGAAGAGAGAGACAGGGAGAGAAGGAAGGAAAGCTGGAAGTAAGAAAAGAAGAAAGAAAAAAGGGAGAAAAGAAACTCCACCAGTCTTACAGCGACAGAGGAATTCTGGGAGTTGAAGTCCACCAGTCTTAAAGTGATTGAGGAATTCTGGGAGTTGAAGTCTCCCTTCGGCAGTGGGCCTAAATGGGGAGGGGAGAGACATTCTGCCTAGAAAGACCCCCCCCCATTTGCATCTAGGTTTAAAAATGGGGGGGGGTATTTCAGAAA
The DNA here is from genome assembly GCA_023053685.1 of Diadophis punctatus similis. Classification (NCBI taxonomy): domain Eukaryota; kingdom Metazoa; phylum Chordata; class Lepidosauria; order Squamata; family Dipsadidae; genus Diadophis; species Diadophis punctatus. The sequence continues at coordinate 3,052,560 of JALIGW010000041.1, forward strand.
TTCAGCAGAAGCCGTCTCTCTTTCATTGGGATCTGGGGGTTCCACCAAGACGCTCAAGAACGGCACAGGGTCTCTGCTCGAGCAGGGGGTTGGACTAGAAGACCTCCCAGGCCCCTTCCAACTCCCTTATTCTGTAAGAAAGTGGGCACCACGTTGCAACACACTTCAAAACAAGCCATCCGTTCTGTTGCACGCTTGAGCTGCAAGCCCCCCCCCCCCCCGATTAGGCGCCCACCACGCAGGCAGCTGAAAATTCCCGGACTGGCCACGTAACAGGTGCCCACGACCTGGCAGTGCCAACGTGTTTACCAGGGTGGCATTATCATCCCATGGTGTGGCATAATCCATATGAAAGCATATGGCATCCTTGTGACTTCAGACTGAGGGTGCCAGCCTAGTTCCACCGCTAAGCAGCTCCTCAGACCCCCAATGCCCAGCTGCGCCTGGCAGTGCCTCTGGGCATGCGCAGAACGCCTTTGCTCTAGAATTCCCAGGTTCGGTTTCCCAATTGGGGGTTCAAGGGACGCAAACTCTTTTGACGCCTGCTTCACACACCGTGTCCGCCGTGCCGTTCTCCCCAATGCCAGGAAGACCCCCCCCCATTAGATTGGCACAGCCTCCCCCCCCCGTCATGGCCTCCCTCCCTCACAAACGGGGTGCCCCTCCAGCCTGTACCCCCTCCCCAAATCAAACCCTGTTTATTTTCCCCCTTCCTCTTTCATTTTTAAGACGGCAAGCCCGCCTGGCAGGGAAGGAGGAATGAGAGAATCCCGAATAATTCCTCAATAGAGTCCTCGACTTACAACAGTTCATTTAGTGACCGTTCCAAGTCACAACGGATGTGAAAAATGGGACTCGCGACCGTTTTTCACACTTACGACCGTTGCAGCGTCCCACGGTCACCTGATCAAAAATCAGACGCTCGGCAACCGACTCATATTTATGATGGTCGCAGTTTTGCGATCTTCTGACCGGCGACGGGGAAGCCGGATTCGCTTAACGACCGGGTTACTAACTTATCAATTGCGATTCGCTTAACGGCGGCGGCACGAAAAGTGGTCAAAAGGGGTAAAGCAGCGCTCGCTGAGCAAATGTCTCGCTTAACAACAGAAATGTTGGGCTCCATTGTGGTCGTAGGTCGAGGACTACCTCCACCTACAGACGGGGGTGGGGAAGAGGGCCCTCCCCTCTAAATCAACGAGGGAGCCACGCTGCCCTGGGGCCAAAGGAAGCCCCCCACCCACGCAGGTAGCTCGGGAGGGGCTCCGAGTTCAAATTCTCCCATTTCTGGGAAGTAAAAAAAAAAACAGACCCTCCCCTCCCGACCTGAGTGGGGGGGAGGGGAACTGCCTCCCCCCATC
>JALIGW010000041.1:3056420-3131209 GCA_023053685.1 Diadophis punctatus similis
CAAAGCAGATTGAAAGGAGGGGGGGGAAGATTCCCAATCCCCCCCCCATCAAGAAAGGACATGCATTTTGCAAGCAACCCAATGCTGTCTCTTGTTGCCATCAAATCTGACCCACATACCCACATTCCTGGCTTTCCAAGCGGATCTCCTCCTCCTCCTCCTCTTCGTCTCTCCGACGGGGTGGTGAGGGGCCTGTGGGGGGGTGCAGGTCCCAATCCGCAGCGGCCTTCCTGCCCCACGCAATTCCCCTTCTTTCCTTCCTTCCTTCCCTCCCTCCCTCCTTCCCCTCTTTCTCCTTCTGCTCTGCCAATTCGAGAGAGCCGGAAAGTTCAAATCAGGACAGCCGAAAAAGCGGCCATTATGTAAGCCGCTGGCGAAGGGAAGGGGAGGTAGGGGAGAGGGGAGGGGGCGGAAGAGGAAGAGGAGGAGGGGGGTGGGAATAGAAAGAGGCCTTGGAGACCCCCTGCCCCATTGACTCGGCACCCCGGCCCCTCACCCACCCAGCCCCCCTGGCCAAAGATCCCAGCAGCCCTGCCCTCTAACGCTCACCTTCAAAGTCATCCTTTTTGTGTTGCAAAATCTCCTAGCGGGTGGGGGGGGGGTCTCACCTTCCTCCCCCTTTGCACCCCAGGAGGTAAGGGGGTGGGAGGAGAGCAGATGGAGGCCCCCTCCCCGTTTATTCAGTCCCCGACTTGCAACCGTTTGTTTATAGTGACCGTTCCAAGCTACGACAACACCGGGGGAGGAGGGGGAAACCTAGGACCCCTTTCTCACACTCAGGACCCCTTTTTCACACTCACGACCTCTTTCTCACACTTATGACCCCTTTCTCACACTTACGACCTCTTTCTCACACTCAGGACCCTTTTCTCATACTTACGACCCCTTTCTCACATTCACGACCCATTTCTCACACTTACAACCCCTTTCTCACACTTATGACCCCTTTCTCACACTCACGACCCCTTTCTCACACATGACCCCTCTCACACTCACGACCCCTTTCTCACACTTACGACCCCTTTCTCACATTCACGACCCATTTCTCACACTTACAACCCCTTTCTCACACTTACGACCCCTTTCTCACATTCACGACCCATTTCTCACACTTACGACCCCTTTCTCACACTTACGACCCCTTTCTCATACTTACGACCCCTTTCTCACCTTCACGACCCATTTCTCACACTTACAACCCCTTTCTCACACTTACGACCCCTTTCTCACACTTATGACCCCTTTCTCACACTTACGACCCCTTTCTCACACTCACGACCCCTTTCTCACACATGACCCCTCTCACATTCACGACCCATTTCTCACACTTACAACCCCTTTCTCATACTTACGACCCCTTTCTCACATTCACGACCCCTTTCTCACACTTACAACCCCTTTCTCACACTTACGACCCCTTTCTCACATTCACGACCCATTTCTCACACTTACAACCCCTTTCTCATACTTACGACCCCTTTCTCACATTCACGACCCATTTCTCACACTTACGACCCCTTTCTCATACTTACGACCCCTTTCTCACATTCACGACCCATTTCTCACACTTACGACCCCTTTCTCATACTTACGACCCCTTTCTCACATTCACGACCCATTTCTCACCTTACGACCCCTTTCTCATACTTACGACCCCTTTCTCACATTCACGACCCCTTTCTCACACTTACAATCCCTTTCTCACACTTACAACCCCTTTCTCATACTTACGACCCCTTTCTCACATTCACGACCCCTTTCTCACACTTACAACCCCTTTCTCACACTTACGACCCCTTTCTCACATTCACGACCCATTTCTCACACTTACAACCCATTTCTCATACTTTCGACCCCTTTCTCACACTTACAACCCCTTTCTCACACTTACAACCCCTTTCTCATACTTACGACCCCTTTCTCACATTCACGACCCATTTCTCACATTCACGACCCATTTCTCACACTTACGACCCCTTTCTCATACTTTCGACCCCTTTCTCACACTTACAACCCCTTTCTCACACTTACAACCCCTTTCTCATACTTACGATCCCTTTCTCACATTCACGACCCATTTCTCACACTTACAACCCCTTTCTCACATTTACGACCCCTTTCTCACATTCACGACCCATTTCTCACACTTACAACCCCTTTCTCATACTTTCGACCCCTTTCTCACATTCACGACCCATTTCTCACACTTACAACCCCTTTCTCACACTTACGACCCCTTTCTCACACTCATGACCATTTTCTCACACTCACGACCCCTTACTCACACTCACGACCCCTTTCTCACACTTATGACCCCTTTCTCACACTTACGACCCCTTTCTCACATTCACGACCCTTTTCTCACACTCACGACCCCTTTCTCACACTTACGACCCCTTTCTCACACTTACGACCATCGCAGCAATCCCGCAGTGATGGGATCAAAAGTCAAGACGCGCGGCAACAGACTCGTATTTATGACAGTTGTGGCGTCCTGGGGGGGGGGGGTCACACGATCCACTTTTGCGACCTTCCGATGAACAAAGTCAGTGGGGAAGCCGGCTTCGCTTAACAACCGGGTGACTGACTTCACAACCACAGTGATTCACTTAACAACCGTGGCCAGGAAAGTCATAAAATGGGGCAAAATTCGCTTAACAAACGTTTCACTGAGCAACATACATTTGGGTTCAATCGTGGTCATAACTCGATGACAACCAATGTCTTGCTTAGCGACATAAATTTTGGGCTCAATTGTGGTCATAAATCGAGGACTGCCTGTACAAGCCGTGGGCCTACATTTGCTGTGGGACCCCCCCACTTCCTGCAGCCGCTGCCGTGTTACCCCCACTCTTTCCCTCAGCACCCCCGTCTTGACTTCCTGGTCTTTGGTTGTCATTATTCCAGGTAGTCCTTGACTTACGACCATAATGGAGCCTGCCTCTCATCGTCGTAAATCAAGTCATTGACATGACCGACCCTCTTGGCAGGAGTTGTAAAGCGAACGCTGCGGTTGTTAAGTGAATGTGTGGCTCGCTAGGGGGCGGATTTGCCCCAAACCAGACATAAACGCCAGTTTTTCAGGAAACCGTCGTAAAAACGTAGTGACGTAACTGTGGGACACTGCAAACGGTCGTAAACGTGGGTCAGTTGCTGAGGGTCAGTTGCTGAGGGACAGAGGATGGTCCGGCCAGCCGTAAGTCAAGGATGACTTTTATTATGATTATTCCATCTATCTTCATAGATAGTCCTCGACTTACGACCACTTGTTAAAACAGCAAAAAATGCCCATTCGGGAAAGTGGATTTCGACTTACGACCATGAGATTTGCTAAATAGCCAGTTGAAAAAAACCAGGTCCATTTACGTGGTGCCTCGACTTACGACCGCAACGACATACAACCGGAATTCCCGTCCCAATTGTGGTCATAAGTCGAGGACTACCCAGTAAAACAATATTTTAAAATGGGCAAATTAGCTTTCCTCCTAAATTTAAACCCCCCCCCCCAGAACTACCTAGCAACCTGGAGGCTGATGGGAATTGCAGTCCTCCCCCCAACCTCTAAGAGAGAGGTGGGGAATTCTGGGAAACGAGGCCGACGGAAAAAGAGGATGCTTTACTGAGGAAGAGGAGGAGGTTCACAGCTGCACTCACCGTGGCTCGCTGGCCGTCGAGGAATGAGTCCCTGGCCTGGGAGGCAAGTGGGGAGCCCTAAAAAGGAAAAACGGGGGCCGGTTACTCATACAGAGAGACCCTCTGGGTTTCTCAGTCCCATTGGGATTGTTTTCCGAGACCCCGAGTACGATCCCCGAATTCCTGAGTTTTTCAAGTTTGCAACTTGAAGATGGGTGGGACTTCAACTCCCAGCATTCCCCAGCCAGCTTTGCTGCCTGGGGGGAATGCTGGGAGTTGAAGTCCCACCCATCTTCAAGTAGATGAGATTGGGAAACACTGCTGCCTGGGGAATTCTGGGAGTTGCAGTCCATCCATCTTAAAGCACGCCGGCTGGGGAATTCTGGGAGTTGAAGTCCAGCCATCTTAAAGCATGCCGGCTGGGGAATTCTGGGAGTTGAAGTCCAGCCATCTTAAATCACACTGGATGGGGAATTCTGGGAGCTATAGTTCAGCCATCTTAAAGCATGCTGCCTGGGGAATTCTGGGAATTGAAGTCCACCCATCTTAAATCACACTGACTGGGGAATTCTGGGAATTGAAGTCCACCCATCTTAAAGCATGCTGCCTGAGGAATTATGGGAATTGAAGTCCACCCATCTTAAATCACACTGACTGGGGAATTCTGGGAGTTGAAGTCCAGCCATCTTTCTTGAGGCAAGGAAAACAAGGGGGGTCAGACTTTAACCTGCCAACCCCCCCCATACTTGGGTCCCTCACAACCAAGAGGCCTCCTAGGGACCCTGGGAGGTACCAGCCTGGGCAAGAGAAAGAGGAGGGGGCCACCTTAATCGGGACTAACCCCCACCCCATTTGGGTGGGAGGCAAAATTGGGGTGAAGGCTAGAGATTTGGGGGGGCAACTGGAGGAGAATTTGGGGGGGGGGGCTAGGAGATGACCGGTGGGAAGTGAGGTTAAAGGAGGCTGGGAAAGGTGGCCAGGTTAGGTCAAAACCCCGCAGGTAGAGCCTGCCTCTTATTAACCCCCACTGCCAGGTAGGCAGCCGGGGAGGATGGGCACTGTAGTCCAGACCACCAGGCAGCCTGGAATAGCTTGAAAAAAGGTGGCCAGGTTAGGCCGTAACCTCAGAGGTAGGGCAGCCAAAGATTGGTGGGGCACAGCCTGCCTCTCATTAAACCCCCATCCCCAAATAGGCAGCCGGGGAGGATGGGCCCTGTAGTCCAGACCCCCCCCCAGGCAGCCTGGAATATCTTGGAGGCCTGCAAAAGGGGGGCGCGGGGGGGGGCAGGTTAGGCAGTGACCCCACAGCAGAGCAGCCAAAGCTTCTCACTTTCAACTAATCCTGGCTCGGCGGCTGGGGAGGATGGGCACTGTAATCCAGTCCCGCCAAACAATACCTTGGGGAGGACTAGGGAAAGAGGGGAAGTGGGGGAAGGTTAGGCCACAACCACACAGGTAGAGCAGCCCAAAGCCTGCCCCCCTCACTCCCCACCCCCCCGCCTAGCATGTGCAGGCGTGTTCCATGTGTGCGGGAGCGTGTCCGGGCGTGCCCTGTAGATGTGCGTGCCTGCACGTGCCAGCCTTAGCAGCTGTTGCCAAGCCCCCCCCCTCTCCCATCCCATCGCCCCAGCAACAAAGCCGTCGCCGCGAGGCCATTGGCTGCCCGGCCGGTGACGTCATCCTGCCTGAAAAGTTAATAGGGTGGCCGGGGATGAGGGCAAACCGGGTCTGCCTGCTGTTGCCATGGCAACAAGGCAAGCGCAGCAGCAGCAGCAGCAGCAGCTGAGCTGGCTCCGGCCTCCCCCCCCTCCCTCCCCCTTCCTTGTGAGTGTGCACCCCCCCACCCACCCACCCCATGTGGGTGCAAAAGCCGGAGTGTGCCAGGAGGAAGAACAAGTGCCGCTTCCTCTCCAAGCCCTGGGACTGCCAGAACATGGCAAGCTGGGCCCAAGGCCCCCACTGGAAGGAAATGCACTCTGCACGAGCTCAGAAGCTCCTGCTCCGAAGCGGCAGAGAAATGCAATTGTGTATGTTGCGTGGTGTGTGGGTGTTTGCGCATCTCCAGACCAGGCCTCAATTGCACGGATTCGAAAGGCCGCCGGGCACAACCGGAAGCCGCCTGCGGGGTTTTTTCCGCCCAGCCCTCCACCAAGACTTGGCCCCGCTCACCTCTCCCCTTCGCCCCCCCCCCGGCGCATTGCAAAAGCGGCTCACGCAGGAGCCCGGCGTCGCCTGGCACGCCACTTCACCTGCGGAACTCCCTACCACTTGATTGCAACGCCCGAGCTGGAAATACAGGTTGGCACGGACTCCTTCCCGCCTGGCAGGCCCCTTTTCCCCGCAAACCACCGGGAGCAACTGCCCCAACTGGTCGGCGCGGGATGGGTTGGCAAAACGGCGCCAAGGTCCTGGAGTTGCCAGGGGCGAACGGAGGCGTGGGTGGGTGAGCGGGTTTAGCGTGGGCCGCTGTGGCTGCCTCTCCCTCCCTCCCTGCGGAGGGATGGGAAGGAGACCACAAAGAACAAAAACCTGGCATAGAGGAATATTACCTGGCAGACTGGGCAGGGCAGACAGATGGAGGGCAAAGGAGGGAGGGAGGGAAGGAGGAGGGGGCACACCTGTCTGCAGGTGAGAGCAAAGGTGCGCGCAGGTTAATCATTCACCCACCGCAACGGATCACCAACGGAGGCCCCCAGCAACCTCCAAGCACGCCTGGCTGCGCCTAGGGTGTGTTCAGTGTACACAAACACACACAAACACACACACACAAAGGCCGTAAGTTTACGAGGTCTATCCTTCTCCAACAGGATGCCCTCCGGGCACGCCAGACTCCGACTCCCATCATCCCAGCCAGTCTGGAAAGGAACCAGACAGCGGCGCTGAGATTGCCAGGTGCCTCCGGGGTATCGTTTTAGGCAGTAGATGTCAAATGTTTTTCGTCCAAACAAATATACACACGGCACACAAAAACGTGCGAACGGTTTCCATTTGACCTGGTCGATTCAGGTAACTTGACGGGAGGCGGGAATGGATTCGAACCGGGCGCCGAGACGGATTTCAAGGCCCGGGTTTCATTCTCAAGGAGGTGGAAGGCAGGTAGCGGTTGACCATTGCTAAGCAAACGGTGAAGTGAGGACCGGCCGATTTTATGACCGTATTTTTTGGGCGGGGGTTGTTAAGCGAATCGCTGCCGTTGTTAAGTGAATCAATCACACAGTCATTAAACGAATGCGGCTTCTCTTGATTTTGCTTGTCGGAATTTTGATCGGGGGGGGGGAATACTACAGTGGTCGTAAGAGTGAGAACTGTCTATAAGTCACATTTTTCATTGACGTTGTATAGGGAGTCCTCGGCTTATGACCAGAATTGGGACCAGAATTGTCGTTGCTAAGCGAGGGGACAGTTAAGTGAGTTGCACCCAATTGTCTGACAGATTTGCCACGAACGTTAAAGGATTCGTGCCGTTGTTAAGGGAATCGTGCGGTTGTTAAGCGGTCCTAAATACAGGTAGTCCTCAACTTACAACAATTCGTTTAGTGACCATTCGAAGTTACAACAGCACTGAAAAAAAGTGACTTAGTTAGGACCGTTTTTCACACTTACCACCGTTGCAGCCATCCCCTGGGTCACGTATTTAAGATTCAGTTGCTTGGCAAATGATTCCTATTTATGACAGTCGCAGTGCCCTGGATCACGTTTTGCAACCTTCCGACAGGCAAAGTCGACGAGGAAGCCAGATTCACTTCACGGCGTTACTAATTTAAGAACCGCAACGATTCGCTTAGCAACGGAGGGCAAGAAACATTTTGGGTTTTCCGTTGTGGTCGTTAAGTTGAGGACTGCTTGTACAAGGACCTGAATTTTGATCCGAGGTTCATAGGGATGCTGGGACGGTCCTACATGCAAGCACTCTTCGTAAGTCACCTTTCTCAGTGTCAGACGGTCACTAAACAGATCGTTTCCCGACTTGTGGCACACGAGATTAACCACAGCACCGATGATGGGCAATGAAACCTGCTTCAACCACCCAGTAAGATCAAACTCTCTCTGGTTGGACCCCTAACATGGCACTCCGGAAGGGGGAACGCTCCCCACCTCTTTTCAAGGTGTGTGTGTGTGTGTGTGTGTGTGTGTGTGTGTGTGTGTGTGTGTGTGTGAACAACTTCCTGTTTTGCACACCTGCAAAGCGAGTAAAGGGAGTGCAGAAACCAACAACTCCTGCATTCATCTCAAACATGGTGGGGGAGGGGGTTGGTGTCACGGTGTGAATATTGTCAGTTGTGTGTCTATGCAGGGTGATGCACCCCTATCCTAATATTATGGTACATTCCAATACAGGCAGAACATGTGATATGATGTTTTGCGCATGTCTACATTCCTAAGTCACCGTTTTCTTCTTCTTCTGCCTTAGCTCTTGACCTGAACAGTTGTGTTTTTCTTAGCAAAGATTCAGGATTTCTTGTTTTTGTACTGAAATAAATATTTTCTATTAGACTTTTAATCTCGGCTTTATTTCTAACTGTCTGAATTCCAAGAAAAGATCTAAATCGCCTCTATGAGATTTTATTCTCATAGTTGGGAACATCCCCCACAATTTGTGGGGGGGAAGGTTTATCACCTGTGCCCAGGCTGGAATTTGATCCTGTTGGGGGCACGGCTGCCTGGCAGGGTTTCTCGACCTCAACAACTTGAAGACGGGTGGACTTCAACTCCCAGAATTCCCTGACGCAAATGTAATCGCTTTGATATTTATGCCCATTGTGGACTGCATACTCTCTTGTAATCCCTTCCTCTGCAATCTCTCCGCTCTAGGAGGTAAAGAGGAGGAAAAAAGCACAGAGATGGCTGGCTGATTGGGGAATTCTGGGAGTTGAAGTCCACCCGTCTTAAAGGGGGCTGAGGTCAAGAAACACTGCCGGTGGGTACACCGAGACCCCCGTCCTCGCTCCCAGTGGGTCAAGGCACACACACACACCCCTCCCCAAATCACCACGAAAGAGTTTCGGATAAATTTCTTCCAAATCCTACTTGCAAACGTTCAGAATTGACCTGGGAAACCCGGCTTGATTTAATTCAAGACTCAAAAGGCAGGTAAAACCGCACACCTGGTCTCTGCCAATCGATCCCCCCCAGTGGCGGGGCACAGTCCACGAATCCAGATATCGGTCACCGGAGCCACGTTTCGGCTAGTTCCTGGTTTCTAAAATATAAGAGATCTTTTGCAAGCCATTGCATCCAAACCTGGTTTGGTTGCTTATTTTATGAACCCCGATGGGAAACTGAGGCACGCTGTCCTCAAGAGTACGACCCTCCATAGTTGAAGTCCACTTTCTAAGTCTCAGCTCACACTACGGTAGTCCTCGAAGTTACGACCATAACTGACCCCCAAAATTTCTGTTGCTATGCGAGGCAGTTGTGAAGTGCGGTCCGCTCCATTTTACGACCTTGCTGGCCGCAGTTCTTAAGTGAATCCCTGCCGTTGTGAGGTTAGCACAGCATACGGCCTCAAGGTACGGCCTCAAATGACACACACACACCCAAAATTCCTACCGCTCAGCAAGACCGCCGTGACGCGAGTCCTGCCCCGTTTTACGACCACCGTTGTGCAGCGAATCGCGGCCTTGCGAAGTCAGCGACGCGGCGGTTAAGCAAACCGGCCTTCCCCGTCGACTTTGCTTGTCAGAAGGTCAGTCGCGTGACTCCGGGATACGGCAACCGTCATAAATGCCAGGCAGTAAGCACCCAAATTTGGATCCCGTGCCCAGGAGGATGTTTTGAACCGTCACTAAAACAAATGCTTGTAAATTGAGGACTACCGGTGTTGAATGTTAGGGGACGGTTTTCAGACCCACCTGCCACAGGGTTCCCAGTCAATGGGATACGGAGTCACGAGACTCTTCTGCCGTCGTACGATCCCACCTGCTCACCTGAACACAGGTGTTACACATGGCTGCTCAGGTAACAACAAAGAACTATGAAAGTTTTGCTTCCATCTCGCAGGATTCCGTTTTTTGTTTTTTAAATACAAATTCTGTTCGTTTTAATCCAGGTATTCCTTGTCTTAGAACAGTTCATTTAGTGACCACTCAAAGTTACAACGGCACCGGGGAGAAAACCCGGACTCACGACCGTTTCCCACGCTTACGACCATTGCAGCATGCTCTCGACTCACACTTACGACGCAGCATCCTCACGGTCGAAATTCAGACGCTCGGCAACGGACTCAGGTTTACGACGGTCGCCGCGGGGTCATAAATGGGATTACGCGATCCCCCTTTGCGACAAGCCAAGGCGAGGGGGAAGCCGGATTCACCGAACGACCATGCCCCTAACGTAACACCTGCAGTGATTCACTTAACGGCCGGGGCGAGAAAGCTCGTAAAACGAGGGAAAACCCACTCAACGCCTGATTCGCTTAGCAATAAGAAAGTTCAGGTTCGGTCGTGGTCGTAAGTCGAGGACTGCTTATGTTTAACCTTGTACCCTGTTTGTAAGCTGCCCAGCGTCCCCGGACGGGTCAGATAGGCGGCATATAAATTTAATTTATAAAGAAAGAAAATAAAACAATAAGACATTGCGGGCGTTCCCCCCCAAATTAAAAGTCATTGAGGAGCGGAGAGAAGACGCCATATATATATATATATATATTTAAAGGGGGGAGATTAGATTGGGGAGGGGGCTTTGCCAAACTAGCCCTGGTTTTGCACATCCAGAAACGGCCCTTCTCTTTCCTTTTGGCATCTGTCTCTGCAGAAATCAAAGCCCCAGGAGGGTTGAAATTTGCCACTGCATTAAACAAGCTTCTAGTCCCTAAGAGAGGAGAGACGAGAACTAAGCGTTTGGTAAACATGTTCTTCACACCTGCTCATTAAATCCGAAACCTTATGGTTCCTGGCGGCAACATATGGGCCTGGAACCGCGGGAAAGAGTTAGGGAGCCCCGGCTAAATTGGCTGAAAACGGTAATTAAGACGGGAATTACAGCCTCGGCTTTCGAGTAACAAGAGACCAAGATTGAGGGTTTGAACCCAAACAGCTGGCATTGCATCCCAGGCAGCAAAGGAAGGTGTGTGTGTGTGTGTGTGCGCGCGCGGGGTGAAAATATAACCCCCCCTTTTTTTGGCAACCGAGCCAAAAATATAAAAAAGTTTTTTTAAAAAAAAACCAGGCGCTGTGACGGCTTTTCTGGACTGAACAATAAAGTGTTGGCTTCGTTTTTAAACAGTCGAGGTGTGTTGTGTGTTCCTTAAGAACGTTCATTGGTCTCCTGCTAAAGTTGTGTGGACAGATTGTGTCTGATTAGTGTATGAAACAATATAGGGGTGGGGAATGTTTTGCTCAAAGGAAGCAATTTTTTTATTTTTATTTATTAAAAAAAAACAAGCTGGATCCAGGATACTAAAATTGGAATCCAGAGCTCATTTGCGCTCTGTATATGCTCAGGGACATTGATAATGGGCTGAGAGACACCCAGCTGGCTTTGTGCCCAGGGTAGGACTAGAACTCACTGTCACTTGGTTTCTAGCTTTGACCACTATACTGTACTGTCTTTTTTTAAAGAAAACTAAAAAAAGGTTTAATTTTTTTCAACCAACTTTTTTTTAACTAAGGAATTTCTTTTGCTTTCCTAATCTTTGGTTGCCCTCTGGTGGCCATCCATTGCATTACAACACCCCTTTGCAATAGCTGTGGGATCACAACTCCCATCCCTCTCCCCGTGGCTCTGCGGGCTGGGGACGATGGGACCTTCCTCCCTACATCTGGAGAAAACCCATGTTGCGAAATGCAGAGCATTCAATTTTATGCTTGACACCCCATGTCAGTCTCTTTATGCGTTACGTGTTGGCTCTTTGTGGCACTCTGCACGTGCTCAGGAGCTATCCGCCAGGTTCATTAAATTAGCCAGCTATAGAGCCAAGTCCTAATCTAAGTTTGGGAGAGTCCATGTCCATTTCGAGGCAATCCTAAAACTCTTCTCACTTAAAGCCAGGATTTAGGGCTTGGAGTTACAGCAAACAAACCCAGAAATGATGGTTTATAATGCAGTGGTTGCATTCAAACCCGGGTTAGGGGGGGGGAGAGAATCATGGTTTGGTTTGGTTTGTCACAGGGGTTGGGTCCCTGGAAAGAAAGCAGTATTGCGGCGGTAGGGGGCAGATTTTTTCAAACGTGAGGACTTCAAAATGGGTGGACTTCAATTCCCAGAATTCCCCAAACTGGCTGGGGAATTCTGGGAGTTGAAGTCCACCCACCTTCAAGTCACCAACTTTGAAAAACTTTGGTACAGAACAAACTTTGGTTTGATATTCTGGCTCCCATTCAGAATGTTGGCTTATGGGGAGGGTCCTACTCAAAGGGGAGGGGGGCTGAACCTGGGTCTCCCCACTTGTAGGCTGCCCCCCCCAATAAATAAACCCACCAGATCTTTAACTTCTCCCCTTTGCCCGCTTCACCCCTGGCAGCAGCCCTCTTGCAGGCAGCTATGGCACAGAGCAAGCCCGCTCCGTCCTGATTGGGCCAGACAACTGCAGGGTTCAGCCACTCCGTCCAATAGGAAAGCCAGCTGCCAGGAAGCGCCCCCCACCCACCCTTTTCTTCATTTACATTTCAAAACAGTCGAGTAGCAAAAAAAAAAAAAACCAAATTTTTCTGGGTGGTTTTTTTTTTTGTTTTTTTGGGGGTTTTTTTTTGGTGTGGTTTTGATGCCCATCCAAGAGAGAATTGCCCCCCCCCCCAGAATCAAGCCGGCTTGTTTGTGTCCCCATGAACCAAGATAGGGAGAGATATCGTGGCTTATGCGAGTGGCAGGCGTGGGGTGCTGGGGTTCGAGTTCTAGGGACCCGAGAAGGCAACTTAGTCGGGCTGTTGTGAAGTTCACCAACATTGCGCGTGCAAGAGAAGCCAAACGACCCCCGGGAGCGGGCGGGGGGGGGAAGACAAAGGGGGATTTCCACCCACCCACCCACCCACCCATTTCACGAGGGTCCGCGATCGATGGAGGTCAGCCAAGGGGAGAGACCCCGGCCCAAAGAAGCTGAAGAATCTCGGGTTGAGAGACCCCAGCCCGTTGCACGAGCAGCCCCCACCCCACCCCACCCCTGGCATGGGGAGGGGGCTCAGCCTCAACCCCAGCCTCCCCCCTCCCCAGAGATCAAAGCCTCTGCGCCGCAACTCAAAGACCCTCCCCCCAAGGGGAAGGGGGGATGCGGCAGCCGGGTGTGTGTGTGCAAAGGAAGAGGGGGTCCGCGAGACCCCCGCCCCATTCCGCCTGTCCCCCCTCCCCACGACCCTGCAAATTCACGGAGTAAGGAAGGAGAGGCGCGAAGCCCACTCCCCTCCGACAAATTGGAGACCCCCCTCCTTTGGGAATGAGAGCCCCCTCACCCTCCCCATCATCCCCCCTCCCCTTGGAGACCCCCGCTTGGGGAGGGAGGGAAGGAGGGAGGGAGGGGCGGCCGTCCCGGGAGCGAAGTCCGGCGAAGTTGCGCACTTTGGCTTACCTGGCAATGCGGGGCAGGCGAAGCCCCCTGCCCAGGTCCTGCCGGGACCCCGACGCTGCCATGCACCGGCATTCTCGCCGGTGGGGAAGGGGAGGGAAGGGGTGGGCTGTGCCCCCCCCCCCCCCGTCGCGCGTGGGGCGGCGGTGCCTGGAAAAGTACCGCCCGTTGCGCAGTTGCATTTCCCGACGCGGCTGCCCGGATGGCATTCCCCCCCCTCCCTCCGCCGCCCCGCCCCCTCCCCACTCACCCCGCCCCTCCCCACTCACCCAGGCCAAGGGGTAGGGGCACTCCGAGGCATGTAGACCACCCCGGCTTGGCAAGGAAAGGAGGGTGCCTCTTTATGCCCCCCACCCTGTGCCCAGCTGGCACGCTCCTTCCTTCTATAAGCTGGACCCCCAACTCCCCCCCTCCACTGGCTTCCTCAGCCCCCTAACTGGCCTGGGCACTAGCTGGCTTCCCTCCACCCACCCACCCACCCACTCACCCCGCCTCCCTGCATGTAGACCACCCCGGCTTGGCAAGGAAAGGAGGGTGCCCCTTTCTGCCCCTGTGCCCAGTTGGCACGCTCTCTCCTTCCGTCTCTCCCTCCCTCCCAGGGCTCCTGTATGAGCCAGACCCCCAACTCCCCCCTTCCCACCCGCTTCCTTAGCCCCCTAACTGGCTGGGCACTAGCTGCTCCCCCCGCCCATGCCTGCCATGGGGAAGGGATACCCAGAGGCATGTAGACCACCCTGGCTTGGCAAGGAAAGGAGGGTGCCCCTTTCTCCCCCTGTGCCCAGTTGGCAGCCCCTCTCCCCTCCCTCCCTCCCTGTATGAGCCAGACCCCCAACTCCCCCCTTCCCACCGGCTTCCTTAGCCCCCTAACTGGTCTGGACACTGGCTCCCCCCCCCCCCGGCCACACACTCCGCCCCCTGGTTCCTTCCTGCCCAGGGGAAGGGGCACCCCGACGCACCTAGACCACCCCAGCTCAGCAAGGAAAGGAGGGTGCCCCTTTCTCTCCTTGTGCCCAGCTGGTAGCCCCTCTCCCTCCTTCCGTCTCTCCCTCCCTCCCTGTATGAGCCAGACCCCCAACTCCCCCCTTCCCACCGGCTTCCTTAGCCCCCTAACTGGTCTGGACACTGGCTCCCCCCCCCCCGGCCACACACTCCACCCCCTGGTTCCTTCCTGCCCAGGGGAAGGGGCACCCCGAGGCACCTAGACCACCCCAGCTCAGCAAGGAAAGGAGGGTGCCCCTTTCTCTCCTTGTGCCCAGCTGGTAGCCCCTCTCCCTCCTTCCGTCTCTCCCTCCCTCCCTCCCTCCCTGTATGAGCCAGACCCCCAACTCCCCCCTTCCCACCGGCTTCCTTAGCCCCCTAACTGGCCTGGGCACTGGCTTTCCTCCCCTGCCACTCACTCCGCCCCCTGGTTCCTGCCTGCCCAGGGGAAGGGGCACCCCGAGGCACGTAGACCATCCCAGCTTGGCAAGGAAAGGAGGGTGCCCCTTTCTCTCCTTGTGCGCAGCTGTCAGCCCCTCTCCCTCCCTCCCTCCCTCAGGCCTCCTTTATATGAGCCGGACCCCCAACTCCCCCCCTCCCACCGGCTTCCTTACCCCCCTAACTGGCCTGTGCCCTAGCTGGACTCCTCCTCTCTGGCCAGCTTTGCTGAGGGAGGAGGAGTTCACCCCGAAGCCGTGGGTTGGGGGGAGCTGCTCAACACCCCCCTCCCAATTCATGAGCCCGTGGCACCTGTAGCTGGAATGGAGACAGGCGGGTGAGAGGTGGGGGCACCACAGCTAAAAACAGTCAGCAAAATAGCTTTATTTAATTCCCTAGAGGGCAGGGGGGGAGGGGCGTCAGAAGAAGGGGACGTGTGTGGGGGGGGTTCGGTGCCCCCCTGCCCAGCTTCACACATCCAGGCTCATCAGCAGGGCGGTGCCGCGCTTGATCCAGTGGTCGGGGGGCATGGCTCCGGAGCGCAGGTCCACGCCGATGACGAAGGAGGGGCGGCCGGAGGTGCCCGCCCGGTTGGGGTAGTAGTAGCAAGGGCAGGAGTAGACGCCTGGAGGGGGGAGGGAGAGAGAGAGGAGGGCACGATGGGTCAGGGTCACGGGGAGGGGGGGAGACCCGGCTGCACCCACCCACCCCCGCAGTAGACCCTTGCCCGCCCTTGCCCGCCCGGTGCCCACCTTTGCCGCTCTTCTTCTTGTTCTCCACGGGCTTGAAGTGGATGGTGGGGATGGGGCAGACCAGCTGCATGGGCTCGGCCTCCACCAGGCAGGAGTTCTTCTTGTCCCAGCCAGCCCCCTCCAGGAAGAGACCCCGGATCCACACCCCCTCCTGCGTGGGGGGAGGGCAGAGGGTGAAGCGGCTTTCTTCCAATGGGGACGGGGGGGGGAAAGGGCAAGGCAAGAGAGCACCTGCCCTGGGGGCAGAGGGGAGGGGGTGCTCACGGGGAGGGGGGGAGAGAAGGAGGCTTTTACCTAGGGGGGAGGGGAGGGGGTGCTCACGGGGGGGGGGAGGGGAGAGAGAGGGGTTACCTCAGAAGGGGGCACTTTCCTGGGGGGGAGGGGCAGAAAGAATGTTTCTGAGGTGAGGGGGCACTTATTGGGGGAGGGGGCTTACCTGGAGGAAGCAGAGATGGCATTAACCTGGGTAGGAGGGGCTTAACTTGGGGGAGGGTAGGGGAGGGGGTGCTTCCCTTGAGGTGAAGGGGGGAGGGGAGGGGAGAGAGGGCTTACCTGGGGGAGGGGGTGCTCACGGGGGGGGGAGAGAAGGAGGCTTTTACCTGGAGGGGAGGGGGCTTACCTTGGGGGGGGGATGCTCACGGGGGGGGGGGGGAGAGAAGGAGGCTTTTACCTAGGGGGGAGGGGAGGGGAGAGAGGGCTTACCTCGGGGGAGGGGAGGAGGTGCTCACGGGGGGGGGGGAGGAGAGGGGAGAGAGGGCTTACCTCAGAAGGGGGCACTTTTCTGGGGGGGAGGGGCAGAAAGAGAATGTTTCTGAGGTGAGGGGGCACTTATTGGGGGAGGGGGCTTACCTGGAGGAAGAGGAGATGGCATTAACCTGGGTAGGAGGGGCTTAACTTGGGGGAGGGGAGGGGAGGGGGTGCTTCCCTTGAGGTGAAGGGGACATTTTCCTGGGGGGAGGGGCGGAAAGAGGGTGTTTCTGAGGTGAGGGGGCGCTTATTGGGGGAGGGGGCTTACCTGGGGGAAGAGGAGAGGGCATTTACCTGGGTGGGAGGGGAGGGGGCTTAACTTGGGGGAGGGAAGGGGAGGGGGTGCTTCCCTTGGGGTGAAGGGGGCACTTTCCGGGGGGGGCGGAAAGAGGGTGTTTCTGAGGTGAGGGGGCACTTATTGGGGGAGGGGGCTTACTGGGGGGGGGGAAGAGGAGAGGGCATTTACCAGGGTGGGAGGAGAGGGGGCTTAATTTGGGGGAGAGGACATTTTGCTGGGTAGGAGGGGGAAGGGTGCTTGGGGGAGGGGAGGGGCACTTACTGGGGGAGGGGAGGGGGCTTACTTGGAGGAACAGGAGGGGAGGGGATGCTTAACCTGGAGGAGAGGAAGGGGCACTTCCCAGGAAAGGGGGGCTTACCTTGTGGGAGAGAGGAGGGGGGGCGCTTGCCTTGGGCGGAGGGGAGGGGTGCTTAATTTGACGGGAGGGGGCGCTCACCTTGGGGGGGTACACCAGATTGTTGTCGTCCACTGTGGAGACGATGAAATCCCAGCTCAGCGTGTCCACAGAGATCTGCGCCCCCCCCCCCAAAAAACCACAGATGTCAGTCATACCCCCCGCCCTGTCCGTCCGACCCGCTGCCCTCCCCACCGCGCCCCCTCCGTACGTTGTTCTGCCGCGCGGCTGCCTGTAGAACAGCCGTCAGGAATCCGGTGGGGAAGGTGAAGCCCGCGAGCCAGAAGAGAACCGGCGGGTGGGCCGTCTTCGCCCAGCGGGCAAACTGCTCCACCCGCAGGCCCAGGTCCCGGGTCCAGGCGGCCAGGGGCTTCTGGGAAGAGTAGGCCTGCAAGGGGGGGGGCAAGAGGTGGGTGTGTCCAGAGTTGAGAGTTCCCACAGTGGCCGTATTGAGGAGGGGGGGGTCTCCCTGCCTGCGAAGAGGCCTCTGTGGGGCAGAGGAGACCACCTCCCCCCAGGTGCATAAAGGAGGAAGGGGGCGGCCACGAGCAGCCAGGAGACCCTCACCCTTTCCCACATGGGGGGCACACGGGCGTCGAAAATGCAATTGAAAATCTCTTCCAGATCCGTCGACATGACCACCAGGCCTTGGATGCCCTTCTCCAGCTCCACCAGCGATGAGCTGTAAAGGGGGAGAGGGACAAGCAGGGGTCAGAATAGGGTGAGGGGGCTCGGGGGGGGGGGACACACACAGTTTAGGCCTGGGGTGGGGAAAGCAGGCCGAAGCCCATGCTCCACAAAGAAGGAACACGCTCGGCGACGATCGCTTTCTACGCATTACGGTTTGTATGAATGTGTCTCATCGCCAGGGTGGGGGTTGTTATTTTACTATTTTACTAATTTATTATTTTATTATTTTTAATTTCTTTTACGTGGTTTTTCTAGCTGTATTTAAGCCGCCTTGAGTGCGAGCAGGCGGCAATATCAATTTCCCGAAAACAAAATAGAGGAAAATAACTACGCACGATCTCTCAGATTCTCTCCCAATTGCCTTGCCCGCGTATTCCCATCCTCGGCTTTTTCGCTTCATCATCCGCGAGTCTAAAGTCTACACAGGCTGTCCTCGACTTATGACTGTCCAACATTTTCATTCCACAATCAACATCCTCCTCCTCTTTTAACGACCCTGTAATCCCTTGCGGGGTAGAGTCTTAGGCAACTGAATGGAGCTGAGTGTTTACTGGCCAGATGCCCTTCCTGTCGCCAATGTGGAGTTTTGTTCGGCAGATATATTCTCATTATGCCGTGAGAGAGAAATATCTGCCTCTACCTAGGATCGAACTCACCGCCTCTTAATTGTGAGGCGAGCGCTCCACCTCTAGGCCACCGCGCCACTCATTTCCATTCCACAATGGACCCCCAAATTTCTGATGCTAAGCAAAACAGTTGTTAAGTGACTTCCCCCCCGTTTTACCACCTTTCCTGCCACCGTTGTTAAGCGAACCATTGCAGTTGTTAAGTGAGTCCCATGCTCGTTAAGTGAATCCAGCTTCCCCGTAGATTTTGCTTCTCACAAGCAAAAGGTCACAAAAGGGGAATCACGTGACCATGGGACGCTGCAACCGTCATAAATATGAGTCAGTTGCCAAGCATCTTAATTTGGATCCCGTGATCCTGTAGATGCTGCGACAGTCGTACGTGTGAAAAACGGTCCTAAGTCACTTTTTTCAGTGTCGTTGTAACTTCAAATGGTCACTAAACAAACTGTTGTAAGTTGAGGACAGCCTCTACATCTTTCCCTTCTCTGCCTATTTTTTTTGTCATCCATAGACACTTCCACTTCATCATTCCAAGTATGCTTTTTAATGAAATTTGATTGCAATTAAATTCAACCTTCATTTTAAAATCACAGCCATTGTTGCTCGTAATTGCTCGTAAAAGCCGTTAAGACCTGGCTTTTCCGACAGGCCTGGGGCCAATGACCCTTCGACGAGGTCTTTTTAGATCCGCCCATGTATGCATGTGTGATTGAAAGCTCTTTTTTTAAAGATATTGATTGTATTTTAACGTGTTTTGAAATTGTTTTTTATTTGATTATGTTTTTTTAAAATAAAATAAAATAATAAAATAAATAAAATAAAATAATAAAATAAAATAAAATAAAATAAAAAATAAAATAAAATAAAATAAATAAAATAATAAAATAAATAAAATAAAATAATAAAATAAATAAAATAAAATAATAAAATAAAATAATAAAATAAAATATAATAAAATAATAAAATAAAATAATAAAATAAAATAAAATAAAATAAAAAATAAAATAAAATAAAATAAAAAATAAAATAAATAAATAAAATAAATAAAATAAAATAATAAAATAAATAAATAAAAAATAAAATAAAATAAAAAATAAAATAAAATAAAATAAAATAATAAAATAAAATAAAATAATAAAATAATAAAATAATAAAATAAAATATATAAAATAAAATAATAAAATAATAAAATAAAATAAAATAAAATAATAAAATAATAAAATAATAAAATAAAATAAAATAATAAAATAATAAAATAAAATAAAATAAAAAAATAAAAAAATAAAATAAAATAAAATAAAATATTAAATTAAATTAAATAATTAAATTAAATTAAATTAAATTAAATTAAATAAAATAAAATTAAATTAAATAATTAAATTAAATTAAATTAAATTAAATTAAATTAAATTAAATTAAATTAAATTAAATTAAATTAAATTAAATTAAATTAAATTCTGACTGGGGAATTCTGGGAGTTGAAGTCCACCCATCTTAAAGTTATCAAAGTTGAGAAACATGGGTCTAAGTGCTTAAACTTTCATAGTTCACCCCAAATAATCCAACAAACAGGCCATTCTTTCTTCGGGACATTTGCAGGCAAGTTCCTCCTGCAAGGAACTACAAATAGTCCTCGTTTAGTGACCGTGCAAAGATACAACGGCACTGAAAAAAAGTGACTTATGACCATTTTTCATACTTAGGACCGTTGCCACATCCCCATGTGTGATCAAATTCAGGCGCTTGGCCACTGACTCATATTTATGACGGTGATCCCCTTTTGCGACCTACTGACCAGCAAAGTCAATGGGGAAGCCGGATTCATTTAATGACCGTGTCATCAACTTAACAACTGCACGGATTCACTTAACAACCATGCTACTAACTTCACAACTGCAGGGATGCCCTTAACAATGGTGCTAAGAACGGATGTAAAACGGGGCAAAACGACAACAGTCTCGCTTAACCACAAAAGTTTATGGTCGTAAGTCGAGGCATGTCTCTACTACAATGAGTAAAAAAAAGGGGAAAACTCTGCTGTTTTGACCTGGGGATGCTCTATTTCGGATTTGCAAACCTCACCACCCCACCGGTGAAGGAGTGGCTGCCCCCCCCTCACCTGATGATCTGCAACAAGGAGTTGTAACGCTGGATCTCTTGCAACAGGACCACGTTGAGAGGGGAGGGATCAGTGGAGAGTACCTTGCAGGTCCCCTCGTAGTCGATCTCCTCTGGAATCTTGCTCCGCACGTCGGCGGAGAGCTCCAGCACCTGAGCGGGTGAAAGGGACGCAAGAGAACAAGGGGAAGAGAGACCTGTTGAGTCCCTTGTTTTCCACCAGGGGGAGCTGGAGAGAAGAAGAGCCAACTAAGAGGAGTAGGGGGATGTCTATTTTAATGAAGAGAAGGTCTGGTGGGGACGGGACATTTTATTTTATTTATTTATTTATTTATTTTGTCAAGTTCGAACCCCGTCGCGAAAGGCGTGCGCAACTTCGGCGGGGCAGGGACAGGCGGCTGCCCGGAGAGAGCCATCCCCTTCGCCCCGAACGCTACAGGTAGACGGGAGAGACTCTGCGAAGGGGGTGGCTCTCTCCGGGCAGCCGCCTGTCCCGGCCTCGCCGAAGTCGCGCCCGCCTTTCACGACGGGGCTCAAAAAGCTCCCAGAGGCAACACGCGAAGCGAGCGGAGACCTCGCCCGGATCTGGAGACTTCGCCCGGACGCCGCCATTTGGGTTCTTTTACCCTCTGCGCACCTGGGCGGAAGCTGATGGGAGAACTGGACAGGTTGGCAGAAGACAACTGGTCAACGTGGTGGACTTGTGGGTGTGGGAACAAGGGAATGAACTTTCAACTGGGTGGAGAAACCCCGGTAGCTTTAGATTCGGGTTTCTCACAGATGTGCCAACATGGCTCTGTGAATAAATTGGAACTTATTATCTGATTTAATTTTGGATGCTATTTGGAACCCCGACACTAACCCGAATCTCTCTTAAAACTTCATCCAGCTACCCCGAACTTTGGGGGCGCTGCCCGGGGTCCTGAGCCCCCAGCACCGACCCGACTCCGGGCGGTGCGAAGACTCGGGAAAGATGGCGGAGTAGGAGCAAGCCGCCGGGGAACAAGTAGAGGATGAACCAACGGAGCGTGTCAGAATCCTCTACTCTCCATCCCATCCCCGGGATTTACAGGATTTGTCTCGTACCCCTGATTTAATTTTGGATGCTATTTGGAACCCTGACACCGTGCCCAAGCTGGACTTCGCCAAGAGGCCGGTTACCTTGTCCTCACGGCTCTGTCCGGCTGCCCCGATGGGGGTGGTTTGGGGCTGAAGGGAGAGTAGAGTTTCGAAGAGGGTTCGGGCCTCGGTGATCTGCGAGGCCACGTCGGCGTTGGGGTGCTGGCCGAAGGCCTCCGGGGGGTCCATGCCTGGCAGAAGGCTGATGTACTCCTTGTAGGAGGAGAGGTTGCCGTCCTTAGGGATGTAGTAAGTGTCCAACACCGTTAGCCTGCAGAGAGAAACGAGAACCGATGGAACAGAAGTTGCCTTCGGAAGTGGCCAGTCTAGTGAAGACAAGGACCAAGGGAGACATGATAGCAGTCTTATTTGAGGGGCTGCCACAAAGAGGAGGGGGGTCAAGCTATTTTCCAAAGCACCTTTGAAGGCCAGACAAGGAATAATGGATGGAAACTGATCAAGGAGAGATTCAACCTGGAAATAAGGAGGAATTTTCTGAACAATCAACCCATGGAACAGAAGTTGCCTTCGGAAGTTGTGGGAGCTTCATCCCTGGAGGCTTTCAAGAAGAGATTGGACTGCCATTTGTCAGAAATGGTGTAGGGTCTCCTGCTTGGGCAGGGGGTTGGACTGGATGACCTCCAAGGTACCTTCCAACTCTGTTAATCTGTAAATTGTGAATGCTCCAACACTGGAAAGCTGTAAGACTGGACAGCCATTTGTCCGAAATAGCTTATGAGAAGCGTGAGATACTCAGATTCCATGCAGGGACAGCTTGCTACTCATTGGTCTGCTCAAGCTTTTATTGCAAAAAAATTAATAATAATAATAATAATAATAATAATAATAATAATAATAATAATAATAATAATAATAATAATAATAATAATAATAATAATAATAATAATAATAATAATAATAATAATAATAGTTTTGTTCATTGAAAGAAAATAGAAAAGTGTGGATAATTATCAAACGAAGAGAGCCAGTAGGGATAGGGATAGGATAGAAATAAGAATAGAATAGAATAGAATAGAATAGAATAGAATAGAATAGAATAGAATAGAATAGAATAGAATAGAATAGAACAATAAAATATAGAATAGAACAGAACAATAAAATATAAAATAGAATAGAACAATAAAATATAGAATAGAACAATAACATATAGAATAGAATAGAATAGAACAATAAAATATAGAATAGAATAGAATAATAGAATAGAACAGAACAATAAAATATAGAATAGAATAGAATAGAATAGAATAGAATAATAGAATAGAACAGAACAGAACAATAAAATATATAATAGAATATAATAATAGAATAGAAATAGAAATAGAAATAGAATAGAATAATAGAATAGAACAGAACAGAACAATAAAATATAGAATATAATAGAATAGAATAGGAATAATAGAATAGAACAGAACAGAACAATAAAATATATAATAGAATATAATAATAGAATAGAAATAGAAATAGAAATAGAATAGAATAATAGAATAGAACAGAACAGAACAGAACAATAAAATATAGAATATAATATAATAATAGAATAGAAATAGAAATAGAAATAGAAATAGAAATAGAAATAGAATAGAATAGAATAGAATAGAATAGAATAGAATAGAATAGAATAGAATAGAATAGAAGATAGGACAGGACAGGATAACGGAGTTGGAAGGGACTTCGGAGGTCTTCTAGTCCAACCCCCTGTTCAGGCAGGTAGCTTGTTTTAAGTGTCTCCTAAATCAACCAAGGTGTTCCCAATCAGCGCCCACAACACAGGTCCAGGTTGGGCCGTCTCTCCCAGGTAAACGTCCTTCCTGCTTTCCTCCCCTCCCCGACCCCACCAGCCCCTTGTAACCTTTCACACACACACACACACACACACCCCTCCCCACCCCAATACCTACTTGTAGAAGGGGGCGGCCACGGTTTGATCGCAGAAGTAGTCGTTGATGTAGGTGGTCAGGAGACGCCGGTCCCAGTCGTCCGTCACGTGGCCCCCATAGTTGACCCCCGCGATCAGGTACTTCAGAGCGTCCCACGGGGTCTCCTCGTACTCGTCCAGGTACAGGCTCAGGAGGTTCTCGGACACCTGGCGGACAGGGGAGTGTTGACGGGGAGGGGAGGGGGAAGACGAAGGAAGGTGACGCAGTGGTTAGAGTGCAGCACTGCAGGCTACTTCTGCTGATCACCGGCTGCTTGCAGTTTGGCAGATCGAATCTCACCAGGCTCCAGGTTGACTCAGCCTTCCGTCCGTCCTTCCGAGGTCGGTAAAATGAGGACACAGATTGTGGGAGGGGCAAGAGGCTGACTCTGTAAAGCGCTTAGAGAGGGCTGTAAAAGCCCTGTGAAGCGGTATATAAGTCTAAAGGCTATTGCTATTTTCCTCCCTCCTTTCCTTCCTTCCTTCCTTCCTTCCTTCCTTCCTTCCTTCCCTCCCTCCCTCCCCGACTCAAGGTCGACTCAGCCTTCCGTCCTTCCTTCCGAGGTGGGTAAAATGAGACCCAGATTGTTGGGGGGGGCAAGAAGAGGCTGACTCTGTAAAGCGCTTAGAGAGGGCTGTAATAGCCCTGTGAAGCGGTATATAAGTCTAAGTGCTATTGCTATCTTCCTTCCTTCCTTCCTTCCTTCCCTTCCTCCCCGACTCAAGGTTGACTCAGCCTTCCGTCCTTCCTTCCGAGGTGGGTAAAATGAGACCCAGATTGTTGGGGGGGCAAGAAGAGGCTGACTCTGTAAAGCGCTTAGAGAGGGCTGTAATAGCCCTGTGAAGCGGTATATAAGTCTAAGTGCTATTGCTATCTTCCTTCCTTCCTTCCTTCCTTCCCTTCCTCCCCGACTCAAGGTTGACTCAGCCTTCCGTCCTTCCTTCCGAGGTGGGTAAAATGAGACCCAGATTGTTGGGGGGGCAAGAAGAGGCTGACTCTGTAAAGCGCTTAGAGAGGGCTGTAATAGCCCTGTGAAGCGGTATATAAGTCTAAGGGCTATTGCTATTTTCCTTCCTTCCTTCCTTCCTTCCTTCCTTCCTTCCTTCCTTCCTTCCTTCCTTCCTTCCTTCCTTCCCTCCCTCCCTCCCTCCCTCCATCCCCAACTCAAAGTTGACTCAGCCTTCCATCCTTCCTTCCGAGGTGGGTAAAATGAGGACCCAGATTGTTGGGGGGGGGGGCAAGAGGCTGACTCTGTAAACCGCTTAGAGAGGGCTGTAAAAGCACTGTGAAGCGGTATATAAGTCTAAGGGCTATTGCTATTTTCCTTCCTTCCTTCCTTCCTTCCTTCCTTCCTTCCTTCCTTCCTTCCTTCCTTCCTTCCCTCCCTCCCTCCCTCCCTTCCTCCCTCCATCCCCAACTCAAAGTTGACTCAGCCTTCCATCCTTCCTTCCGAGGTGGGTAAAATGAGGACCCAGATTGTTGGGGGCAAGAGGCTGAACTCTGTAAAACGCTTAGAGAGGGCTGTAAAGCACTGTGAAGCGGTATATAAGTCTAAGGGCTATTGCTATTTTCCTTCCTTCCTTCCTTCCTTCCTTCCTTCCTTCCTTCCTTCCTTCCTTCCTTCCTTCTTTCCTTCCTTCCTTCCTTCCTTCCTTCCCTCCCTCCCTTCCTCCCTGACTCAAGGTTGACTCAGCCTTCCGCCCTTCCTTCCGAGGTCGGTAAAATGAGGACCCAGATTGTTGGGGGCAAGAGGCTGACTCTGTAAACCGCTTAGAGAGAGCTGTAAAGCACTGTGAAGCGGTATATAAGTCTAAGGGCCATTGCTATTGCTATTAGGGTTAGGGTTAGGGCCACGCCATCAGGTCACCAAGACAGAATAGATTAGGGTTAGGGTTAGGGTTAGGGATTAGGGTTAGGATTAGGGTCAGGCCATCAAGCCACCAAGCCAGATCAGGTTAGGATTAGGATTAGCATTAGGGATTAAGATTAGGGTTATGGTCAGGCCATCAGGCCACCAAGTCAGAGCAGGTTAGGATTAGGATTAGGATTAGGGATTAGGATTATGGTTAGGGTTAGGAATTAGGGTTAGGATTAGGGTCAGCCATCAAGCCACCAAGCCAGATCAGGTTAGGATTAGCATTAGCATTAGGGATTAGGATTAGGGTTAGGATTAGGGTTAGGATTAGGGTCAGGCCATCAAGCTACCAAGCCAGAACAGGTTAGGATTAGGATTAGCATTAGCATTAGGGATTAAGATTAGGGTTATGGTCAGGCCATCAGGCCACCGAATCAGAGCAGGTTAGGATTAAGATTAGGATTAGGGTCAGGCCATCAGGCCACCAAGACAGAGTAGGTTAGGATTAGGATTAGGATTAGCATTAGGGATTAGGATTAGAGACAGGCCATCAGGCCACCAAGTCAGAGTAGGTTAGGATTAGGATTAGCATTAGGGATTAGGATTATGGTTAGGGTTAGGAATTAGGGTTAGGATTAGGGTCAGCCATCAAGTCACCAAGCCAGATCAGGTTAGGATTAGGATTAGCATTAGGGATTAGGATTATGGTTAGGGTTAGGGTTAGGAATTAGGGTTAGGATTAGGGTCAGCCATCAAGCCACCAAGCCAGATCAGGTTAGGATTAGGATTAGCATTAGGGATTAGGATTAGGGATAGGATTAGGGTCAGGCCATCAAGCCAGATCAGGTAAGGATTAGGATTAGCATTAGGGATTAAGATTAGGGTTATGGTCAGGCCATTAGGCCACCAAGACAGAGCAGGTTAGGATTAAGATTAGGATTAGGGATTAAGATTAGGGTTATGGTCAGGCCATTAGGCCACCAAGACAGAGCAGGTTAGGATTAAGATTAGGATTAGGGTCAGGCCCACAAGCCAGAGCGGAGAGTCCACCGAGCCCATCACCCCCCCAGCTTTCGATGTCTCTCCTGTCCCACCTGCCCCCGTCGCCTACCTCAAAATCGGAGTCGTTGAAGCCATAGATGATGTTCCAGCCCAGCTGTAGGAACTTCTTCCGCTCCAGAAGGACGCTGTGGAAGAAGCAGAGGGCGAAGAGCAGCTTCTTGTACTTGCTGGGCTTCGTGCAACGGTTGAACTGGGCATCCGTGATCAGCTGGTACAGCCGCTTCATGTTCGCCTTCAAGCCCTGCGGGAGACAAGCCAGGAAAGGCCGGTTTGGGAAGGCTGGTCAGATCCGTTCTAGGTTCTTCAAGGGCCAAGGGTTTGGATGGACAAAGAGCCGTTGGGCTCGGTTTCCCCCAAAGGGGAGAAAGAATGACCAGCGCCTTGGGGGGTTATCGGTGCTTCGGAGGTCTTGCAAACATCCCGCCGAATCGTTCCGAGGTTGTGTGTTGTTTGTGTAGAACAGAAATCGCCAAACTCGGCAACTTGAAGACTCGTGGACTTCAACTCCCAGAATGCCCCAGCCGGCAAGGGTTTGCCAGAATTCAGCATGCAAGTAGAAACCTCTGGTCAAGACCATAATTCGTTCCATAGCTCCTTTTTTCGCGGGAGGATGGGGTAACGTTCTTAATAGATGGTGGGAATGTGGCAGACGTAATATATCTTGACTTCAGCAAAGTGGAGGGGGGAAAAAAAACCAGCCGGCTGGGGAATTCTGGGAGTTGAAGTCCACAAGCCTTAAAAGCTGCCAAGGTTAGACAACCCCCGGTTGTCTCCTCCTCTTCTTCTTCTGCTCCGTAGAAAACTGACCTCGCTTGAACTTTCCGACCAAGGGTTGGAAACTGACCGCTTACAGACCAGGGGTGTCAAACTTAAGGTGACCAGACGTCCCGATTTTGGCGGGACAGACCCGCTTTTTAATGATTTGTCCCGCGTCCCGCCCGTCCTCTAAAAAGTCCTGATTTTTTGAAAGAATGCACGACTAGGGCATTCTTTCAAAAAATCGGCCTGAAAGGGCGGCATGTGAGATTGGGGGGAGGAGTTAAACTTTCGGCGGGCACGGCTTTGCAAGGGCTCTTCGCGGTCTTCACACCGGCTCTTCCGCCAGCTTCCAGCCGCCACTGGAGGAGTCAACGCGGGATGCCCGCCCGCCGCCAACGCCGCCCACGGCCGGCCCGAGCTGAGAGGCCTGCTGCTGCTGCTGCTGCCCCTGCAGCTGGGCCCCCAGTCCCGGCTGCCCCGGCGGTGGGAAGGCTGCGGCGGCGGCCCCGGCCAGCTGAGCCAGCGCCGGCCCGAGCTGAGAGGCCTGCTGCTGCTGCTGCCCCTGCGGCTGGGCCCAACCTGGCTGTCCTCGAGTGCCTGCAGGACGTGCGCGAGGTCAGCGGGCGGCGCGGGACCCCCGGGCGGGCGGGGGGAGGGAGGAGGAGAGCCAAGAGACGCTGGGGGCTGCTCCCCTTCCCAAGCCAGCCCAAGTCACTGCCGGCTCCCGAAGGGGAGGCGGGAGGCGAGGAAAGGCCTCCCGCCTCCCCCCCCCACCTGGATGCCGACATTAGCCGTCTTTTGCCCTCTGCGCGTTCTGCGCATGCGCAGAGGGCAAAACTCAAATTGTGGCGTCCAGGCGGCCCCGCCCCCCATCGGTGTCCCGCTTAAAAAAAAAAAATCTGGTCACTTTAGTCAAACTCAATTTCAGCAAGGGCCGCATCAGGGCTGTGGTTGACCTGGACTGGGTGGGTGTGGCCACCTTGACGCCACTCCCCAAACTGCCGGCACGTTTCTGCGCATTGGGTAGAGCGGGCCGAAGCCACGTGGGCCGGCCCCTTACATATTCCAGGACGGCCCGCGGGCTTAGACCGAGAGAAGACAAACCCACAAAGTGTTACTTGCAAGGTTGGGAACATTTGGGACTAGCTTGGGAGACCTGGCCTGTTCTCTGGGGTGGGGTGGGGGGTCTCCACTTACCGTGGGGGGCTCCGTTGTCATCTTGATGCCCGCCTGCAGGATAGAGATGGGGAATTCGGGGTGGGGGCTGGAACTCAGCCACAGGCGGAAGGAAGGGTGAGGCTCCTCGACCTGCAGCTGTTCCACCAGTTTGTCCAGCTGTGGCATCCAGGATAGAGACAGGTGACAGTTGGCGAGGAAAACCCAGTTACCTGTGGAGGCGAAGGCCCCAGGAAGAGACTCACCAAGGCTTCCGGATTTAGGAGGGATAATAGATAGATTAACAGAGTTGGAAGGGACCTTGCAGGTCATCTAGTCCAACCCCCTGCCCAAGCAGGAGACCCTCCATCTGCCTCTACCTAGGATCGAACTCACAACCTCCTGATTGTGAGGCAAGAGCTCCACCTCTAGGCCACAGCAGCTGGGATGAAGACGAAGGTGCCCCTCCGGGTGAGGGAGGTGGAAGGGCTCGGCACTCACCCTGGTGGACCCCGTCCTTAATCATGCGTGTGGCGATGGGCGCCTGGCCCTGGCCCAAGGACAGGGCGTGGAAACGCTGAGCCATGCCCGACTGCTCAGCCAACTGAAGCAGGGAGGAGGTGGGGTCGACGCCTGGAGACAGGACGAAGATCAGGGGGGTCTTCGTGGTGGAATCGTCCACCACCTGCAAGCAGAAAGCAGGAGAGGATAAGAGGGCAGTTAGCATCTTCCAGTATTTGAGGGGCTGCCCCAAAGAAGAGGGGGGTCAAATTATTCTCCAAAGCACCCGAAGGCAAAGACAAGAAGCAACGGATGGAAACTCATCAAGGAGAGAAGCAACCTGGAACTAAGGAGAAATTTCCTGACAGCGAGGACAATTAACCGGCGGAACTGCTCGCCACTAGATGTTGTGAGTGCTCCAACACTGGAGGTTTTTAAGAGGAGATTGGATAGCCATTTGTCTAAAATGGTATAAGGGGGTTGGACTAGAAGACCTCTAAGGTCCCTCCTAACTCTGTTGTTCTGTTAGTCTAACAAAGAGAAGGACGAGGGATGACATGATAGCAGAATTCCAGTATTTGAGGGGCTGCCCCAAAGAAGAGGAGGGGGTCCACCTCCAAAACCCCTGAAGCAGGGGTAGGTTGCTTACTTACTGGTGCCGGTGCGCTGTGCGCGCATCTCCACGTTTTGGGTGTGCGTGCGCTCACTACACACACGCGCCCCCTCGCGTGATTTTGCTTCTGTGCATGCGCGGAAGCAAAATCGCACCGAAATCTCATGAGGGGATGCGCGCGAGAGAGAGATTTTGCTTCCACGCATGCGCGGAAGCAAAATCTCGCTAAAATCTCACGTGCGCGCGCGTCCCCTCACGAGATTTCGGCACGATTTTGCTTCCGCGCATGCGCAGAAGCAAAATCACCCCAAAATTCACCGAAAAAGATGGCGACGCGCACAACGGACCGGCAGAGAGGGCTCCGGAGCAGTCGCGTGCAAATTGCGCAATCGGCCGCTCCCTACCGGAGCTACGTACCGGACAGCTCCGGCAGGAACCCACCTCTGCCCTGAAGGCAGGACAAGAATCAACGAATGGAAACTGATCAAGGAGAGATTCAACCTAGAAATAAGGAGGAACTTTCTGACAGTGAGAACAATCAACCCATGGAACAGAAGTTGCCTTCGGAAGTTGTGGGAGCTTCATCACTGGACTCTTTCAAGAAGAGACTGGACTGCCATCTGTCAGAAACGGGGGGGTTGGACTAGATGACCTACAAGGTCCCTTCCTACTCTGTTAACCTATAAATTGTGAATGCTCCAACACTGGAAAGCTGTAAGACATTTGTCCGAAATAGTATGAGGCAGAGGGTGAAATCTACTTACTTTCCCTACCGGTTCGGAAGCGCGTGCTTTGTGTGCATGCGCCACCGTCGCGCATGCTTTTTCACCCTCTGCGCATGCGCAGAAGGCTTTGCGCGTGTGCAGAGGGTTAAAAACAAGAAAATGGCAACGTCCGGGTGGGTGGGCGGAGCCTCGCACTGCCGCCGCTACCGGTTCTCCGAACCACTAGCGGCCGCCGCTACCGGTACGCCCGAACCGGGCCGAACCGGTAGCGTTTCCCCCCTGGTATGAGGTCTCCTGATTGAACAGGGGGTTGGACTAGAAGACCTCCAAAGGTCCTTCCAGATCTATTCTGATTGATTGATTGATTGATTGATTGATTGATTGATTGATTGATTGATTGATTGATTGATTGATTGATTGATTGATTGATTGACTGAGATGGGCAAGAAACGTAGCAGCTCCCCACTTCACCAAGAGGAGCCAAAATTAACAGTGGCAGAAACGAAAGGAGGGATCAAGCGAGGAATTAGCCTGGACTCACTACGTCCAGCCCAGAGGGAGCCTTATCTGTTGCCAGACTCGGAGGATTCCTGTACTATAGGCAGAGAACAACAAAGTACAAGCAGTCCGCGACTTACGACCACAACTGAGCCCCAAATTTCCACGTTGCTAAGCGAGACAGTTCTCGACCGAGCTTTGCTCCATTTTCCCGACCTTCCATTGCCACAGTCGCTAAGCGAATCACTGCAGCTGTTAATATGGACACCACACGGTTGTGTTAAGCGAATCCGGCCTCCCCGTTGCCTTTGCTCGCCAGAAGGTCGCGAAAAGGGGGATCGTGGGACACCCGGGGACGCTGCGGCCGTCATTAAATATGAGCCGGTCGCTAACGGTACAAAATTTTGATCGGGTGACCAAAGGGACGCTGAAACGATCGTTAAAGTGTGAAAAATGGACATGGTCCCCTTTTTGGGCGCGGTTTGTAACTTCGGAGGGTCACTAAACGAAAAATTGTAAGTCGAGGTTTACCTGTAGCGAAATTGGCCACAAGGGGAAAAAATATTAGGGGGGGAGTGGATCACCTCCCCAACCGAAATCCGAAGGGCGTTGGGGAAGCCGCCCCGTGCCTCCCCCTAGCAAGGGAGGGACCCCTCGCTCACCGACTTCATGTTCAGCACAGGGGGTTCGATAAACTGGGAGCCCAGGTTGGAGACGATGAAGGCCGTGACGCAGAAGGCCACCCGGTCCGGCCGCAGAGACCGGACAACCAACATCCGTTGCATTTGGTTGCAGGAGTTCTCCCACTCGCCTGGAACGGGGTGGGGTGGGGGGGAAGAAGGGGGCAGGAAGAGAGGGTGAGTGGGGGCTGGAGGAAGCTGGCCCGGCCTAGAGAGCCAGGGGACACCCCCCCCTCTACCCGCCAGATGATCTTCAGGAGCCCACCCAGGTGAACCTCCTCTGCATCCTGGGAACGGGGCAGGGGCTTCGGCTTGCTAAAGAGGATGGAGGCGTGGAGAGGTTTTAGGTTGTGGGGGTCTTGTAGGAGACCGCAAAGCCCTTTCCCTGGTTTGGGCTCAGAGGGTGAGGAGGCTGCTTGGTGGGGTCCTTGGGGGCTTTCTGAGCTTGGTGGCTTCCTTGCAGACGTTTCATGGTCCAACTAGGGAACGTCATCAGTGCTAGAAGGGAGTGGGGTTTGCAGAGTGGAGGTGGGGGGAGGAGGAGGAGGAGGAGGAGGAGGAGGAGGAGGAGGAGGAGGAGGAGGAGGAGGAGGAGAAGAAGAAGAAGAAGAAGAAGAAGAAGAAGAAGAAGAAGAAGAAGAAGAAGAAGAAGAAGAAGAAGAAGAAGAAGAAGAAGAAGAAGAAGAAGAAGAAGAAGAAGAAAGAGGAGGAGGAGCGGAGGAGGAAGAGGAAGAGGAGGAGGAGGAGGAAGGAGACGGAGAAGAAGAAGAAGAAGAAGAAGAAGAAGAAGAAGAAGAAGAAGAAGAAGAAGAAGAAGAAGAAGAAAGTGGAGGAGGAGAGGAGGAGGAGGAGGAAGAAGGAGAAAAGGAGGAGGAGGAGGCGGAGGAGGAGGAGGAGGAGGGGAGGAGGAGGAAGATGAGAAGGAGAGGAGGAGGAGGAGGAGAGGAGGAGGAGGAGAAGGAGAAAAGGAGGAGGAGGGGAAGGAGGAGGAGGAAGAAGGAGAAGGAGAGGAGGAGGAGAAGAAGAAGAAGGAGGAGGAGGAGGAGAAGGAGAGGAGAAGAAGAAGAAGAAGAAGAAGAAGAAGAAGAAGAAGAAGAAGAAGAAGAAGAAGAAGAAGAAGAAGAAGAAGAAAAGAGGAGGAAGAGGAGGACTGTGGGGTTCTTGATGCTCCCCGAGTTTGACTCTTTTCTTGCAGACGTTTCATGACCCAACTAGGGAACATCATCAGTGCTGGAAGGTTGTTCATTATCAGTGCTGGAAGCTTTGCATATGTAGCACTGATGATGTTCCCTAGTTGGGTCATGAAACGTCTGCAAGAAAACAGTCAAACTCGGGGAGCACCAAGAACCCCACAGTCCTCCTCCAACTCCTCTCTGCAAACCTCCACAGCTCAGGGACCACCAAGGACACCCCCCTGCCCCATTTCAACCCTGAGCTCCTCCCGCTTCTTAGCACGGGGGGGGGGGGGGGGAAGGGGCGAGCGCCAAAGGTGCGCCATGTTGCGGAAGGCGACCCGAGACGGGAAGAATTCGGCCAAAGGGGTGCCCAGACCTGGCAGCATGGCCTTCTCCGGCTTGGAGCTGGTGTACCAGAGGTTCCAGTCCCGCGGATACTGCTCGAAGGAGTTCATGATGCCGTGAAAATTGGTGAGCTTGTCCAGCTCCGTCACGTTGTCCCAGTAGATGTCGGAGAGCCAGCTGGTGCAAGGGTTGTCCATCTGTCCTTCCCGGTCCAGAACCTGCCAGAAGGACAGCCGAGAGGAAAGAGACCTTTGAAGCGATTTCTTTAGCGCCTGGCACAACACACACGGACTTTGCAAGGGGTAGTAACGAGTCCCCTGAATGAAAAAACGCGGTAAAACACGGAATGTTTAAAAAAGGATCTATATACGGATAGCCCTGTCTGAGTTATCTAGGTTTGTTTAGATGAGAAAAACCAGACACAGGTATTCCTTGACTCGCGACTGTCGTCGAGCCCCCAAAAATTTATGTTGTTAAGTGAGACAGTTGTTAAGTGAGTCTTGCCCCAATTCACGACCTTTCGTGCCACAGTTGTTCAGTGATATGAAAGTCGGCTGGGTGACTTTGGGCTAATCAGCAGGAGACGGAGAGTTCTAATCCCGCCTTAGGCATGAAATCTGGCTAGGTGACTTTGGGCCAATCACCAGGAGACGGTGAGTTCTAGTCCCGCCTTAGGCATGAAAGCCGGCTGGGTGACTTTGGGCCAATCACCAGGCGACTGGGAGTTCTAGTCCCGCCTTAAGTATGAAACCAGCTGGGTGACTTTGGGCCAATCACCAGGAGATGGTGAGTTCTAGTCCCGCCTTAGGCATGAAAGCTGGCTGGGTGACTTAGGGCCAATGACCAGGAGGCAGTGAGTTCTAGTCCCGCCTTAGGCAGGAAAGCCGGCTGGGTGACTTTGGGCCAATGACCAGGAGACTGGGAGTTCTAGTCCCGCCTTAGGCATGAAAGCCGGCTGGGTGATTTAGGGCCAATGACCAGGAGACTGGGAGTTCTAGTCCCGCCTTAGGCATGAAAGCTGGCTGGGTGACTTAGGGCCAATGACCAGGAGACGGGGAGTTCTAGTCCCGCCTTAGGCAGGAAAGCCGGCTGGGTGACTTTGGGCCAGTCCCTCTCTCTCAGCCCAACCCAACTCACAGGGTGGTTGTTGTGGGGAAAATAGAGGGAGGGGAGGAGCATCAGGTAGCTTTGTCTGTTTCAGTCACTTATAAAGCAATCAAGGTGGGATTAAAATTAAATAAACCGACAAGCAAAGCCGGGGCCGCCCCCCCCCAGCCCCTCCCCCTTCCGGCACTAACCACTCCGCCCCGGAGGAAGAAATTGTACTCGTCCATCTTGAGGGTGCCGGACATTTCCAAGATCTTGGCGCACATCTGGAAGCTGAAGAGTAGCTTGTGTCGCTCAAAGAGACCCCGGCAGGTGTACCTGCGCAAAGGAGACACACCTGGTGAGGATCCCCTGGCGGGGGTCTCAGGCCTCACTCCGCAGAGGCTGAACACCCACATCCCCCGGCGAGGTTCGTGGGAGCAGAAGTCGGAAGCAGGGAGCCATCTTGTCTGGCCATCGCACTGACCCCTCCCCTTGCCTCCCCAGGAGGACTCCAATGCCCATGGGGCTGCTCCCTGCGAGGAAAAGAGACAGCCTCCCGGGGGATCCCCACAAAGCTCCGACTCGCTGCAGAACTACTCAGCTGCCAACTTTAACCTGTACAGCCAGTCCTCGACTTACAAGCGGTCACTCAAAGTTATGACGGACCCTAAACGAGGACTTACGATCCGGATCATTGACGAGAGTTTGCAGCATCCTGAGGTCATTGCCACGTTGGTTGTATTTTTGCCAAAAACTGGCAATTATTTCTAGTTTTCAGCCAAAGCAGCCCATCGGTTCGCTTAACGACCACAGTGTTCACTTAAGGACCATCGTACAATGAAGACTGAGTTTGCAAGGGCGTGCTTTGGAAGAGAAGCCGGCTGATCTTCCTCCAATTTCAAGGAAAGGGAAGCAGGGATGTGGGCCGTTCTGCCGGAACTTTTTACCGAAATGTTTCAGGTATTACGACCGTTACAACTTAACGACCGCAATGGGCAGCCTGCATTATACAGGTCGTCCTCAACTTACGACCCCAATTGAGCCCAAAATGTATGTTGCTGAGACGTTTGTCGAGTGAGTTTTGCCCCACGTTTATGACCTTTCTTGCCACCGTTGTTAAGTGAATCCCTGCAGTTGATAAATTAGTAACCCAGTTGTTAAGCGAATCCGGCTTCCCCGTTGGGTTGGCTTGTCAGGTGGTCGCAAAAGGGGATCACGTGACCCCCACCCGGGACACAGCAACCATCATAAATACGAGTCAGTGGCCAAATTTTGAATGTTGATCATGTGGCCACGGGAATGCTGCAAAAGTCATAACTATTTAAAAAATGGTCATAAGTCAGTGCCGTTGTAACTTTGAACGGTCACTAAATGAACCGTCGTAAGTCGAGGAGTACCTGTAGTCACAACTCGAGGCTACGGTACGGGCTCAGACCACCGCCTGCCACTTGCAAACCCTTCCCTTTTTCAATGGGGGTGGCAGCGGGGGGGGGGTGTCTTCCGGTTGGTTGGTGGTATTCCCCGGACCCCCCAAGGGTGGCGGAGGGGGGCAGCTGACCTATAGACGGCGTAAGTGTGGTACTCGTTGAGGTGCCGGATCCGTTCGTCCAGCTTGTGGCTGCGGTGGCTCTTGTTGATGCTGAGGTTGAAGAGGTCGATGTAGGCGTCCAGGGAGAACTGGTACATGGGGTCGATGCGCCCCATGTCATTGAGCACGAAGAAGAGGATGGAGGCTCTCTGGGCACAAGGCCGGTAGGCCTGCAGGGAGCAGCGGAGTCGGACAGTGAGGGAACAGCCCCATATCCCCTATCCCCGTGATGGCGAACCTTTCTGGGTTCGCGTGCCAAAAGGCGGGGTGTCCCCCTTTGCCCACACCCATTCCCTCCCCCCCACGCATGCGCACAACCCCCCCTGTGCTGCCCCCAGAAGACTGGGACGGTAAAAAACAGCCAAATCGGAAGTTTGGAAAAACGCACTTCCGGTTTGCCCGTTGGGTCGTTTTTCCCACTCCGGGGCTTCAGGAAGCTTCCCTGAACCCTCCGGAGTGCGGAAAACAGCCCAACGGTAAACCGGAAGTGCGTTTTTCCAAACTTCCGGTTTGCCCGTTGGGTCATTTTTCCCACTCCGGGGCTTCAGGAAGCTTCCCTGAACCCTCCGGAGTGCGGAAAACAGCCCAACGGTAAACCGGAAGTGCGTTTTTCCAAACTTCCGGTTTGCCCGTTGGGCCGTTTTTCCCACTCCGGGGCTTCAGGAAGCTTCCCTGAACCCTCCGGAGTGGGAAAAACAGCCCAACGGCAAACCGGAAGTGCGTTTTTCCAAACTTCCGGTTTGCCCGTTGGGCCGTTTTTCCCACTCCGGGGCTTCAGGAAGCTTCCCTGAACCCTCAGGAGTGCGAAAAACGGCTCAACGGCAAACCGGAAGTGCGTTTTTCCAAACTTCCGGTTTGCCCGTTGGGCCGTTTTTCCCACTCCGGGGGTTCAGGGAGCTTCCCTGAACCCTCCGGAGGACGAAACGGCCTTCCCCAAGGCTGAAAATCAGCTGGCCAGCGCGCCTCGCATGCCCTCCGATATGGCTCCGCGTGCCACCTGTGCCACGCGTGCCATAGGTTCGCCATCACGGCCCTATCCCATCTCAGCCTCAGAAAGGGGATCCTGTAGACTGGGGGGGGGGAGTCTCCACTTTAAGACTTGTGGACTTCAACACCCAGAATTCCCCAGCCAGCGTTTACCAGAATTCGGCACGGAGAGGACAACAATAAATGTGGCTAGACTACTTTTATTGTATTTTTTGATAGGATAACTTTAATAGACGGTGGGTATGCGGTAGACGTAATATATCTTGACTTCACCAAAGTGGGTGGGGTCAGTGGGGGGAATTGCTGGCTGACGAATTCTGGGAATTGAAGTCCGCCCCGTCTTAAAGGGGGCTGAGGTTGGAAACTCTGCTGAGCACAAGAACCCCAGCAACGCGGGTACTCGCCTCCCGGGCAGTGTCAATCTTGATCTCGGTCATCTCGCTGGTCTCCAGCTGCTCGGTCACTTCCGTGGCGGTCACTTTGGAGGTCTGCAAGGTGTTCACCAGCTGCACGTCGTCCAGCAGGGAGCCGGTGGCTTCGTTCAGCAACCTGCGGGCAGGAGGACAAAGGGCTGAGCAATGCGTGGTTCCCATGCTTCCCTCTGCCGAGCGAGCGCCAGCAGCTCCGTCCAGAGGTGAGAAGAGACACCAACCAACCCAGGGCTGACTGTGACGCCTCCAAAACTCGAAGGTCACAGAGTCCTCGACTTATGACCACAAAGGGGACCAGAATTTCCATTGCTAAGTGAGCCACACCCGGTTTTATGACCTTTTTGCCCGGGTTATTAAGCCAATCGCTGCAGTTGTTAAACGAATCCCACGGTCGTTAAGTGAATCCCACTCCCCCACCACCCTCATTGACTTTGCTGGTCAGAAGCCGGTTGTGAGGGTTGCAAATGGTGACCCAGGGATGTTGCGACGGTTGTAAATACATTGGAGATGTTGTGATGACCGTTAAGTGCGAGAATCGGTCCTAGGTCACTTTTTTAAAGCGTCGTTGTCATTTGGAACGGTCACTGAATGAACGGTTTTAAGTCGAGGACTACCTGTGCGTCTATCACTCCGGAATCCTTTTATAGTTTTGCTGCGGTTTCAGATAGTTGGACCCCCCCCATCTCCGCTGCAAAGCCATTCCTTCGAAAATCTTTCCCACCCCAAAACGTAGACCAGGGTTTTGCAACCTTCAAGTGCCGTGGACTTCAACTCCCAGAATTCCCCAGCCAGAACAACAGTTTCCTACTTAACTGTCAGGCCATCTAGCCCACTTCTAGCATCTTATTAATTTAACTTGTCATGGGTTATTTTTTCCCATTTTGCTGAAGTCAAGATATATTACGTCTACTGCATTCCCACCATCTACTAAGAAAGTTTCTCAGTCAAACCAAGCGGTGTTTGTTCTCGTCCCATGCGGGCTGAATTCTGAATTCTGGCTGGGGGAATTGAAGTCCAACAGTCTTAACGTTCCCAAGGTTGGACACTCCTGCCATAAATGGTTATGCACACAAAGTTGTCATGCCCCCCCCCCCCGGTTGGAGTCTGAATCTGCAGGGGAAGACGAGCCAGAACTGGAGCAGATCGAGCGGGCGCCTTCGTTGGCTTGGGAGTAAAATGGGGAGGAGCAGGCCGAGTCAGGGCAGGGCCTTTCAGGATTGGGACGGCTTGTAGGCAGGGAGGAAAGGGGGCAGGACGACCAAGAGAGGCTAAGCAGTGAACATGACGGACAGAGCTCAGGCGATGAGCAAGGACCGTCCCCTCCTGATCCCCGAGCACGGAGAGTGGAGAGAAGGCGAGAACAGTGCAGACTGAGCAGGCTACTCGGGAGGAGAGCGCCCCGCCCCTCTTCACAAGGTATGTCACGATGTGATTATCGTCAGTTTGTGCATCTCTATGTTTTCTACTGTTTCTTGTATTTATGGTCAAGCAGACGTATGATATATTCTATTACGCATGCCTGCATTCCTGAAGTCAACTCCTTCCCTTCTCTTCCGCCATTTCTGCCGAAGGTAGATGTGATTTATTCATTAGCCGATAAGATGTAGTTTACTAAGGATTCTTTTTATTATTTTCTACTGAAATAAATATTTTGTTAATTAGATTTGAATCTCGGTTTTATTTTCTAAATCAGAATGACTTCAAAAGGAGCAAAGATCCATCGACCTCCACGGGGGATTGATTGTTCCCCCCTTCTCTTCTTAACAAGGCACACCCGGGGACTGAGCCTTAAGGAGACACTGTGGAGAGGGGCATTTTGTCGGGAACATACACTGAATTCATGGAGTGTCGAGTGCTGGATGTTTGAACGTTCCTGGAATTTGGAGCAATAAAGGGGTGGTTTGAACTGCCAGCTGCCTGTGTTATCTCTGTGCCGTGCCCCGGGTCATCACACATAAGTTGTGAGTCCGACTCCGAAAAGTCCTACCTGAGGATCTCGTCTTCCAGCTCCTTCAGCTTCCTCTTGCCGGCCGCAATGTTGAGCACTAGGGAGTCCTTCTGTTCCTCCAGTTCGGGCCGCTCTTTCCGGACGACGATGCCCAGCAGCTGGGCCTCCAGGCCCTGAAAGCAGGAGGGCACCCAGTGGGTCCTGCACCCATTAGCCCACCCCTCCGACCCCGGAGCCAGTAAAGTAGAGGTTCCTCCCGCAGCGCCATCCAGAGGGCACCGTGGGGGAAGCGTCTACCTGCTCCTTGACGGCGAAGTTGACGATGGTGGTCTGCGAGGAAGTCTCGGGCGTGTAGTGAGGGTTGGGGAGCTTGGTGGTGAGGTAGAATCGGAAGTCGGGGTGGTAGTCCACCTCCTTGTCCCCCAGCCGGATTAGCAGGCGCCCACCTGCCAGAGGCGGGGCAGGTTAGAGGTCGATCGCGGGAGCGCAAGGGGGGGGACTCCCCGCCTCCCCTCCCCCCCGGGCCCTGCTGCCAAGGGCACCGCGTCACTCACCCACTTTGGTGACCGACTTGTTCAGGATGGGGGCGAGGGTGGGGTCCAGCTCCTCCTGCACGTTCTGCAGCAGCACCGGGGCGCCAATCTGGATGGCCGTCTCCAGGATGCGCAGGTAGTCGGGCATCTGCAGGTCGATGATCTTCAAGCCCTGTTGGGCCAGGGGGAAAAGGAAAGGATTTGGGTGGGGGTCTGGTGGAAGAAGAGGGTCTCTGAGCCAGGGGTTATTTGGGGCCCATCGCTCACTGCTTCCCCCTCCTCCCCCCAAAGTGAGGGAACAGGAGGCTCTAGGGACTCAGCTGGCAGGAACCCCCCCCCCGGCACAGCCCAAGGGAGGAAGGAAAAGAGCAAGGAAGGAAGGAAGTAAATAAGTAATTAGATGAATGAGGAGGGAGGGAGGGAGGGAGGGAGGGAGGGAGGGAAGGAGGAAGGAAGGAAGGAAGGGAAAGGAAAGGAAAGGAAGGAAGGAAGGGAAAGAAAAGGAAAGGAAAGGAAGGGAAGGGAAGGAAGGAAGGAAGGAAGGAAGGAAGGAAGGAAGGAAGGAAGGAAGGAAGGGAAAGGAAGGAAGGAAGGAAGGAAGGAAGGAAGGAAGGAAGGAAGGAAGGAAGGGGAAAGAGAGAAGGAGGGAGGGTAAAAGGAGATCTGAATGAGAAGTGAGGGAAGGAGGGAGGGAGGAAGGAAGGAAGGAAGGAAGGAAGGGGAAAGAGAGAAGGAGGGAGGGTAGAAGGAGATGTGAATGAGAAGTGAGGGAAGGAGGGAGGAAGGAAGGAAGGAAGGAAGGAAGGAAGGAAGGGGAAAGAGAGAAGGAGGGAGGGTAAAAGGAGATCTGAATGAGAAGTGAGGGAAGGAGGGAGGAAGGAAGGAAGGAAGGGGAAAGAGAGAAGGAGGGAGGGTAGAAGGAGATGTGAATGAGAAGGGAGGGAGGGAGGAAGGGAGGAAGGAAATGAGAATGAGAAAGAATGAGGAGAGGGGAAGGAAGGAAGGAAGGAAGGGAGGGAAAGGAAGGGAAGGGAAGGGAAGAGAAGAGAAGGGAAGGGAAGAAAAGAAGGAAGGAAGGGAAAGGAAGGAAGGAAGGGGAAAGAGAGAAGGAGGGAGGGTAGAAGGAGATGTGAATGAGGAGGGAGGGAGGGAGGAAGGAAGGAAGGAAGGGAAATGAAAGGAAGGGAAGGGAAGGAAAGAAAAGAAGGAAGGAAGGGAAAGGCAGGAAGGATGGAAGGAAGGGGAAAGAGGGAAGGAGGGAGGGTAGAAGGAGATGTGAATGAGAAGGGAGGGAGGAAGGAAGGAAGGAAGGGAAAGGAAGGGAAGGGAAGGGAAGAAAAGAAGGAAGGAAGGAAGGGAAAGGAAGGAAGGGGAAAGAGAGAAGGAGGGAGGGTAGAAGGAGATGTGAATGAGGAGGGAGGGAGGGAGGGAGGAAGGAA
Organism: Diadophis punctatus similis; assembly: GCA_023053685.1. Taxonomy (NCBI): domain Eukaryota; kingdom Metazoa; phylum Chordata; class Lepidosauria; order Squamata; family Dipsadidae; genus Diadophis; species Diadophis punctatus. The sequence goes on from JALIGW010000041.1 coordinate 3,097,033, forward strand.
GGGAAAGGAAAGGAAGGGAAGGGAAGAAAAGAAGGAAGGAAGGGAAAGGCAGGAAGGATGGAAGGAAGGGGAAAGAGGGAAGGAGGGAGGGTAGGAGATGTGAATGAGAAGGGAGGGAGGGAGGAAGGGAGGAAGGAAATGAGAATGAGAAAGAATGAGGAGAGGGGAAGGAAGGAAGGAAGGAAGGGAGGGAAAGGAAGGGAAGGGAAGGGAAGAGAAGAGAAGGGAAGGGAAGAAAAGAAGGAAGGAAGGAAGGGAAAGGAAGGAAGGAAGGGGAAAGAGAGAAGGAGGGAGGGTAGAAGGAGATGTGAATGAGGAGGGAGGGAGGGAGGAAGGAAGGAAGGAAGGGAAAGGAAAGGAAGGGAAGGGAAGGAAAGAAAAGAAGGAAGGAAGGGAAAGGCAGGAAGGATGGAAGGAAGGGGAAAGAGGGAAGGAGGGAGGGTAGAAGGAGATGTGAATGAGAAGGGAGGGAGGAAGGAAGGAAGGAAGGGAAAGGAAGGGAAGGGAAGGGAAGAAAAGAAGGAAGGAAGGAAGGGAAAGGAAGGAAGGGGAAAGAGAGAAGGAGGGAGGGTAGAAGGAGATGTGAATGAGGAGGGAGGGAGGGAGGGAGGAAGGAAGGGAAAGGAAAGGAAGGGAAGGGAAGAAAAGAAGGAAGGAAGGGAAAGGCAGGAAGGATGGAAGGAAGGGGAAAGAGGGAAGGAGGGAGGGTAGGAGATGTGAATGAGAAGGGAGGGAGGGAGGGAGAAAGGGAGGAAGGGAGAGATGAGGGAGGGAGGGGAAGGAAGGAAGGGAGGAAAAGATGAGGGAGGGGGGGAAGGAAGGAAGGAAGGAAGGAAGGAAGGAAGGAGGGAGGGAGCCAGAGGAATAGAGGGAGGGAGGAGGGTCCCCAGGAGGAAGCTCTGCTTGTGGGGTGGAGGGTCAAAGATGGCTCCTCACTTTCTTGGCTTCCATGTTCTTGATCCACTTGGTGGCCTGGCATTGAGGGTCGATCATCAGAGGCCACCTAAGGAAGTACCCAAAAGGCCACCTTAGAACCTCTTCGATTCCTTGGTGAGGAAGGGTCTCCAAATGTACTCCTTCAAAGCCCCTCAAAGCCGCCCCCCCAGGAGGACCCGGGTCTCACCGGTTTCCTCGCGAGACGATAATCCCGTTCTCAGTGGAGAAGTCGTCGGAGGGAAGTCCCTGGATGTTCCAGGTGCGCACCATGGTTGGGTTGGAGAGGAAGCTGTCGCAGGTGAACATGGGCGAGCAGGGCACGTGAAGCTGCCGGATCTGCGGGAGGAAAGCTGTGAGGGACGGAAGAGGACAAGTCCTGCCCATCTTCGACCCTAGGTAGAGGCAGATATTTCTCTCTCTGGGCACAATGAGAATATATCTACTGAACAAAACTCCGTACTGGCAACGGGGAAGGGCATCCGGCCAGTAAAACACTCTGCTAGCTCCGTTCAGTTGCCCAGACTCCACCACAATGCAAGGGATTATGGGGTCATCAAAAGAGGATGATGATGGATCTTGGAATCACGGTGGCCTTCCTTGAGCACCTGGAACCTCCCCCAGAGCCATCCCACGAAGGAGGTCCTCACCAAAGAAGGAAGGAATGGGACAAGGATCTGGGTCTCAAAGACCCCACCAGATCTTGTTTTGAGGAGGAGGAAGAGGGGCAGGACAGGGCAGGTGTGACCGGCGAGGTCCAAACGCCCAGAGGCGCCTTCTCCAGCGAAGGAGAGGACAACCTCGAGAAAGCCAACTCCGGATCCGGCGGCCAACCCGGAGAAGAGCAGGAGGTCCCTGTGGGGTCTCACCTGCTTCATCCAGATGTGGGAGAGCATTTCGTCCCGGTAATGGGACAGGAAAGGTCCCATGTAGGACACAAAGGCCGAGGCCAGGAGGCAGTCGCCCACCAGGTAGCCCAGGTCTTCCTCCAGGCCCTGCGGGGAAACCGAGAACCATTCAGCTACCTCAGGGGGTCTCCGACCTGTGGACTTCAACTCCCAGAATTCCTCAGCCAGCATGGAAGGGGAGGGGAGGGGAGGGAAGGGAGAAAGAGGGAGAGAGAGAAAGGAAGAAGGAAGGGAGGAAGATATGGGAAGGAAAGAGAAAGAGAAAGAGAAAGAGAAAGAGAAAGAGATGGGAAGGAGAGAGAGGAGAGGAGAGGAGAGGAGAGGAGAGAAGAAAGGAAAGGAAAGGAAAGGAAGGGAAAGGAAAGGAAAGGGAAAGAAAGAAAAAAAGAAAGAAAGAGAAAAAGAAAGTGATGGGAAGGAAAAGGAGAGGGAGAAGGAAAGGAGAGGAGAGGAGAGGAAGAAGAAATGAAAGCAAAGAAAGAAGAAATGAAAGCAAAGGAAGAGGAAAAGAAAGGAAAGGAAAGGAAAGGAAGGGAAAGGAAGGGAAGGGAAAGAAAGAGAAAAAGAAAGAAAGAGAAAAAGTGATGGGAAGGAGAAGGAGAAGGAAAGGAAAGGAGAGGAAAGGAAGAAGAAATGAAAGCAAAGGAAGAAGAAACGAAAGCAAAGGAAGAAGAAAGGAAAGGAAAAGAGAAAGGAAAGGAAAGGAAAGGAAAGAAGGAAAGGAAAGAAGGAAAGGAAAGGAGGGAAAAGGAAAGGAAAGGAAAGAAGATAGGAAGGAGGGAGGGAGGGAAGGCTGGCTGAGGAATTCTGGGAGCTGAAGTCCACAAGTCGTAATGCTGCCAAGCTTGGGGGCCCCTCCTTCATTGCCCAGAGCCCCGAGGCTTCATCCTGGCTGGCCCAGGACTCTACAGGGGGTGCTGGACACCCCTCAGGGTCCACCACCACCCCTTTGCAAGGATGGGGAGGGGGTGGGGGCTTCCAAGCGAGCAGGAGAGAAGCTGGGAGCTGTGGATGAAGGCCTACCTTGACGGTCTCCTCCCAGCGGATCTTCTCCCCGGCCAGGCCGGAGACCAGCTTGTCAGCCCGGTCCAGTTTGATCTCCATCTCCTCGGACTTTTTGCGCAGTTCCTCCTTCTGCGCCAGCTTCTCCTCATACTCCTTCTTCAGCATCTCCAGCTTCTCTGCAACCTTGAGGGAGGGAAGAGGAAGAAGACTCAAAGGGCTATCCACAGGGGCCATCCCATATAGGTTTCTCAAGAGACAAATAAGATGGTCTGCTACTCCCATCTCTTTACGAACTTGCCACAATTTGTTGTGAGCCACACAATCAAAGGCTTTAGCATAGTCAATGAAGCAGAAGTAGATGCTTTTCTGGAAATCCCTAGCTTTCTCCATTGATGCAGCGTATGTTGGCAATTTGATCTCTAGTTCCTCTGCCTCTTCGAAATCCTGCCTGTACTTCTGGTAGTTCTCGATCCACATACTGCTGGAGCCTAGCTTGTAGGATTTTGAGCATAGCTTTGCTAGCATGTGAAATCCTATGTCTCTACTTTCTGCCTCCCTCCCTCTCCCTCCCTCCTTCCTTCCTTCCTTCCATTCCTCCCTCTCCTTCCTTTTTTCCTTCCTTCGTTTCTTCCCTCCCTTCCCTTTCTCCTACCGATCTCCTTCCCTTCCCTCCCCTCTTTCTCCTACCTATCTCCTTCCTTCCTTCCTTCCTTCCTTCCTTCCTTCCTTCCTTCCTTCCTTCCTTCCTTCCTTCCTTCCTTCCTTCCTTCCTTCCTTCCTTCCTTCCTTCCTTCTCCCTCCCTCCCTTCCCTCCTCTCCTCCCCTTCTCTCCAGGACCTCCAGAGATTCCCACCCCTCCAGTAGCCAATCCATCCCCCGGGGCTCAGTGTTTCTCAACCTTAGCAATTTTAAGACCTGTGAACTCCCAGAATCCATGCTGGCTGGGGAATTCTGGGAGCCGAAGCCCACGCAGCTTACAGTGGCCACGGTTGAGGAGCCCTGCCCCGTGTCTTCTTCTGCCTCAACGGAACCAACCTCTCTCAGCCGCTCCTGGGCTTCGGCCTGGGCCGCCTGCTTCTCTGCCAGCTGGGCCAAGGCGGCGTTCATGCGAGCCCGCTTGGGCTCCACCACGCGGTAGATGCGTCCGTACATCTGGGGAGAGGGGAGACCTTAGCGAGCCCCGGGCGAAGGCCAAGAGAAGGCCATCCCTCACCGAAGACCCCCACCTCACCTCCATGGCTCGCACCCACATGCAAAGAGACTTGGCGGCCACCGAGACCCGCCCGATGATGTCTGGCTGGAAGTCCGGCTGGGAGCAGTAGGCGCTGATCTTCTTGAGAACTTTGTCGGAGATGTTATCCTTGTCGAAGTAGACCAGTTGCTTGATGAAGTTGGGCTCCCCTGGAGAAGCCAGGTGGAGGTCAGAGAGGCCCAAACCATCCCACCCACAGGAGGAGCCGCTTTTGAGGCCCACCCTCTTGAGAGTTGAGGGTTCCTTCCAAGGAAACCGAGCCGCCCACCACAGAGGAGACAGGCAGAGGACACCCGTTGGGGTCCTCAAGGTGGGTTCCTCGGGGACCGCTTACCTAGCTGCTTCTTGGCTTCTGCCCAGGTGGGCTCGTTGCCCCGCAGGATCATGACGGCCTGCATCACCGTCTCCACCAGCGTGGGTGGCCGGCCGTAGGACTTGATCTCCGTCAAGTCCTTCTTGTTGAGGGACTCCAAAGCCTGAGAAGGCACAGCAGACGTGGGCGTCACAGACTGTAACAACCGGTTCGCCCAGCGCCGGAAAGGCGAACATGCATGCTGAGTCAAAAAAAACATGCCAATTCGCTCGCGCGCGCCGTCCACACGTTTGCGCGGCGTCAATAAACATGGCAATTTACTCGTGTGCGCCATCCACGCATGCGTGCAGCATCTAATACACAGCGATATAGGGCGGCATTGCGCCTGGGCAGGTGGGCAGGGCCACCCGCAAGGTCGCAACTACCTGTTCGCCCCAACCGGCAGCAGCCCACCACTGAGGCACATCCCAAAAACTCCAAATCTTCAAAGGTGCCAATCTTCTATAGTGGCCCTAGAGCAGAGGTTTACAGATTAACAGAGTTGGAAGGGACCTTGCAGGTCATCTAGTCCAACCCCCTGCCCAAGCAGTGTCAAACTTGATTTCATTGAGGGCTGAGTCAGGGTTGTCTTTGACCTCGGAGGGCCTCGGTGTGTGTGTGTTTGTGTAGCTGGGGGTGTGTGTGTTTGTGTAGCTGGGGGTGGGGGTGGGCGTGGCCGTGGCCATGATGGGCGTAACTGGGGTGGGTGTGGCCATGGTGGGTGTTTGACACAGGCTCAAGATGCATTTTTTCCTCCTTCTCTTCTTTCTTTCTTTCTTTCTTTCTTTCTTTCTTTCTTTCTTTCTTTCTTTCTTTCTTTCTTTCTTTCCTTTCTTTCTTTCCACAGTTCTTTACTAGAACCATTTCCCTATCTCTTCTGCCAACTAGATATGACACGCAAACATTTATTACTTCTTTTTCATGCTCCACTACACTTTTTAGTTCTAAATTTATAGCAATAGCACTTTACTTATATACCGCTTCATAGTGCTTTCCAGCCCTCTCTAAGCGGTTTACAGAGTTCAGCCTCTTGCCCCCAACAATCTGGGTCCTCATTTTACCGACCTCGGAAGGATGGAAGGCTGAGTCAACCTGGAGCCTGGTGAGATTTGAACAGCTGAACTGCTGAACTAGCAGCCAGCTGAAGTAGCCTGCAGTAGCTGCATTTAACCACTGTGCCACCTCTTATACCCCATTGTTTCATAGTAAATTGCTTTTCCCGGGAGAAAAGCTATTTATACCATTGTGTTTTTATTATTCAACTAATAAATAAAAATACAATAATATGAGATCTAAGAGCGGAGGTAAATTTGCAGGATAGTAAAGAGGAACGGCTGTCAATTATAGATTGCCGATTTAAATGGACCCACAGTATGTAAAATCTGGCATTAAGCTGTAGTATTAACACAGGATGTTGCTTGTTTTCTATCCAGATCAGCACTTACTTGAGGCCACATAATGGTAATCCAGTCCAATCCAGTCCTCCTGGAAGCCCCACACGGCCCGTTTTTGGCCGGCAGAGTGCTGCTGGAGGCCGGAGAGACCAAAAACGGGCGACGCAGGGTGTTTTGGCCTCACCGGCCTCCAGCAGCACTCTGCCAGCCAAAAACGGGCCGCACGGAGGCCCTGTGTGGCCTCCGCATGGCCCGTTTTGGCCGGCAGAGGCACCGTGGGGCCGGTCCTTTGGTATTTCCAGGCCGGCCCCGCGGGCCAGATTTAAGCACCCCAGCGGGCCAGATCCGGCCCGCCGGCCTTGATTTTGACAGGGGAGGGAGGTGTCCTCTTCTCACCTACCTTCATGGCTTCTTCCAAGGCGGGCAAGGCTTCCTCCAGATCCTTCTGGGCATTGTCAGCCAACGCTTTGCACTTGATCTCCTCGGCAGCGATCTTCTCGCTGTTGGCCGACACCGTCTACGGGAGAACGAGGGAGGAGAGAGGGCGATGACGACGCCCGTCACGCAGGGGTGGGCTCCTGGGGGGTTCGGCAGGGTTCGTGGCGATCCTCTCGTCAAGGATCGACGGGGTTCAGCGAACCCCCAAATGCCACCCCTGGCTGGCCATGCCCAGCCCGCCTCTCCCCTCCCAGGAGTCTCCACGCGGCCCGTTCATCATTCTAGGTAAGTGCAGGGGCTGCGCAGAGGGTCTGAGAGGGCAAAAAATGGGCCTCCCGGAGATTTTGGAAGTCCAGAAACGGGCCTGTTTCCGGCCTCCGGAACCTCTGGGAGAAGATGTTTTAGGCCACCCGGAGGCTTGAGGAAAGCCTCCGGAGCCTAGGGAGGGCAAAAAATGGGCCTCCCAGAAGTCCAGAAACGGGCCTGTTTCCGGCCTCCGGAGCCCGGGGAAACCAGTTTTCACCTTCCCGGAAGCCTGGGGAGTGGGAAAAATGCCCCCCCCCTCGCCGTGGTGCAGGCAGCCGACAAGGCCATGGCCACGCCCACCCCGCAACGGGCCAGCAAACCCCGTTGCGAAAGGCTCTGAAGCCCACCCCTGACATCGCGGGTTCGGGCGGGAAAGTGGGCGGTGCCAAACCCTCGGACGCTCACCTTCTGCTGCTCGTCGGCTTCCCGTTTCTGCTGGACGATGATCACCAGGTATTCCTCGCACTGTTTTTGGAATTCGGCCACCTTCCTCCGGGCCTCCTCTAGCTCCAGGGTCATCACCTCGACTTTCGCTCGGGTCTCGTCGATTTTGAAGAGGCCGTTGCGAAGTTTGTTGGCCTGGTCGGAGAGCTCCTTCCGTTTCTCGGCCAGCAGCCTGCAAAAGGGGGGGACAGGAGAAGGCTGGTGCTGCAGAGACCGCTGTCCGAGGATTATGTCACTTGCAAGGGCTGAGTCCGGCCCTTTTGACTCTCCTGTCCCGAAGCTGGGATCCTTTCCACCATCCCGCCTGCCGAGAGTCCCAAATCCCACCCACCCCCTTACTTCTTGTAGCCGGACACCAGTTCCAGGTAGTTGGTGGGAGTCACGTAGTTATGACGCCGGAGTTCCAGCAGCATCTTGTGAGAGTATCTGGCCACTGACCAGTGCATAGTGACGAAGATTTTCGCCACTCGCTTTTGCATCTAGGGGAAAAGCGAGAGTACAGAATAATTAGAGTTGGAAGGGATCTGGGAGGTCATCTAGTCCTAAGCCCTTGCTCAAGCAGGAGACTCCAAACTTGGGGGCTTCAAATTGCCTGGACTCCAACTCCTAGAATTTCCCGAGCCTAATGCATTCCTTTTGATATGTTGTGGCTATCTTACTCTCTTGTAATCCCTTCCTCTGCAAACTCTCCGCTCTGGAGGGTAGGAGGAAAAAAAAAACCACAGGCATGGCTGGCTGAGGAATTCTGGGAGCTGAAGTCCATAAATCTTAAAGTTGCCAAGCTTGGAGACCCCTGCCCTATACCATTCCAGACAAGTGGATGTCCAGTCTCTTCTTAAAAGCCTCCAGTGATGGAGAACACCACAACTTCTGGTGGCAAGCAGTTCCACTGGTTAATTGTCCTCACTGTCAGGAAATTTCTCCTTAATTCCAGGTTGCTTCTCTCCTTGATTAGTTTCCATCTGTTGCTTCTTGTCCTGCCTTCTGGTGCTTTGGAGAATAGCTTGACTCCAGGGGCGGGTTCCTAATTTTTTTACTACCACTCTGTGGGCGTGGCTTATTTTGTGGGTGTGGCTTGCCAGCCATGTGACCGGGTGGGCGTGGCTTGCCGGTCATATATTAGTTATTTCAGAGAGATGTTGCTACTATTTTTGCTATTTTATACCTTACCTGAAAAGCTTTGCATACAAAGTGCGTGTTACACCATGGCAACACAGCAACCTTTATATGCAGAAAATGCTATCGTTAAAAGACAAGCAAGTCTCATTTTTGGTTTCAGTCATGGATTCCTTAGACGAAAATATTGAGGACTGTTAAAAGAACAGGATCTTTTAACAGTCCTCAATGTTTTCGTCTAAGGAATAACAGTATAAAACTGTATAAAACTAACAGTATAAAAGGTTAAGCTTTCGGAAAACGCCCACTTTGGGAAGCTTTAGGCAAAAGCGAAGGAAAAGTGTCAAATGCGAGCTTCTTATTATTTTCAAGCAAAGGGACGGGGAAAGACTTAATTGTCAGGTTTCTGGGCATGCGCAGAAGAAATTTTTTTAAAAAATTAAAAAAAAATTTTTTTAAAAAATGGCGGCACCCAGGCACCGGCAACCGACCGCACCGGTACTGTGATGTCACCAGCGGGCCGCTACCGGTGCTATAGAGTGGACCGCACCGGTAGGAACCCACCACTGCTTGACTCCCTCTTCTTTGTGGCAACCCCTCAAATATTGGAAGACTGCTATCATGTCTCCCCTGATCCTTCTTTTCATTAAACTAGACATACCCAGTTCCTGCAACCGTTCTTCATGTTTTAGCCTCCAGTCCCCTAATCATCTTTGTTGCTCTTCTCTGCACTCTTTCTAGAGTACCAACGTATTTTTATATTGTGGCAACCAAAACTGGATGCAGTACTCTAGGTATGGTCTTACTAAGGCTTTATAAAGTGGTATTAACACTTCACATGATATGTATCCTGTGGTTTGCTTACTCTCTTATCCCTTCCTCTGCGATCTCTCCACTCTAGGGGGAAAGAGAAAAAAGCCCCCCGCATGGCTGGCTGGGGAATTCTGGGGTCTTACCAAGGCCTTATAAAATAGTACTAACACTTCACGTGATCTTGATTCTATCCCTCTGTTACGACAGCCTAGGATTGCGTTGGCTTTCTTGGCAGCTGCGGCACAGGGCCGGCTCATATTTAAATGGTTGTCCACTCGGACACCCAGATCTCGAAGCCCCCCCGACAGGTTTTTGCAGGATCCCCTCCCGGCCGGGCGGTGGGCTCTCACCGTGTCGAGGCTCCCCTTTTCCACCGTGCCCAAATCCACGCCTTCCAGGTACTTCTCCGCCACCTCCAGCAAGGCTTCCTTCGGCCACTCCGAGAACCAGTCGATGGTGGTGCAGTTCACCAAAGCAGGATACTGCCGTATCCGGTTCCTGGGGCAGGACAACAGAAGAAGCAGAGTTGGAAGGGGCCTGGGGAGGTCTTCTAGTCCAACCCCCTGCTCAGGCAGGAGGACCTATACTATTTCAGGCAAATGGCTAGCCAGTCTCTTCCTAAAAACCTCCCGTGTTGGAGCATTCACAACGTCTGGTGGCAAGCAGTTCCACTGGTTAATTGTCCTCACTGCCAGGAAATTTCTCCTTACTTCTAGGTTGGATCGCTCTCTGATAGTCTTCCACCCATTGCTTCTTAATCCAGAATAGACTAGAGCATAGCAGTGTTGGAAAAGGGACCTTGGAGGTCTTCTAGTCCAGCCAGAGCAGGGGGTTGGACTAGATGACCTTCAAGGTCCCTTCCAGCTCTATTCTGATTGACATAGTAAGAGAGAAAAGCAGCTTTCCACCAGCGCTCCAGAGACCAGGAGTGGGTTCGAGCATCAGCTAATGCTTTCCACAGCTGGGAGGGGGCTTCAAAGACTACCGTTAGTCCTCAACGTATGACCACAATCGAAACCAACATTTGTTGCTAAGCGAGACAGCTGTCAAGTGAGTTTTGCCCCGCGTTACGACCTTGACCGCTTGCCTGAAGGTCGCAAAAGGGGGATCTCATGACAGCGGGACGTTGCAACCGTCGTAAATGCGAGTAACTGAATTTTGATCACCTGACGGCAGGGGGGGGATGTTGAATTGGTCGTTAAGTGTGAAAAACGGTCCTGGGTCCCTTTTTTCCAGCGCTTTTCTAACTCCGAATGGCCACTAAGCAAACGGTTGTAAGTCGAGGGCTGCCTGCAATTAGGTTCTAGAACAGACCAAAGCTGGAAGGGACCTTGGAGATCTTCTAGTCCAGCCCCCTGCTCTGGCAGGAGGTCCTGTACCGTTTTGATGGGGCCCAATTCACCTACAGGATTCTGTTGTGAGCCGCCCAGAGTCCTTGCGGAGTTGGGCGGCATATAAACCTAGATAGATAGATAGATAGATAGATAGATAGATAGATAGATAGATAGATAGATAGATAGACAGACAGACAGACAGACAGACAGACAGACAGACAGACAGACAGACAGATATAGATAAACAGACAGACAGACAGACAGACAGACAGACAGACAGACAGATAGATATAGATAGACAGACAGACAGACAGACAGACATAGATATAGATATAGTTAGATAGATAGATAGATAGATAGATAGATAGATAGATAGATAGATAGATAGATAGATAGATAGATAGATAGATAGATAGATATAGATAGATAAATAGATAGATAGATAGATAGATAGATAGATAGAGATAGATAGATAGATAGATAGAGAGAGAGATAGATAGATAGATAAATAGATAGAGATAGATAGATAGATAGATAGATAGAGATAGATAGATAGAGATAGATAGATAGATAGATAGATAGATAGATAGATAGATAGATAGATAGATAGATAGATAGATTAGATAGATAGATAGATAAGATAGATAAATAAAGCTGCCGTTATGGGTTCATCCTTGGCCATTTGGGGGGTCAAAGCCTCGCTGACAATTTGGATTGGAGGGCCTTTTTCTCCATGCCTCAACCTGGGGTCTGCCTGGCCCCCAGCCTCTAAACCAGGGGTCCTCAAACTTGGCAACTTTAAGACGGGTGGACTTCAACTCCCAGAATTCTCCAGCCAGATATGCTGGCTGGAGAATTCTGGGAGTTGAAGTCCACCCGTCTTAAAGTTGCCAAGTTTGAAGACCTCTGCTCTAAGCCCACCCCACACTTTTCCTCCCATTCACCAGACCTGTGGCTCTTTGGCCACTGGAGGTCGCTGTTGCTCCACGCAGACTCTTCTCCGCACCTTTGTCTAGATGTCGCCCAGCCTGCCCACCTCACCTGAAGGGGTCCCCCACAGGGCTCAAGCATAGCACGACGTGCAGGTTGTTCCGGACTCTTTCGATCAGGTAGGCAAAGAGGCTGTCCTGACTCTCCTGGATGCCCTCGGTCCGGGCCGCGTCGATGATGTGGCTTTGGATCTGGGGAGGAGGAGAAGAAGAAGAAGGAAGGGGAAGGAAGTAAGGAAGGAAGGAAGGGGGGAGGGAGGGAAGGAAGGAAGGAAGGAGAGAAGGAAGGAAGGAAGGAAGGAGAGAAGGAAGAAAGGAAGGAAGGAAGGAAGGAGAGAAGGGAAGGAAGGAAGGAAGGAAGGAAGGAAGGAAGGAAGGAAGGAAGGAAGGAAGGAAGGAAGGAAGGAAGGAAGGAAGAGAAGAAGTAAGGGGCGGGCATAAGCGCACCAACGTGCCTACCGTCCCTGTCCTATTGTCCCTTTTTATTCTTATCATTTTCATGTATTCAAAATCATGTTTATACTTTTATCTGTTCTCTTATATATGCTTGACAAAGTAAATAAAATAAATAAAAATAAAAAATAAAGATCCAGTTTTGGTCGCCACGATATAAAAAATACGCTGAGATTCTGTAAAGGGCGCAGAGAAGAGCAACCAGGATGATGAGGGGCCTGGAGGCTAAAACATACGATGAACGGTTGCAGGAACTGGGCATGGATAACTAACTAACTAACTAACTAACTAACTAACTAACTAACTAACTAACTAACTAACTAACTAAACAAACAAACAAACAAACAAACAAACAAACAAACAAACAAACAAACAAACAAACAAACAAACGTATTGAACTGAAACCAGAGATATACTCCCAGGGAGTAGGGCGGCATATAAGAATCCTAAATAAAATAAAATAAAATAAATATTTTTGCTAGGGATATTGCCAGAAAATTATAGAAACGCAGATAGGTATTTGATGACACATGTGTTAACTGCAGCTAGAATTGTATATACTCAGCATTGGAAAAATGGAGAATTACCCTGAAGAAGAAAAAGTAATAAGGAAAATATTAGATCGTGCAGAAATGAATAAACTAACATTAGCAATTAGAGATAAAGAACAGATAGAATATCATGCGGTTTGGGAGATGTTTTACAAGTGGATAGAACAAAAGAAAGGCGTGTGGAATTGAAGAAAGCAAATGAGTAAGAAATGTAGTCAGAAATCAAGATTATGAGCCGAGGTGGCGCAGCGGTTAGAGAGCAGTACTGCAGGCCACTTTAGCTGACTGTGATCCGCAGGTCAGCGGTTCAAATCTCACCAGGCTCAAGGTTGACTCAGCCTTCCATCCTTCCGAGGTTGGTAAAATGAGGACCCAGATTGTTGGGGGCAATATAAATAAATATACATTGCTTACTGGTGTAAACCGCTTAGAGAGTGCTTGCACTGGGAGGCGGTATATAAATCTCACAAAATAAATAAATACATCAAGATAAAATGTGCAATGTATTGAAAAAAAGGATAAAAGGGAATGTAACGAGAGAAAATTGAAAAAATTTACAAGAGACAGGTATACAACCAGATGATGGAAAAAGAATGTTTTTTATGTGTATATAATGAAAAAAATAAAAAACTTGTATCGGAAAAATATATATTGGAAGACTGCTATCCTGTCTCCCCTGGTCCTTCTCTTCATTAAACCAGACATCCCCAATTCCTGCAACCGTTCATCGTATGTTTTATCCTCCAGGCCAACTAATCATCTTGGTTGCTCTTCTCTGCACTCTTTCTAGAGGCTCAACACACCTTTTGAGACTCTTTCTCAATATCTCAGAGCCTCCACCAAGCCAAAAGAGGACCAGGATGGCTGGGGGGATGCTTGTCCCCTGTCACACACCTCCTCAAACTCATCCGATTTGTAGAGGTTGGGCACTTCCCCGGAGCTCAGGATGTTGTTGATGTCCTCCAAGAAGCATTCGTCCGCGATCTGAGTGTCCACAAAGAGGAAGGTGGTGGGCTTCAGGTCGACCCCGGTCTGCCGGTACAGCTTCTTGATGTCTGGAGAAGGGAAAGGACCACAGGATCAGCAAGGCCACAGGGCCTGGTGCGGAGAACGTGGAGGAACCTAACTTGGCCTCCAACAAGGTGAGGAACCCACTCACCTTCTCGGAATTCTTGCTTGCGGTACTGGCGGGAGACCTCGATCTGGAAGGTGTAGTACTCGCAGATGGAGGAGGCCAAGCGTGCCAGGCTCTGGCGCCCGCTCCCCCCGATGCCCACCAGCAGCATGTTTCCCCGGGGCTGGCTGATCACCCGGACGATGCGGGTGACTGCGAGAGAGGAGAGGGGAGAGTCAGAGCAAAGTGGACAAGCCGAGTGGACAAGCTACCTCGGACCAGCCATGATCTCCAGAAGTTGTGGGGGGTTCCATCCCTGGAGCCTTTTATAAGAAGAGATCGGACGATGATTTCTCTGAAATGGGATGGGGTCTCCTGCTTGAGAAAGGGGTTAGTCTAGGGGACCTCCAAGGTCCCTTCCAGCCCTAGGATTCTATGGTTCTAGATGAGAGAGACGAGAGAGAGAAAGAGAGACAGAGATGATAGATAGATAGATAGATAGATTGATAGATAGATAGATAGATAGATGGATGGATGGATGGATGGATGGATGGATGGATGGATGGATGGATGGATGGATGGATGGATGATAGAGAGATGATAGAGAGAGAGATAGAGAGATAGATAAAGAGAGAGCGAGAGAGAGAGAGAGAGATATGATAGAGTCTATCATCTCTCTCTCTCTCTCTCTCTCTCTCTCTCTCTGCATCCATCCATCCATCCATCCATGTATTATATCTGTCTATCAGATAGACAGATATAATACATGGATGGATGGATGGATAGATGCAGAGAGAGAGAGAGACACATGATAGACAGATATAATACATGGATGGATGGATGGATGGATGGATGGATGCAGAGAGAGAGAGAGAGAGAGAGACATGATAGACAGATATAATACATGGATGGATGGATGGATGGATGGATGCAGAGAGAGAGAGAGAGAGAGAGAGAGAGAGAGAGAGAGAGACATGATAGATATAATACATGGATGGATGGATGGATGGATGGATGGATGGATGGATAGATAGATAGATAGATAGATAGATAGATAGATAGATAGATAGATAGATAGATAGATAGATAGATAGATAGATAGATAGATAGATGGATGATAACTAGATGGATGATAGATAGATATAGAGATGATAGATAGATAGAGAGAGAGAGAGAAAGAGAGATATGATAGACAGATATAATGGATGGATGGATGGATGGAGAGAGAGAGAGAGAGAGAGAGAGAAAGAAAGAAAGAAAGAAAGATAGATAGATAGATAGATAGATAGATAGATAGATAGATAGATAGATAGATAGATAGATAGATAGATAGATAGATGATATGGATGGATGATTGACAGATAGTCAGAAAGAGAAAGATGATAGACAGACAGATGATGGGTGGACAGAGGGACGGACAGACAATAACATTTAAATTTATATACTACTTCATAGTTACAGCCTTCTCTAAGCAGTTTATAAGAATTAACCTATTCTCCAAAGCACCAGAAAACAAGACAAGAAGCAACGGATGGAAACTCATCAAGGAGAGAAGCAACCTGGAACTGAGGAGAATCTTCCTGACAGTGAGGACAATTAACCAGCGGAACTGCTCGCCACCAGAAGTTGTGGGTGCTCCAACACTGGAGGTTGTTAAGAAGAGATTGGACAGCCACTTATCTGTGATGGGACAGGGTCTCTTGCTTGAGCAGGGGGTTGGACTACATGACCTCCCAGGTCCCCTCCCACTCTGCCTCGCCTGTTCTATCCACCGTCCTGTCCGCCCACCCCCACCCAGCCCCCACCTCCGCCAGGGGGAAAGGCAGGCTGCCCCGCTCACTGTGCTCGATGGCGTCCCGGAAGAGGACCAGCCTCATGGGAACGACGCCTGGCGTCCGGTTGTAGTCCCCCAGCGCCCGCTCCATCTCGGCCTTCAAAACGCCCATGTCCATCATGTCCTCGTAGACGTTGCGCATGAAGTCCCCTGGGGGAGAAAACGGCGCCCTTTCTGGATTGGGGGGGGGCGGTGCCTGGGGAGGGGGTGTTTCTGCCCCATGGATGACCCTCTTCCCGACTTCTTGAGTCTCGGAGCGCAGGTGGTCCTCGGTTTACGACCACAACGGCGCCCCAAATTTCCCTGGTCGAACAAGACCGTTGTTAAGTGATTTTTTTGCTCCGTGGTGTTTTTTTCTTTTAAATTAGTTGACGGAAGTATAAAATGCAGAGACATTTTTAAAAAAGGAATAGAAAACGAGGAGGGATGGAGGGGAAAAAGGGAAAAAAAAAAGAGAAAATATGGGGGCTGGACTAGAAGACCTCTAAGGTCCCTTCCAGCTTTTATTCTGGTTAAAGGGTAGAGGATCTCCTGCTTAACGGCTGTGATGATTCGCTTAATGACCCTGGCAAAGGAGGTGAAACCGGCCGGTTTCTGACCAGCCAAGTCAATGGAGGAAGCCGGATTCGCTTAACGACCATGGGAGTCACTTAACTGCGATGATTCGCTTAACGACCATGGCAAAGGAGGTGAAACCGGCCGGCTTCTCACCATCAAAGTAAACGTAGGAAGCCGAATTCCCTTAATGACCATGGGATTCATTTAATAACAGCTATGATTCGCTTAATGACCATGGGATTCACTTAACAACTATGATGATTCGCTTAATGACCATGGCAAAAGAGGTAAAACCAGCCAGCTTCTGACCAGCCAAGTGAAACAGAGGAAGCCGGATTCACTTAAGGACCATGGGGATTCCCTTAAAAACTGCTAGGACTCGCTTAACGACGGCGTTGGCGCCTACCGAAGATGGGCGAGCGCTTGTTGGGGCAGAGGTGGTGGAAGGTGAGGTCAAAGAAGGTGCCCAGCTTCTCCCCCAGAAGGGCCACGAAGGTCTCCATGTCAGGGCTGTCCACCAGGCGGTCCGAGAAGACCCTGCCAAGAAGGAGGCCAGGAAAAAAAAAAGCTCGTTTAGCGACCGTTCGAAGTTGTGACCTCGGACCGTTTTTTTTCATACTGACGTCCGTGGCAGTCGCGCGATCGAAATTCAAGCCGCTCGCCACCTGACTCGTACTTATGACGGTTGCAGTGTCCCTTTGGGGGGGGTCACGTGATCCCCTTTTTGCGACCTTCAGCCGAGCCAAGTCAAAGGGGAAGCCAGATTCGCTTAACGACCGGGTGACTCACTCAACCAGCTGCTCACTTCTCAACCGTGGCCAGAAAAGGAGGCAAAACTCACTTGACAAATGTTTCACTTAGCAGCACAAAATTTGGGGCTCCATGGCGGTCGTAAGTCGGGGACTACCTGTAGTCCCCGACTTACGACCATCCGTTAAAGGACCATTCCAATTTACAATGACACTGGGAGGGGAAAGTCAATTTACCACCGGTCCTCACACGACCATCCTAGCATCTCCGTGGTCGGTCACCTGATCAAAATAGAGGACTTAACAACCAGCCTACGTTTCTAATGGTTGCAGCGTCCTGGAGTCATGTGATTCTCCCCCCCTTTTCCCGCCTTCCCACAAGTCAATGGGGGGGAGGGAGAGAAACACGATTCGCTTAACGACCGCTCAATTCGGTTCACGACTGTCGTGATTCGCTTCACCAACCATGACCAAAACCAAAACCGACTTGCTTAACAGCAGAAATCCTGGCCTCGAAGGTGGTCGTAAGTCGAGGACATTATCCCAAATGATAATGCTGAGATTTTGGATGGATGGATAGATGGATGGATGGATGGATGATAGATGATAGATAGATAGATAGATAGATAGATAGATAGATAGATAGATAGATAGATAGATAGATAGATAGATAGATAGATAGATAGATGATGGATGGATGGATAGACAGATGATGGATGGATGGATGGATAGATAGATAGATAGATAGACAGATGATGGATGGATGGACAGACAGACAGACAATGTGGATGATAGACAGATAGACAGAGAAATATAATAGACAGATATAGATGGATGGATGGATGGATGGATGGATGGACGGACAGACAGACAATATGGATGATAAGACAGATAGACAGAGAAAGGTAATAGACAGATGATGGATGGATGGATGGATGGATGGATGGATAGATGATAGATAGATAGATAGATAGATAGATAGATAGATAGATAGATAGATAGATAGATAGATAGATGATGGATGGATGGACAGACAGACAGACAATATGGATGATAAGACAGATAGACAGAGAAAGGTAATAGACAGATGATGGATGGATGGATGGATGGATGGATGGATGGATGGATGGATGGATAGATGATAGATAGATAGATAGATAGATAGATAGATAGATAGATAGATAGATAGATGATAGATAGATAGATAGATAGATAGATAGATAGATAGATAGAGATAGATAGATAGATAGATAGATAGATGATGGATGGATGGACAGACAGACAGACAATATGGATGATAAGACAGATAGACAGAGAAAGGTAATAGACAGATGATGGATGGATGGATGGATGGATGGATGGATGGATGGATGGATAGATGATAGATAGATAGATAGATAGATAGATAGATAGATAGATAGATAGATAGATAGATAGATAGATAGATAGATAGATAGATGATGGATGGATGGACAGACAGACAGACAATATGGATGATAAGACAGATAGACAGAGAAAGGTAATAGACAGATGATGGATGGATGGATGGATGGATGGATGGATGGATGGATGGATGGATGGATGGATGGATGGATGGATGGATGGATAGATGATAGATAGATAGATAGATAGATAGATAGATAGATAGATAGATAGATAGATAGATAGATAGATAGATAGATGATGGATGGATGGACAGACAGACAGACAATATGGATGATAAGACAGATAGACAGAGAAAGGTGATAGACAGATGATGGATGGATGGATGGATGGATGGATGGATGGATAGATGATAGATAGATAGATAGATAGATAGATAGATAGATAGATAGATAGATAGATAGATAGATAGATGATGGATGGATGGATGGATGGATGGATAGATAGATAGACAGATGATGGATGGATGGACGGACAAACAGACAGACATATGGATGATAGACAGATAGACAGAGAGAAAGATAATAGACAGATGATGGATGGATGGATGGATGGATGGATGGATGGATGGACGGACAGACACACAGACATATGGATGATAGACAGATAGACAGAGAGAAAGATAATAGACAGATGATGGATGGATGGATGGATGGATGGATGGATGGATGGATGGATGGATGGATAGATAGATGATAGATAGATGGATGGATGGATGGATGGATGGATAGATAGATGATAGATAGATGGATGGATGGATGGACGGACGGATGGATAGACAGACAGACAATATGGATGATAGACAGATAGACAGAGAAAGGTAATAGACAGATGATGGATGGATGGATAGACAGACAGACAGACAGACAGACATATGGATGATAGAGAGATAGACAGAAAGATAATAGACAGATGATGGATGGATGGATGGGTTTTTTCCCCTCTGGTCACCAAACCACTCACTCTGGCGCCCCCTGCTGGCCACGGCCCTGACACACACAGACACAGACAGACAACACACCCAAGCAGCCTCTTGCAAAGCCATCTCCAGCCCAGCAGGGGGCGCTGGCACCCTCCACCCAGGAGGGGAGGAGGGGCTTGAGGGAAGAAGCAGGACCCACCTGAAGCATTCGTGAATCCAGAGACGGGTCAAGCTGGCTTTGGTATCGTGGAAGTCCTTGTGGGCCCTCAACATGCCTTGGAAGACCTGCAGGAGGAGGAGGAGGAGGGGGAACCAAAGGACCACCTTTGAGAGACGGGAGGGACAACCGCACAATCTTGAACACAAGACCTCCGACGGTTGCTAGATGCAAGGGAGAAGGGGCTCGTCTCTGCCCTCCAACTCCTAGCCTGGGGTACTGCTTCTGCATGGTGGTCTCTGAGCTTGGTGGTTTTCTTGCAGACGTTTCATAACCCAACTAGGTAACATCATCAGTGCTAGAAGGGATTTGAAGAAAGGAGGAGGAGGAGGAGGAGGAGGAGGAGGAGGAGGAGGAGGAGGGAGAGGGAGAGGGAGAGGGAGAGGGAGAGGGAGAGGGAGAGGAAGAAGACTGTGGGATCTTGGTGCTCTCTAAGCTTGATGGTTTTCTTGCAGACGTTTCATAACCCAACTAGGTAACATCATCAGTGCTAGAAGGGATTTGAAGAGAGGAGGAGGAGGAGGAGGAGGAGGAGGAGGAGGAGGAGGAGGAGGAGGAGGAGGAGGAGGAGGAGGAGGAGGAGGAGGGAGAGGAAGAATACCGTGGGGGTCCTTGGTGCCCTCTGAGCTTGGTGGTTTTCTTGCAGACGTTTCATGACCCAACTAGATAACATCATCAGTGCTGGGTGGGATGGAAGTGTGATGATGATCATCAGCTCTGCTGATGTTACTTAGTTAGGTCATGAAATGTCTGCAAGAAAGCGATCAAACTCAGAGAGTACCAAGAACCCCACAGTCCTTTTCTCCTTCTCCGCCTCCTTTCTAGCACTGATGATATTCCCTAGTTGGGTCCTGAAACGTCTGCAAGGAAACCGCCAGGCTCTGAGGGCACCCAGGACCCCACAGTTCAACCCTGAGCTGTAAATATTCTCTCCTCTCTCTACCAACAGCCCCAGGAAAGCTTTTTCTGGGCCAGCCTTACGTTCTATTTTTCTTCTTTCTTTCAATTTATGAACAATTAACCGGGAACAATAGAGCGGCAGGTTCACTGAAGCAAAATACATATAGCCCGATTTAATTGGATTATCTAAGAACCTGGAACTGGCTAGTAGCAGCACAGAATTAATCAGTTTAAAGCAGGTGAAGTAAACACCGTCTCCCCATGTTGGCTCTTTCTTTCTTTCTTTCTTTCTTTCTTTCTTTCTTTCTTTCTTTCTTTCTTTCTTTCTTTCTTTCTTTCTTTCTTTCTTTCTTTCTTTCTCCCTTCCTTCCTTTCCCTCTCTCTCCCCTCTTCCTTTCTTTCTCTCTCCTTCCTTCCTTCCCTTCTTTCTTTCCCTCTCTCTCCCCTTTCTTTTTTTCTTTGCCTTCCTTCTTTTTCTTTCTCTCTCCTTCCTTCCCTTTCTCTTTCTTTTTCTTCCTTCCTTCTCTTTCTCTTTCTCTCTGCCTTCCTTCCTTTCCCTTTCTTTCTCTCTCCCCCTCCCTTTCTTTTTTTCTTTTCCTTCCTTCTTTCCTTCCTTCCTTCCTCCTTCCCTCTCTTTCTTTCCTCTCTTTCTATCTTTATTTTTTTTTCTTTCTTCTTTCATTTTTTTCTTTCCTTCCTTCTTTCCTTCCTTCCTTTTTTTCTTTCTTTCTCTTCCTTCCTTTCCCTCTCTCCCCTCTTCCTTTCTCTTTCTCTCTCCTTCCTTCCTTCACTTCTTTCTTTTTTTCTTTGCCTTCCTTATTTTTCTTTCTCTCTCCTTCCTTCCCTTTCTCTCTCCCTTTCTTTCTTTTTCTTCCTTCCTCCTCTTTCTTTCTCTCTGCCTTCCTTCCTTTCCCTTTCTTTCTTTCTCTCCCCCTCCCTTTTTTTCTTTCTTTCTTTCTTTGCCTTCCTTCTTTCCTTCCTTCCTTCCTTCCTTCCTTCCTTCCTTCCTTCCTTCCTTCCTTCCTTCCTTTCTTTCTTCTTTCTTTCTTTTCTCTCTCTCTTTCTTTCTTTCTTTCTTTCTCTCTCTCCTTTCCTTCCTTCCTTCCTTCCTTGTCATCCACTTTTCAATTAAACTGCTCTTCCCTGCACAGTTGCCAGTCGGTGGAAACATTCAGAGCCCCTCCTTTTATTTTATTTTATTTTTCCAGAAAAATCTGCCTGTTTCCCTGATCCGCCTTCCATCGCATCAACGCCTTACGGTTCAAGGTGTCATTTGAGTGATCAAAAAAAACAAAACCCCTTTTTTAAAAAAAAAAAAAATAACAAAGCCGAAGATCTAAATAAGGACGGGACTGGCATTGGGATACATACGTCCTATTTTAAGCGGCGGGAAAATGCCATAATAAGGGCATAATAATGTTGTCGTCGTTGGAAGAAGCCGTTGGGGGGGGAGGAGAGGAATGCCGCACTCTTACACTTTGGGGAGCGAGACCCCCCCAATTTCTGGCCGTGCTCTGCACCTTTTAACCAGCTGAAAAGGAGGGAAGCTGGCACCGCAGCCCGGCTCACACGGGCATCCGGGCTTCATTTGATGTGCGGGAGAAGAGCTCCGGGGCTTAAAACCTGGGATAAACATTTCGGTGGCATTTGATGTCTCCAAAGCCGCAGTGCCCATTTGATGTGCGCTCGGCATCTCTGCCCTGCTTGGAATCCTAATGCTCACAGCCTCTGGGCATCCGTGGAGGCGGCGCAGGAAAACATTTAACCCGCTCTGGCTCGCCATAACAGGCTTGGGTGGCCGCTCGGGCCCCCGGATGGGACGCTCACGAAGGATGGGGATGCCGGTACCCCCTTCCCGATAGGCGATGGGAGAGAAGCGGGGAGAGGGAGGAATTCCCCGGGATTTGAGGAGGTGGGGGGAAACCACGGGGAATGTGCGGAAGACCTTGGGAGGGTGGAGAAAAATCTTCCCTAATTCCAAGTTTTGAGGAGCTAAGCAGGACTCGCTTCCTTGCCCGAGGCACAACCGGCTGGCGACCGTGATATGGCGATGTGACTCCTCAGAAAGGAACTTCGACAGCGGCACAATTCGGATCTCCGGGGGGGGGGATACCCACCCACCCCCGTTAGCTGGGAGGAGGAAGGGGCACTGGGGACTCTTCTTCTTTTTGTCGTTTAATGACCCCGTAATCCCTTGCGGAGTGGAGTCTGGGCAACTGAATGGAGCTAGCAGAGTGTTTTTTACTGGCCGGATGCCTTTCGTGTCGCCATTGCGGAGTTTTGTTCGGCAGCTATATTCTCATCGTGCCCAGAGAGAGAAATATCGGCCTCTACCTAGGATCGAACTCACAGCCTCCTGATTGTGAGGCGAGAGCGCCGCCTCCAGGCCACCGCGCCACTCCTACTGGGGGCCATTCTTTCTACCTTGGAAATGTCCCGGAGGTTGAACAGGTAGTGGATTTTGGCCGGCGTGGGCAGGAACCGCTGGACCACGCTGTTGTAGAGCTCCACCGTGGCCTCGGTGATGACGTTCCCGATGGGCTTGACGGCCTCCTCAAAGTTCTGCAACTTCTGGTTGATCATGGTGCCGAAGATGCGACGGATTTGGGAATCCTGCCCAGGGGGGAGAAAATCAGGAAGGAGGGAACAGCAGGACAAGACCCTCCCCTCCCCGTCTCACGTGGGTCTGAGTCAAGCCTCCAGGTGCAGGAGACGTCTTTCTGGAAGTTCTCTGCACGCTAGGGTTGCAGGGCCTAGATTGGTTCTGATGCAGAGGCCACACACGTGGACCCTCGGAGGTTAAACCCGGAGACCCTATGATTTTTTTGGGGGGGGGTTCCAGCACTTGAGGGAGGAGGCCCCCTTGCAAACCCACCCACCCCCGGCCTAAAATGTGAATCAAAGCCAACGTTCAAAGGAGCCCATTGAAAACGTGGGACAAATGTTGAAGAAGAGAGACTGTTATCTCAACATTGGTTGCTTTAAGGCGCGTGGACTTCAACTCCCAGAATCCCTCAGCCAGTATGTGAGCTCAGGGTTGAACACAAGAATCAGA
The DNA here is from genome assembly GCA_023053685.1 of Diadophis punctatus similis. NCBI lineage: Eukaryota > Metazoa > Chordata > Lepidosauria > Squamata > Dipsadidae > Diadophis > Diadophis punctatus. The sequence goes on from JALIGW010000041.1 coordinate 3,120,113, forward strand.
TTTTTCTTCAGATTGCTGTTAAACCTTCCCCCCCCCCAATCTTGGCCACTTTCAGAGGTGTGGACTTCAACTCCCAGAATTCCCCAGCCAGCTTTTTTTTCCCACTTTGCTGAAGTCAAGATATATTATGCTCACTGCATACCCACCACCTATTAAGAAAGTTGCCCTACGTGGCTGGCTGGGGAATTCTGGGAGGTGAAGTCCACAAGTCTTCAAGTGGCCAAGGTTGGAGACCCCTGATTTAAGACTTGTGGACTTCGACTCCCAGAATTCCCCAGCCAGCTTTATTTTTCTTCACTTTGCTGACGTCAAGATATATTACGCTTACTGCATACCCACCATCTATTAAGAAAGTTACTCAACATGGCTGGCTGGGGAATTCTGGGAGTTGAAGTCCACAAGTCTTCAAGTGGCCAAGGTGGGAGACCCCTGGTTTAAGACTCGTGGACTTCAACTCCCAGAATTCCCCAGCCAGCTCTTTTTTCCCCTTCACTTTGCTGACGACAAGATATATTATGCTTACTGCATACCCACCATCTATTAAGAAAGCTACCCTACAATGGCTGGTTGGGGAATTCTGGGAGTTGAAGTCCACGGGTCTTAAAGAGGCCAAGGTTGCAATACGCTGTCCCAAGTACCAATCCAAATCCAAAAAGGATTTTTAGCCTTGGGGTCTCACCCCAAATTATATTCCACAGCAGGGCCAACACCCCAAAGCCGACCTCCTTCCACCTCAACAGGAAAGTCCTGCTTAGGTGCAAGGGACGTGAAGATGGGAGCCCACCTTACACGGAGCTTTCAGAGGTTCAGAAGCAGGTGGAGATACCACGGTGAACTTCCTGCATTGGGCCCCAGGCCACCCCCCCCCCCGTTCCAGCGGTGCTTTGCCAGCAGGGCCAACCCGGACCTCTCCCCATCCTCTTCCCGTCGTCCCCGTCCTGCCTTCTGCCGAAGAGACAGCGGGCCGACGTTAGAACCGGGTGGGCCACCTCTGCAGGAATTGGTGGCGGAGGGGACCAGGAAAGGTTGGGGAGGGGGGGTGTCTCTCTCCTTCGCTCGCCAGGTTAAGCCCCGACCCACGGCCGCCCTCCTCCTCCTCGGCTTGGCTGCCAACCAGCCCTTACGGTAGGGAAGGTCATATTTATGAGGTTGAAACGGCTCTGTAAACGGCTGGAGATCACCGTACGGCCTCCTCCGGGGGGTCCCATGGCCGCCATCAAGAACATGTCCTGGGGAGGGGGGAGAGAGACGTCCTCCTGGATCAAAACCAGGGGAGGAAAAAAAGACACACACACACACACACCTTTCCCACCCACCCCCTACCCTCTGGCTTCCAAGGGTTTAGTTGCCTCCGTGCCGAAGCCGGCAGCATACAAAGAGGGGAACATAATGGCTGGCACGGCGCGTGCCACCCTGCCCCTCCCTTGGGGGGTCCTGTGCCGTGCCGGCCCCCTCCTCTTCGCCACCACCCCTGACTGAAATACAGAGACACGGCGGCCTCTTCAAGACAATTATTCCGGGCACAAATGCTTTCGTTGCCAGCTGCCGAGTTTTCAAACAACCCAGGGGTCTAAAGAGAGAACGCCGAGTTCGGCGCGTGACCGCATTTAATGCGCCGGAGAGGCACCTTTTAAAAACAATCCTGGCCCCAGCAGGCAGGCAGGCAGGCGGGCGGGTAGGCGGGCATCAGGGGTCTCAGGGGGGCACCGCGGGTGGGTGAGGGCACCGACCCTGACCTTGATGTGCTTGATGGTCTGCTTGGTTCGGTCGTACCAGAAGCCGTAGTCCAGCCAAAGCCGTAGGAGCTCCAGAGGGGGCTGAGAACCGAAGGTGTCTTTGGCCGGCATGTTGAGGTCATCCATGAAAGTGATCATGCTCTTCCCTCCCATGGGCACGTAGACGCCCTTGGTGCGCTTCTCCACGCGGCTCTCGATGATGCCCTGGACGTTGTTGGAGGTGGTCTGCGGGAGGGAAAAGGGAAGGGACGCCCTTACAGGAGCGGGTGAGACCCAAAGAACCAGGCCCGGAGCCGGGGAATACCGGTTATAGCCATAGCACCAGAGCCCTTATAGACTGATGTCCCGCTTCACAGTGCTTTTACAGCCCTCTCTAAGCGGTTTACAGAGTCAGCCTCTTCTTGCCCCCCCAACAATCTGGGTCTCATTTTACCCACCTCGGAAGGAAGGACGGAAGGCTGAGTCAACCTTGAGTCGGGGAGGGAGGGAGGGAGGGAAGGAAGGAAGGAAGGAAGGAAGGAAGGAAGGAAGGAAGGAAGGGAGGGAGGAAAATAGCAATAGCACTTAGACTTATATACTGCTTCACAGGGCTTTTACAGCCCTCTCTAAGCGGTTTACAGAGTCAGCCTCTTGCCCCTCCCACAATCTGTGTCCTCATTTTACCCACCTCGGAAGGAAGGATGGAAGGCTGAGTCAACCTTGAGTCGGTCAGGATCGAACTCCTGGCAATGGGCAGAGTCAGCATGCAATAGTGCATTCTAACCACTGCGCCATCACGGCCTCCTTCTTTCCTTCTCATTTTCCTTCCTTCCTTCCTTCCTTCCTTCCTTCCTTCCTTCCTTCCTTCCTTCCTTCTTGCCTTTTTCTCTTCCTTCCCTCCCTCCTTTTCCTTCCTTCCTTTTTCTTTCTTCCATTCCTCCCTCCCTCCCTCTTTCCCTTGCCTTTTTTCCTTCCTTCCTTCCTTCCTTCCTTCCTTCCTTCCTTCCTTCCTTTTTCTCTTCCTTCCCTCCCTCTTTTCCTTCCTTCCTTTTTCTCTTTCTTCCATTCCTCCCTCCCTCCCTCTTTCCCTTGCCTTTTTTCCTTCCTTCCTTCCTTCCTTTTTCTCTTCCTTCCCTCCCACTTTTCCTTCCTTCCTTTTTCTCTTCCTTCCCTCCCTCTTTTCCTTCCTTCCTTTTTCTCTTTCTTCCATTCCTCCCTCCCTCTTTCCCTTGCCTTTTTCCTTCCTTCCTTCCTTCCTTCTTCTCTTCCTTCCCTCCCACTTTTCCTTCCTTCCTTTTTCTCTTTCTTCCCTCCCTTCCTTTCCTTTCCTTCCTTCCTTCCCTTACCTTCCTTTCCTTTCCTTCCTTCCTTCCTTCCCTTCCCTTCCTTCACAATAGCCCTTAGACTTATATACCGCTTCACAGGGCTTTTACAGCCCTCTCTAAGTGGTTTATAGCCTATTGCCCCCAACAATCTGGGTCCTCATTTTACCCACCTTGGAAGGAAGGACGGAAGGCTGAGTCAACCTTGAGTCGGGGAGGAAGGGAAGGAAGGAAGGAAGGAAGGAAGATAGCAATAGCACTTAGACTTATATACTGCTTCACAGGGCTTTTACAGCCCTCTCTAAGCGGTTTACAGAGTCAGCCTCTTGTCCCTCCAACAATCTGAGTCCTCGTTTTACCGACCTCGGAAGGACGGAAGGACGAGTCAACCATGAGCCCGTCAGGATCGAACTGCTGAACTGCAGTCAGCCGGCAGTCAGCAGAAGTAGCCTGCAGGACTGCATTCTAACCACCGCTCCATCACTTACGGCCATAAGAGCCCCACATTTCCCCAAGGGGTCTGTTAAGTGAGTTGTGATTGAAGAAGAGATCGGGCGGCCATTTGTCTGAAACGGTATAGGATCGATCTCCTGCTTGAGCAGAGGGTTGGGATAGATGACCTGAGGTCCCTCCCAACTCCGTTATTCCGAAAAGAAGGACTAGGGGAGACCCCCATAGCAATGTTCCAGTATTTGAGGGGCTGCCCCAAAGAAGAGGGGGTCAAATTATTCTCCAAAGCCCCAGAAGCGCGGCCCGTTTTGGGCCTAGATGGCCTCCTGCAGCACTTTGCTGGCCAAAACGGGCCACGCAGGGGGCCACGCGCCACCCCCTCACCTTGTTTTGGCCGGCAAAGTGCTGCAGGAGGCTGTCCGTCCCGTATCCCCCACCCCAACCCTCGGCAGGCCCGAGGAGAACTAAAGTACTGATCCGGCCCTCGTAATTTCAGACAAGTGGCTGTCCAGTCTATCCCTCTGAAACGGTGTCGGGTTTCCTGCTCCACCCGGATGGGGATGGGCTAGATGACCCATTCTGGTCCCTCCCGACTCTTGTCCCGCGGTTTCTGTTAAGGCTTCCCTCTGGTCCTCGTTTGGGATCAAGGGCGCAGGTGGGCCCTTACCTGGGCGGACATGTTGATGACCAAGACTGCCCACTTGAGGCTGTCCAGGGACTGAAGCACCCCCTGGGCGATGGAGGTTTTTCCCGTGCCCACCATGCCAACCAGCAACACCGGCTGTTGGTTGGCAATCAGGGCGTTGACGAGATAGTTGTACCGCATGGTGTCCACGGTCGGGACGATGATCTTGTAGAAGGGGGCGCTGGGGAGAGAAGAGGTCTCGGCTCAGGACCCGTGCTCGGCCGTTGCTCACCCGCCGTGCCAGCCCGAGTCCCGGTGCGCGCGTGGTCCCTTTCCAAGATAGCTCTCGTGGCTGTGCCGGAAACCTTTGTCAAGAGGCATGAAGACATCTGACGCAAGAGACAATTCCCGCAGTTGTCATCCCCGCTGGAAGCTGGAAGCTTGGAAGGCAGCCACTGTTCTCGATGCTGCCCATCCCTCGCCCGGCGTTGTCCGTGGGCGGCCACTCAGGGACTGTGTTCCCCCCGGTAATTCCAGGCCGCTGATCGGATTAGGAGCTAGGGGTGTGTGTGTGTGTGTGTAAACGGATGCGAGCCGCTGGCTTAAATCACAGAAGCTTGGCTGGCGGCCGTTGAGGGATGGTGGGGGAAGACGGCAGTTGTGAAGTTGTGAGTGGTTGCGCGGAGGCCGGGAAATCAGGGAATTGAGAAGCCAAGCTGGGCACGAAGAGATTAGCTCAGCATAGTCCTCGACTTACGACAATGGACCCCAACCTTTCCGTTGCTGAGCGAGACAGTTGTGACGCCGAGTTTGCGCGACATTGGCTAAAATTGAGTTTTGCCCCGTTTTACGACCTTTCCTGACACAGCTGTTAAGGGAATCCCGGCAGTTGTTTTAAAGAGAGTCACGCGGTTGTTCAGTGAATCTGGCTTCCCCACTGAACCATCCGAAGGGGATCACGTGACCCCCCCCCCCGGGACACTGTGACGGTCACAAATATGAGTCAGTGGCCAAGTGTCCGAATTTTGATCACGTGACCGTGGGGAGACTGCAACGGTCGTTAAGTGTGAAAAACGGTCCGAAGTCACGTTTTTTTTCAGTGGCGTTGAAACTTTGAACAGTCACTAAACGAACGGTCGTAAGCCGAGGACTACCTACACTGTTAGGACACCAGTGATGAAGGAAGGACCCCCAATGGCCACCGTTGAGGTCAATCCTACCCAACTTCCTTTCACTGTGGATCAACCCAGGGTTGTCTCCTGACCAACATCCTGTTTTCTGAACCTATCATGGGGAGACTTACGAGCCACAACCCCGTTACGTCCTCTTTCCACCACGGTAGGACCACCGCTCGGATTCCCACCCGTGGAGAAACAGGTCCACCTACCTGTTCTGTGGGCGTGGCTTGGTGGGGTCATGTGACTGGGTGGGCGTGGCTATGTAGTCATGTGACTGGGGGGGATCAAAAGACAGAAACTCACTTTAACAATGTCCTGCTGGAGCAGGGTTGGACTAGATGACCTCCAGGTCCCTTCCAGCCCTGGATTATCCTCTGAAGCTGTGTCTAGTGCCAGGTTTGTAGTCCTTCCTTCCTCTCCTTTTTTCTTCCCTCCTTCCCTTTCTTTCTCCTTTCTTTCTTTCTCCTTTCTTTCTTACTCTCTCTCTCTCTTTCTCTGTCTTTCTTTCTTTCTTTCTTTCTCTTCCTTCTTCCTTCCTTCCTTCTTTCTTTCTTTCCCTCCCTCCCTTTCTTTCTTTCTTTCTTTCTTTCTCTCTGTCTCTGTCTCTCTTTCTCTTTCTTTCTTTCTCTTCCTTCTTCCTTCCTTCCTTCTTTCTTTCCCTCCCTCCCTCCCATTCTTTCACTCTGTCTCTGTCTCTGTCTCTGTCTCTGTCTCTTTCTTTCTTTCTTTCTTTCTTTCTTTCTTTCTTTCTTTCTTTCTTTCTTTCTTTTTCTCTTCCTTCTTCCTTCCTTCTTTCCTTCTTTCTTTCCCTTCCTCCCTCTTCTTTCTTTCTTTCTTTCTTCCTTTCATTCTTTCTTTCTTTCTTTCTTTCTTTTTTCATTTCTCTCCCTCTCCCTTTCTTTCTTCTTTCTTTCTTTCTTTCTTTCTTTCTTTCTTTCTTTCTTTCTTTCTTTCTTTCTTTCTTTCTTTCTTTCTTTCTTTCTCTCTCTCTTTCTTTCTTTTTCTTCCTTCCTTTCTTCCTTCCCTCCCTCCCTCTGTCTCTCTCCCTCCTTCCCTCTGTCTCTCTCCCTCCTTCTCTCTCTCTCTCTCTCTCTCTCTCTCTCTCTCTCTCTCTCTCTCTCTCTTTCTCCCTTTCTTTCTATAGCCCACCCCCCATTTTTGGCCTACCAGGCTTCAGGGAAGCCTGCTGGGAGCAAAAATGGACTCCCCCACCCCCGTTTTTTGCATACACCCCCCATTTTTGGCTTCAGGGGGGGGAAAAAGTTCCGATGATCAACTGTGCGCCACGCGATCGTCGGAACTTTTTTCTGTTCTTTTTTAAACTTTTTTTTAGTATTTTTTTTACTACCGGTTCGAGTGAACCGGCCCGAACCGGTAGCATTTCACCCCTGCTTCCGTCCGACCCAGAGCTTCTGGCCTTCAAGCCACCCAGGAGACCGGATCCAGGTCTCGGCGGGAAGGGAGTCCGTCTTCCCTGAAGGCCATCCTTCCACCTTCTTGGGATCTGGTCCAGCGGGCCAGAGGGTGACTCACTTGGGAGGGTATCTCCACATCTTGGGGAGGTTGTCCTCGAAGGCGACCCACTGCTTCCTCTTGGGGTCGACGTAATACTCGTAGACGGTGTCCTGCGGAGGAGCAAGCGAGGAGACGGGTGAGGTGGATCTCTTCTCAACGCCTGACCCCCGCGGGATCCCTGAAAGGCCAAGCGGATCTGTGCCACCTTGTTCGGGAAGGAGCCCTCCATTTCCCGCAGGTAGTTGTCGATCTTCTTCCGGCCTTCCTCGTCCACCGCTGCGCACAGCGACCAGATCATGCTGAAGACGAAATACATGTCCACCAGGGTGGAGTAGTTCTCCGTGTCGCTGAGATTGAGCTGGAAGGAACGGGGAGATCCTCGCTGAAGGCCCCAAGCATCGCCCTGGACAGGGACGGAGGGAGGGGCAGAGACAGACGGACCGCCCCGATGGCCTGGAAAGGCCTGTTGGAGCACAGGCAGTCCTCGATTTACCACAGTTCACTTAGTGACCGTTGGGAGGGTTACAGCGGCACTGGAAAAAAGTGACCTGGGATCGTTTTTCACCACTTCACGTACCAGCATCCCCACCCACGCTCACCCACGATCAAAATTCGGACGCTCGGCAACGGACTCGTATTTATGACGGTCGCAGGGTCCAGGGGTCAGGGGAGATTCCCCCCTTTTGAGACCTTCTGACTAGCAAAGTCGGAGAAACTCGGATTCACGTAACAGTTCGAATCTCATCAGGGTCAAGGTTGACTCAGCCTTCCCTCTCTCTCTTTCCTTCCTTCCTTTCTTTCCTCCCTCCAACTCTGCTTCCTTCCCTCTCTTTCCTTCCTCTCTCCTTCTCTCCCTCATTCCTTTGCTTCCTCCCTCCCTCCTTTCTTCCCTCCTCCCTCCCTCCCACTCTCCTTCCTTCCTTCTTTCCTTTCCCTCTCTTTCTTTCTTTCCTTCCCTCCCTCCCTCATTCCTTTGCTTCCTTCCTCCCTCCCTCCTTTCTCCCTTCCTTCCCTTCTCCCTCCCTCCCACTCTCCTTCCTTCCTTCCTTCCTTTCTCCCACTCTCCTGCCTTCCCTCTTTCCTTCCTTCCTTCCCTCCTTCCTTCCTTCCTCCCTCCCTTTCTTTCCTTCCTCCCTCCCTCCCACTCTGCCTTCCCTCTCTTTCTTTCCTTCCTTCCTTCCTTTCCTCCCTCCCTCTGCTTCCTTCCCTCTCTTTCCTCCCTCCCTCCCTCATTCTTTTGCTTCCTCCCTCCCTCCCTCCCTCCTTCCCTCCTTCCTCCCTTGCTTCCTTCCTTCCTTTCCTCCCTCCCTCCCTCCCTCCCTCATTCCTTTGCTTCCTCCTTCCCTCCTTCCTCCCTTCCTTCCCTCCTCCCTCCCTCCCACTCTCCTTCCTTCCTTCCTTTCCTCCCTCCCTCATTCCTTTGCTTCCTCCTTCCCTCCTTTCTTTCCTTCCTTCCTCCCTCCCACTCTCCTTCCTTCCCTCTCTTTCCTTCCTTCCTTCCTTGCCACAGTTGTTAAGTGAATCACTGCAGCTGTTCTGTTAGTCCCACGGTCATTAAGTGACTCTGGCTTCCCCATGGACTTTCCCTTGTCAGGAGGACCCTGGAGCCGTCCTAGATATGAACCAGTTGCCAAGCGTCTGACCACGGGGATGCCACAACGGTCTTAAGTGTGAAAAACGGTCCTAAGTCACTTTTCTCGGTGCCGTTGCAATTTCTAATTGTAAGTGGCGCGGTGGCCTAGAGGTGGCGCTCTCGCCCCACAATCCGGAGGCCGTGAGTTCGATCCTAGGTAGAGGCCGATATTTCTCTCTCTCTGGGCACAATGAGAATGTATCTGCCGAACAAAACTCCGCAATGGCAACGGGGAAGGGCATCCGGCCAGTAAAACACTCAGCTCCATTCAGTTGCCCCAAGACTCCACCCCAATGCAAGGGATTATGGGGGTCGTTAAAAGAAGAGGATGACTAAACAAACTGTTGTAAAAGTCGAAGATTACCTGTATCAGAGGGACCCCAGGGCAGGTGGGAAGGTGTGTCCCCCCCTGCCCGGCGCTTACCCCTTCCTCGGCCAAGGACGTGAAGAGTTTGCAGAGAGCCACGATGCCGCTGTATTCAGCGATGGGAACCAACTCCTGGCAGTTCTCCTTCTTGAAGTTCAGGATCTTGTTGGTGAATTTCTCAAACATGCGCTGCAGGGTTTCCGTTTCCACCTGGGAAGGGAGAGGGGTGCAGGGGCGCGGAAAGGGGGGTCAACTCGCCACGGACAATTCGCCCCGGGAACAGGTTAGCGCCGGACGATTCGGCAACACGCAGCAAAAGCTACATTCCTTTCGACGGAATCGGGGCCAAGGATCGCAAGACGAAGAAAAGTCAATCCAGAAACAGAGGTTACAGTAATTTCGATGAACTCAATCGATCCATCGGCATGGAGCTGGAAGGGACCTTGAAGGTCTTCTAGTCCAACCCCCTGGCGCACCCACAACTTCTGGTGGCAAGCATTCCTTTTGATATGTATACCCCAGTGGCGGGTTGTTGTCTTACCGGTGCCAAGTTTTGGGGGTGCGTGTGATCGCTACGCGCGCACGCCCCCTCATGCGACTTTGCATGCACGGAAGCAAAATCTTGCCAAAATCTCTCTCACGCGCACGTGAAAGAAAGCAGAGTGGGATGGAGGGAGGAAGGAAGGAAAGGAGGGAGGGAGGAAGCAAAGGAATGAGGGAGGGAGGAAGCAAAGGAATGAGGGAGGAAGGAAGGAAAGAGAGGAAAGGAAGCAGAGTGCGATGGAGGGAGGAAGGAAGGAAAGGAGGGAGGAAGGAAGGAAAGGAGGGAGGGAGGAAGCAAAGGAATGAGGGAGGAAGGAAGGAAAGAGAGGAAAGGAAGCAGAGTGCGATGGAGGGAGGAAGGAAGGAAAGGAGGGAGGAAGGAAGGAAAGGACTGAGGGAGGAAGCAAAGGAATGAGGGAGGAAGGAAGTAAAGAGAGGAAAGGAAGCAGAGTGGGATGGAGGGAGGAAGGAAGGAAAGAGGGAGGAAGGAAGGAAAGGAGGGAGGGAGGAAGCAAAGGAATGAGGGAGGAAGGAAGGAAAGAGAGGAAAGGAAGCAGAGTGCGATGGAGGGAGGAAGGAAGGAAAGGAGGGAGGAAGGAAGGAAAGGAGGGAGGGAGGAAGCAAAGGAATGAGGGAGGAAGGAAGGAAAGAGAGGAAAGGAAGCAGAGTGCGATGGAGGGAGGAAGGAAGGAAAGGAGGGAGGAAGGAAGGAAAGGAGGGAGGAGGGAAGCAAAGGAATGAGGGAGGAAGGAAGGAAAGAGAGGAAAGGAAGCAGAGTGGGATGGAGGGAGGAAGGAAGGAAAGAGGGAGGAAGGAAGGAAAGGACTGAGGGAGGAAGCAAAGGAATGAGGGAGGAAGAAAGGAAAGAGAGGAAAGGAAGCAGAGTGGGATGGGAGGGAGGAAAGGAAGGAAGGAATTAAGGGAGGAAGGAAAGAGAGGGAAGGCAGGAGAGTGGAGGGAGGAAGAAGGAAGAAAGAAAAGAGGGAGGAAGGAAGGGAGGAAGGAAAGAGGAAAGGAGGGAGGGAGGAAAGCAAAATCGCCCCAAAAACGCACATAAAAACATGGCGATGCGCGTGACGGACCGGCAGAGAGGACTCCGGAGCGGTCGCACGTAAATTGCGCAATTGGCCGCTCCGTACCGGAGCTCCGTACTTGACAGCTCCGGCAGGAGCCCACCTCTGGTATACCCGTTGTGGCCTGCTTACCTCTCTTGTAATCCCTTTCTCTGCAAACTCTCCGCTCCAGGAGGTAGAAGGAAAAAAAAATACCGGCGGAGCTCAACTGGGGCGATGGCTCGCGTGCCCACAGAGAGGGCGCTGCATGCCACCTCTGGCACACATGCCATAGGTTCGCCATCACGGGTATAGGACCTCCTGCTTGAACAGGGGGTTGGGCTAGAAGACCTCCAGGGTCCCTTCGGCTCTATTCTGACTGCATAACCATGCAACCCCACAATGCTCAAGACCGTCCAGTGGCGTGTTTCTCAACTTTGGCAACTTGACGACGGGTGGACTTCAACTCCAAAACTGCCTGACCGTAATGCATTCCTTTTGATACGTGTGCGAGTGATGGCCTGCTTACTCTCTTGTAATCCCTTCCTCTGCAATCTCTCCCTTTTTAGAGGACAGGAGAAAAAAAAAAAACCACCGGCACAAGCTGGCTGAGGAATCCTGGAGTTGAAGTCCACCCCGTCTTAAGGTTGCCGTGGTTGAGAAAACACTGGTTTAGTTTAGTTCACCATCCTAAGCC
>JALIGW010000041.1:3131309-3201309 GCA_023053685.1 Diadophis punctatus similis
TAAAGCCATTCCCATGTTGATGCTAGAATTTCCAGAGGTTGGAATCAAAGCCGGCCAGATCCTACAACATCTGGAAGGACCATGATATCTCCAAAACCATGGGGGGTGGGGGATATTTTGTGCCCTAAATTCTAGGGTTCGTCCGTCCCCCCCCCAAAAAAACCACTCCAGTTTCCTCCCACCCCCCAGATCCTCCCAAGTCCCACCTGGGTTCATGGTGATGAAGATGCCGCAAGACCAGACCAGGTTGATCTCGTGGCCTTCGAAGGTGAACCGGGTCATGTTGGCCGCCAGGGCGGACAGGATGGAGAGGATCTGCTGGGCCACCACCGAGAGGACCTCAATGTTGATACGGTTGAATTCGTCAAAGCACCCCCAGGCTCCCGTCTGCGGGGGGGAGAAAAGCAGCGGGGGGTCAGCTAGGAGACCCCCCACCCCACCCAGGATCAAGCAAGGTCTCCAAACTTGGCAGCTTCAAGACTTGTGGACTTCAACTCCCAGAATCCTCCAGACAGCCATCTTGATCAGGGGATTCTGGGAGTTGAAGTCCACACATCTTAAAAGCTGCCTAGATTGAAAAATGCCGTTCTAGGACAGGGTTATTCAACCTTGGCCACTTGTGGACTTCAACTCCCAGAATCCCCCTGCCAGCCATCTTGACTGCGGAATTCTGGGAGTTGAAGTTCATGCAATTTAAAAGATACATAGATTGAAAAATGCCGTTCTAGAACAGGAGTATCCAACCTTGGCTGCTTTAAGACTTGTGGACTTCAACTCCCAGAATCTCCCAGACAGCAACCTTGATTGGGGAATTCTGGGAGTTGAAGTTCATGCAATTTAAAAGATATATAGATTGAAAAACGCTGTTCTAGGACAGGAGTATCCAACCTTGGCTGCTTTAAGACTTGTGGACTTCAACTCCCAGAATCCTCCAGCCAGCCATCTTAACTGGGGAATTCTGGGAGTTGAAGTCAACACATTTTAAAAGCTGCCTAGATTGAAAACTCGTATTTATGACGGGGAGGGGGTTTACGTGGTCCCCTCCTGAGGAGCACAGTCAATGGGGAAGCCGGATTCACTCAAGAATCGTATGACTTACTTAACAACGGCAGGGGTTCACTTAGCGACGGTGGCAAGAGAGGCTGCAAAATGAGGCAAAATTCACTGAACGTCTGACTCGCGTCGCAACACAAATGCTAGGCTCGATTGCGGTCGTAAATCAAGGGCTGCCCGCATTTAGATTACTGTTAAATCTGTGCAATTTATCTGACAACGGAATTGACTTGTACAGTCAGGAAGTCCTCGATTTACAACGGTTTGCTTAGTGACCGTTCAAAGTTTACAACGGCCCTGAAAAAAAGCGACAGAACCGTTTTCCACACTTAACGACCGTTGCAACATCCCCCATGGTCACCTGCTCAAAATTCGGACGCTTGGCCACTGACTCGTATTTATGACGGTTGCAGTGTCCCGGGGGTGGGTGGGTCACACGATCCCCTTTTGCGACCTTCTGACCAGCAAAGTCAACGGAGGAAGCCCGATTCGCTTAACGACCGTGCTGCTAACTTAAAAATTGGATCAATCAACCCAACAAACGAGTTTCGCTCCACTTTATATTGTCCTTTCCTGATACCGTTGTTAAGTGAATCAACTGCAGGCATTCACTTAACAGCGGTATCCGGAAAGGACATATAAGGTGGAGCAAAACCCGTTTGTTGGATTGATTGATCCAATTTATCGGCCGCCCATCTGGCCACGGGGGTGACGACACTTAGCCGCTGTCTTTGCTCAGCGACAGAAATTCTGGTCTCAATTTGCGGTCGTTAAGTCGAGGACTGCCCTGTAAGAGGCTCACCTGGGCGAGTCCGGAGTACATGCGCCCCATGGACTTGTAGTCCAGGCCCTCCGAGCAGTTCACCACGATCACGTACATGCCGAGCGCCTTGCCCAGATCCTTCACGGTCTCCGTCTTGCCGGTGCCCGCTGGGCCCTTCGGGGACCCTCCTCGGTGGAGGTGGAGGGCCGTGGTCAGCGTCATGTAGCACCTGAGGAGGAAAGGTCACAGGTGCTCAACGACTCAGCTGTCTTGTCCTTCACTGCAGCCTGTCCTCGACTTACGACCGTTCATTTAGTGACCATAATTAGAGTGGTGCGGTGGCCTAGAGGCGGAGCTCTCGCCTCACGAACTGTGAGTTCGATCCTAGGTAGAGGCAGATATTTCTTTCTCTGGGCACAATGAGAATATATCTGCCGAACAAAACTCCGCACTGGCAACGGGGAAGAGCATCCGGCCAGGAAAACAATCAGCTCCATTCAGTTGCCCAAGACTCCACCCCAATGCAAGGGATTACGGGGTCGTTAAAAGATGATTTAAGGACCATCATTGCAACAGTACTGGAAAAAGTGACCGTTTTTCACACTTACGACCGTTGCGGTATCCCCTGCGGTGGTCGCGGGATCAAAATTCAGAGGCTCGGCCACTGACTCGTATTTATGATGGTCACAGTTTCCCGGTGTTGGGTGAGCCGCTTTTGCGACCTTCTGACAAGTCCGTGGGGGAAGCCAGATTCACTTAATAACCGTGCGATTCACTTAAAGACTGCAGCAATTCACGTAGCAACTGCGGCAAGGAAGGTCAGGGAATGGGGCAAAACTTAACAACCGTCTCGCTTAGTGACAGAAATTTTGGGCTTATTTGTGGTCGTAAGTCGAGGACTACCTATACTCCAGCCAGCAAAAGACCCCCTCCTGCCTCCTGCTGCACACTGCAAGACTCAATCCAGGGAGACTCTGATAATCACACCCTCACGTCCGTCACAGGGGTCTAAAAGCCCCCAACTCAAGCCCATCCCCCTTTACACCCCCCCCCCCACAGGGCACCTGTCAGTCAGAGGGGTGATGACCAGCCGCCCGGAGTTCCCCAGATACTCGTAGCCGTAAGCGAACTGAGTGTTGGTCTGCCGGATCACGCAATCGTCCAAATCCTGCAAAGAAAGAAAGTTTGGTGGTTTTCTTGCAGACGTTTCAGGACCCAGCTAGGGAACATCATCAGTGCTGCAAGGAAGTGGAGTTTGCAGAGGAGGAGGAGGAGGAGGAGGAGGAGGAGGAGGAGGAGGAGGAGGAGGAGGAGGAGGAGGAGGAGGAGGAGGAGGAGGAGGAGGAGGAGGAGGAGGAGGAGGAACTGTGGGGTCCTTGGTGCCCTCTGAGCTTGGTGGTTTTCTTGCAGACGTTTCATGACCCAACTAGGTAACATCATCAGTGCTAGAAGGGAGTGGCGTTTGCAGAGAGGAGGAGGAGGAGGAAGAGGAAGAAGAGGAGGAGGAGGAACAACTGTGGGGCCCTTGGTGCTCTCTGAGCTTGGTGGTTTTCTTGCAGACGTTTCATGACCCAGCTAGGTAACATCATCAGTGCTAGAAGGGAGTGGCGTTTGCAGAGGAGGAGGAGGGAGGAGGAGGAGGAGGGAGGAGGAGGAGGAGGAGGAGTAGGAGGAAGAGGAGGAGGAGGAGGAGGAGGAGGAAGAGGGGGAGGGGGAGGAGGAGGAAGAGGGGGAGGGGGAGGAAGAGGGGGAGGAGGAACTGTGGGGTCCTTGGTGCCCTCTCAGCTTGGTGGTTTTCTTGCAGACGTTTCATGACCCAGCTAGGTAACACCATCAGTGGTAGAAGGGAGTGCAGTTTGCAGAGGAGGAGGAGGAGGAGGAGGAGGAGGAGGAGGAGGAGGAGGAGGAGGAGGAGGAGGAGGAGGAGGAGGAGGAGGAGGAGGAGGAGGAACTGTGGGGTCCTTGGTGCCCTCTGAGCTTGGTGGTTTTCTTGCAGACGTTTCATGACCCAGCTAGGTAACGCCATCAGTGCTAGAAGGGAATGCAGTTTGCAGAGGAGGAGGAGGAGGAGGAGGAGCAGGAGCAGGAGTTGGAGGAGGAGGAGGAGGAGCAGGAGGAGGAGGAGGAGGAGGAGGAGGAGCAGGAGGACTGTGGGGGTCCTTGGAGCTCTCTGAGCTTGCTTATTTTATTGTAGACATTTCATTACCCAAACTAGGTTAGCTCATCAGTTCTAGTGCATTGATGTAGGGTGTGTGTGTGTGTGTGTGTGTGTCACAGCCTCCTACCAGCTGAGGGGCCCCCACCCCAGAGGTGAGAGAGACAATCCTTTGGGGCCCCGATGTCACTTGTGGTTCACCTGTGGCTCTGCACATGTCCAGCAGGGGGCAGCGGCACCCAAGGCTGGAGGTAAGCCCAGCATTCCACTGTGAAGAACGTTCCTCTCCAGCAGAGGGCAGCAGAGGAACCTCACCGCAGCCACGGGTGGCATCGCACGCCTATGCGCGTCTGCGTCTGCGCGCGCACACCCGCTCCCCCTCCTCCTCCTCACCTTCTCCCAGTAGAGGCGAAGCTGGCTCAACCACTCGAAGGACGTGACGTCCAGCAAGCCGCTCTTGTAGAGCTTCTCGATGACGTCCCGGGCGTGGACTTCCACCGTCACCAGCGCCACGATCTTCAGGCGCATGATTTTGGTCAGACTGCCCCGGATGGCCTCCGAGTATTTGTTGAGCATGGAGATCTGATCCCCACCCGCACGCAAACACAACACGCAAAAAAAAAAAAAAATCAAAAAAAAAAAAATCAGTCAGCGGCTGTTCGTCCTGAGGGCTGTGTGGAGCTTCCAAGTCCAGCTGCAGTCTATCTTAACAATTCTGGACGGGGTTGCAGAGGGAAACTGGCTTGGAGGGATGATACTGTACCCCACCCTCGCTTGCGAGAAGGAAATTATAGAGCCTGCAAAGTCTAGTCCGGCAGTAGATACGGGGAGTCCTCGACTTACGACCGCAATGGAGCCCGACATTTCTGTTGCTAAGCGAGACAGTTGCTAAGTGAAGGTTTGCCCCCATTTTACCACTTTTCTTGCCACCGTTGTTAAGTGAATCGCTGCAGTCGATAAGTGAGTCGAGTGGTTGTTCAGTGAATCTGGCAACTGACTTGTCTTTATGACGGTCGCAGTGTCCCGGGGGTCACGTGGATCCTCTTTTGGCAAGCAAAAGTCGAGGAGAAATCCGGATTCACTTAACAACTGTAGCCAGAAAGGTCGTAAAATGGGGAAAGATTCATTTGACAGCGGTCTGACTTAGCAACAGAAATTTTGGGCTCAATTGTCATAAATCGAGGACTACCTGTGATTTAGGCCTTCTTTCGCATTCTGGCCTCTCCTGATACAATCTGCACGCCAAACATTTCCCCACTTGGCAAGAAATTGGATTACAGGTACGACCACAGTTCAACCCAAAATCTCCGTTGCTAAGCAGGACCGTTGTTAAGTGAGGTCTGCAGTTGATAAGTGAGTCACATGGTTGTTAAGTGAATCCGGCTCCCTCCCCCATGGCTTGTCGGAAGGTCACCAAAGGGGAATCGCGTGACCCCGGGAGACGCTGCCATCGTCATAAATACGAGTCACTTGCCAAGCGTCCGAATTTTGATCACGTGACCGCGGGGATGCTGGCAGGGTCGTAAGTGTGAAAAATGGTCCTAAGTCACTCTTTTCAGTGCCATCATAATTTTGAACAGTCACTAAATCACCTTCTTTTAACAACCCCGTCATCCCTTGCGTCTTGGGGCAATTGAATTGGAGCCGAGTGTTTTATTGGCCGGATGCCTTTCCCGTTGCCATTGCGGAGTTTTGTTCGGCAGATATATTCTCACAGTGCCCAGAGAGAGAGAGAGAGAAATATCGGCCTCTACCTAGGATCGAACGCGCAGCCTCAAGATTGTGAGGTGAGAGCTCTGCCTCTAGGCCACCGCACCGCTCTTTGAAACGGTCACCAAATGAACCGTTGTAAGTCGAGGACCGCCTGTACTGTCTGGGCGGGCTCTGTGCTCAGGGTTGCGACGGAGGGTCCCGGGGAGACGCTCACCTGCTTCTTCTTCATCGCTTTGAGGTACTTCTTGTCGCCCCGTTCCTTACAGGTGGCCAAGCACTTGCTGACATCAGTCGTCCATTGGATCTGGCTCGCGGTGATCACCATCTGGGTAGAGGTTGCGGGGGAGGGGGGAATTGGTTCACGGATGCCCATTTGGGGAGGGGGGGAGTGAAGGGGGGAGGAGACCCACCTCCCCGTTCCTTAGCTTGATCTGGGGTGCCGAAGGAAGGGAGCGGAAGGAAACAACCCCACCCTGGACGTTTCCGCTCAAGGTTTTGAGAAGGACCCACGGGGAACATCTGGCAAAGTGGGGTTCACGGGAGACTCCGGTTACAGCTGTGGTGGTGGGGAGTCAACCCCATCAAGATCCCTCCCTCCCTCCCTTCGTCTCCTCTTTTGGCCGCAGGTCAAAGACGCCCGCGATCATCCTACCGGCAGGACGGGGACATAAACATCGGAGTTCGCAGCTACCCCGGAAGGAGACCAGCGTGTCCCACCAAAAAAAGATGGGGTGCCCGGCCATATCTGGACTCGCCACCCTCTTGGCACCTGCCAGGACACCCCAGAGACTCCATCTGACCTCCCGCCCCAGCTCTGAGTCCTCACCTGTCCGGGCCATTCCTTCACCCACTTGTCTCTCTTGGTCAACATCTTCTTCAAGGCCAGCCGGCAGTTCCGTAGCACTTCCCTCAACGTCCAGCGCATGGCCCTCTCCACATCGCACAGCCACTCCTGCGACAGACACATTGATTCTCGGTCGCAACGGAGGAGTCAGGAGGAACCACCCTGAGCTCCAAGCAAGAGTTCATCCCACAAGGAACAGGAGACCAGAGAAGAGGACGTGATGGGCCAAAGGTCTACGTGGTGTCTGACGCCAGGTGGCACCTTCAACAACTTCACAGGTATCGGGTGATTCCAGGTGAAGCCAGGGAGAAACTGCTCACCTCCACGGGTCCTTCCAGCAACACGGAATGGGTGTAGTCCACGTATTCCCCATCCAGAGAGAACATCCCGAGGGCTTCAGACCGCTGGCTGGTCCCAACCTGAGCAGGGGAAGGAGAATGAAGGGTCTCCACCGGTGCCCCATCATCTCCTGACCCAAGGAAGACCTCCTCCTTTGGGTTGGCCCACCAAAAGTGGCAAGTCCAAGCAGATTACTGGCTACCAACCACCACCCACAGCATTACACGGAAAGGAAGAGAAGCAGCCATCGTCATCAGAGTTTCATGAGACCTTGGAGGTCTTCTAGTCCAACCCCCTCCTCAAGCAGGAGATCCTACTGCACCATTCTAGACAAATGGCTATCTATCCAGCCTCTTCTTAAAGGCCTCCAGCGATGGAGCACCCACAACTTCTGGAGGCAAGAAGTTCCCTTGGTTGGTCGTTCTCACGGTCAGGACGTTTCTCCTTAGTTCTAGGTTGTTCTAGACCTAAGAATGTCTTCGTTCCGGCCCATGGAGAAACCACAGGGCTGTGGACAGGAGAACCGCGGTCTTCCGTGAGCCGTACCTTCTGAATTTTGAGGCACTTGATGTTGTCAAAGCACTTCTTGAGGTGGGGCTGGACGGCCTCCGGGTTACGGGACTGGCCCAAGATCTCCAAGAGGTCATCGTTGGAGAGGAAGTAGAAACGGGGAAAGATATGGCGCTTGGTCTCCAGGTACATGTCGAGGGACTTCTGGATGTCTTCTAAAGCACTGTTCATTTCCACCAGCTTGTCCAAGAGTCCTGCGGTGAGGAGAAGCACAGAAGAGTCCTAAGTGTCCCCCCCTGGTCCAGCTCTCCTCAGAGGTCTCAGAATCCTGAAGACCTCCTACGACCTTCTTCCCGTCTCCAGAGGTTGAGGTAGAAACCCAGAGAAGTTGGGCGCAAAGCAGACCGGACTTCTTCCCCTGAGCTGTGGACCATCCCTCCACCCTGACAGAAAGGAGGAACGGGCAACCTGGGAAATGGGTAGCCCTCAGGGCGTTGTTGTCCTTCACAAAGCGGTCCATGATGGTCTTCCAGCTGCTGTTGATGTTGTCGAAGGAGGCGGATTCACCGGGCAGCTGCTTGCGGATATCTTCTCCCAAGAAGATGTTCTGGAGACGAAGGAGAGACGAGACACGTCTGGATTTGTAGAGCGCACATGGCCCTTTCGTGGGAAAGGTAGCCAGGTAGGTCTTGTTTCCCCTTCGATATTGCTCATCGCCACCACAGCGGTCTACTGCCCCAACCGAAGAGACGGTGGAGGTAAACGACCGGCGACTTCAGGAGGAGGAGGAGAACCTCACCTCCAGGTACATCCACTGCCGCTGCACGGTCAGCAACATCTCGATCACCTCCAGGATGAGCGAGAGGCAGCGTTCCCACCGGTCCACGTCCTTCTCGAACGGCTTCACAAAGCGGGAAGCCTTCATGGTGGACAAGGCCACCTGGTTGTCATCCAGAGCCTGGAATACATCCTCGGTTCCCCTGCAGAAGGAGAGTCCTTCATGAGTGCAGGATCTCAAAGAAGGACCTCTGAGTCAGAAGGTCTGCTCCGGAAGAGGACCTCTGCTCTTCCCATCCTACAGCCCGTTACGGACTTCAGCTAAAGACGTATGACACAATTCTACATTCCGTCTTTCCGCTCCTGAGATTTTGGAACTCACTGGGACCTCAGAAGACGTTCTAACGAGGATACTAGAGGTTGAACTGTGGAGTCCTTGAACCTCCCTTGAAGCAAATTCGGAGAGGACCAAGGACACCAGAGGAGGGTTCAGAGAAGACCGCCTTTAGCTACCCTATCTCAATCCAAACCTATTAGACCTTTGATGATGGTAACCACCACATGGAATTCCTTCCAGAACCCCACCCAGGGGCAGCTGACGTTGGTCCTTCGGATATCGTAGAGCAGTGTTTCTCAACCTTGGCAGTTTGAAGATGTGTGGAGTTCAACTCCCAGAATTCCCCAGCCAGCGTTGCTGGCTGGGGAATTCTGGGAGTTGAACTCCACACATCTTCAAACTGCCAAGGTTGAGAAACACTGTCGTAGAGTGTTGACCTGGTGTCTCCAAAGCCCGCATGGTCATCTCCCATGCCCTGATGCTCCATGGCCGTCCTTCTCCCAACCTTGAACCCAACCGACCTACCTGATCCGGTGGTGTCCTTTCTCTTTGTATGGCACAATGTCCAACGCGGTGACAGCCCAGGTCTTCCCGATGTTCTCAAGAGCCTGGGAGGAGAAGGGACACGAGAACAAGTTCACCCCTTCCTCCTGAACGCTTGCAGGCGCTCCTCCACGGGACACGCGAGAAGACTTTCATGGAAGCCAGGAGCCTCTCTGGGCTTCTGAAAAACCAAATCCTCTGGCTCTCCTCTGAAGAAGGGAGAGTCCGGTTGAGTTGACCAAGCCGGTCAACCAAGCAGAAGACGCTTACCTGCTCGATGGCCAGTTCCTTGGTGGCTGAGGAAGAAATCTCAGCAATCTTCTCCACGTGTTTGTCCAAGCCCAACTCGATGATATTTTCCAGTCTGAAGTCCTCAGCGTCTTGATCGAACGTCCGAAGGACCAAGTCCTTCACCTGGTCCCAGTGTCTGCAGGTAACCAGAAATGAATGGAATGAATGAATGATTCTGTCTCTCTCTCTCATCTATCTACCTATCTAGTCTGTCTGTCTGTCTATCTATCTATCTATCTAAAAATCTTTCTTTCTTTCTTTCTTTCTTTCTTTTTATCTAAAAATCTATCTATCTATCTATCTATCTATCTATCTATCTATCTATCTATCTATCTATCTATCTATCTATCTATCTAGTCTGTCTGTCTGTCTGTCTGTCTTTCTTTCTATTTAAAAATCTATCTATCTTTTCTTTCTTTCTATCTAAAAATCTTTCTTTCTTTCTTTCTTTCTTTCTTTCTTTCTTTCTATCTAAAAATCAATCAATCAATCAATCAATCAATCAATCAATCAATCAATCAATCAATCAATCAATCAATCAATCTATCTATCTATCTATCTATCTATCTATCTATTTATCTAGTCTGTCTGTCTGTCTGTCTGTCTGTCTGTCTGTCTGTCTGTCTGTCTATCTTTCTTTCTTTCTTTCTTTCTATTTAAAAATATATCTATCTATCTATCTATCTATCTATCTATCTATCTATCTATCTATCTATCTATCTATCTATCTAGCTAGCTATCTATCTATTTCTATCTATCTATCTAGCTATCTTTCTTTCTATCTATCTAACAATCTATCTATCTATCTATCTATCTATCTATCTATCTATCTATCTATCTATCTATCTATCTATTTCTATCTATCTATCTATCTTTCTTTCTATCTGAAAATCTATCTATCTATTTTTATCTATCTATCTATCTATCTATCTATCTATCTATCTATCTATCTATCTATCTATCTATCTATCTATCTATCTCTTTCTTTCTTTCTTTCTTTCTTTTTATCTAAAAATCCATCTATCTATCTATTTCTATCTATCTATCTATCATCTGTCTGTCTGTCTGTCATCTGTCATCTCTCTATATCTATCCACCCATGCATCCATGCATCCATGCATCCACCCACCCATGGTCAAAGTTCTCCTGGGCCCAAAACCAAGCTGTTGTCCCTCAACTCGGCCAACCCCGGACTGCGATTCCTGGCCAACTCAAGCCACCTACCTCTCTCGCAACGCTGGGTTCCTGAGGTCCGTGATCAAAGGCATGGTCCTCTTAAACTGCTCAATCTTGGTCTTGGAGGTCTCAATTATTTCCCAGTTCCGGTCCTTCGGTCACAAAAGAGGGGGGGGGGGGGCAAACGCTCATTAAATGATGAAAACGAGAAAGCGCTTTCTGGATTGGGGCTGACGGTTGTTCGGCATGCCTCAACTTCGATTCCTTTGATGCTCTCTGAGATGGATTATTTACTTGCAGACCAGAGGTGGGTTTCAACAGGTTCTGACCGGTTCTGGAGAACCGGTAGCGGAAATTTTGAGTCGTTCGGAGAACCGGTAAACACCACCTCTGGCTGGCCCCGCCCCCATCTATTCTCTGCCTCCCGAGTCCCAGCTGATCGGGAGGAAATGGGGATTTTGCAGTATCCTTCCCCTGCCACGCCCACCAAGCCACACCACGCCCACCAAGCCACGCCCACAGAACCGGTAGTAAAAAAAATAGAATCCCACCACTGTTGCAGATGTTTCATGACCCAACTAGGTAACATCATCAGTGCTAGAAGGGAGTTGGGTTTGGAGAAGAGGAGGAGGAGGAGGAGGAGGAGGAGGAGGAGGAGGAGGAGGAGGAGGAGGAGGAGGAGGAGGAGGAGGAGGAGGAGGAGGAGGAAAACTGTGGGGTCCTTGGTGCTCTCTGAGCTGGGTGGTTTCCTTGCAGACGTTTCATGACCCAACTAGGTAACATAATCAGTGCTAGAAGGGAGTTGGGTTTGGAGAAGAGGAGGAGGAGGAGGAGGAGGAGGAGGAGGAGGAGGAGGAGGAGGAGGAGGAGGAGGAGGAGGAGGAGGAGGAGGAGGAGGAGGAGGAAAACTGTGGGATCCTTGGGGGCTCTCTGAGCTGGGTGGTTTCCTTGCAGACGTTTCATGACCCAACTAGGTAACATAATCAGTGCTAGAAGGGAGTGGAGTTTGCAGAGAGGAGGAGGGAGGAGGAGGAGGAGGAGGAGGAGGAGGAGGAAAACTGTGGGATCCTTGGGGGCTCTCTGAGCTGGGTGGTTTCCTTGCAGACTTTTCATGACCCAACTAGGTAACATCATCAGTGCTAGAAGGGAGTGGGGTTTGGAGAGGAGGAGGAGGAGGAGGAGGAGGAGGAGGAGGAGGAGGAGGAGGAGGAGGAGGAGGAGGAGGAGGAGGAGGAGGAGGAGGAGGAAGAAATGTGGGGTCCTTGGGGGCTCTCTGAGCTGGGTGGTTTCCTTGCAGACGTTTCATGACCCAACTAGGTAACATCATCAGTGCTAGAAGGGAGTGGGGTTTGGAGAAGAGGAGGAGGAGGAGGAGGAGGAGGAGGAGGAGGAGGAGGAGGAGGAGGAGGAGGAGGAGGAGGAGGAGGAGGAATGTGGGGTCCTTGGGGGCTCTCTGAGCCGGGTGGTTTTCCTGCAGACGTTTCATGACCCAACTAGGGAACATCATCAGGGCTACAAGGGAGTGGGGTTCGCTCTCATTTCATACACTGCTGACTTGCCCTCTCGGTGTTGGTGGGAATGTTCTCAGTGGTTCCTCCATTCAATCCAGTTGACCTAGGTTGGGCTGTGGTTGAGTGGGGAATCCCCCCTCCGTCCTCCCACCCACCACTGAACTTTGAACCCAAGTCCAAAGAGGAAGCAGAGAAGTCCCATCCTCCACAGTCTCCTTCTCCCCTCTTTCCCCACCGCAAAGCCCCCCCCCCCATTAGGGCTCACTTGCCTTCAGCTCCTTGCTCAGTTTGTTCAGCTTCCGGAAGAGAGCGAAGGCGGTGTTCTCCATGACCTCGGTCTTCAAGGTCTTGAAGCTCCCATTCTTCCACTCCTCCCAGTGGACCTCCCATTCCTTCGTAATCTCCCAGACTTGCTGGATGTAATCCAGCTCCTGCAGAACCCAGAAGACAAGAACAGAGGTGAGCGATGAAGCCCGATCTTGAGATCTGAGACCTTCCCCTCGGAAGGAGGTCAACGGTAGAAGGTCCTCTCACCCTCTCCAGCTTCTGAAGGTCTTTGGAGGCGGGCTGGTCAATCTTGAAGATGCCCAGGTTGGAGCGTAAGGCATTCTCCTCCTCCTTCATGGTGGCCAGTAACTGCCTCATGGCCAGGATCTGCTCCAGGGCAGCGTCAGCCGAGACGGCACTGGTGAAAGGACCTGCCGGTGGAGAAGGACAGAAGACCTGGATGACTTGCGGGTGTTCTCTGGGGATGGCCGGCATATTGGCCACGACGACTTCCGATCCAACCACTGCAGGCTTCTGCTCGTGAGAAGGCTGCTGTGGTTCAAACACAGGTGAAGCCGTGCCTGGGTGGGGTGTCTCCTTCTCCTTTAGTGGGAGAAGCGGGGGGCGGAGTCAAAACAGGAATCAGCCTAGAATCCTATACGTAATCACAAGCGAACAAAGCCCAACCTTCCTTGAATCCGTGGACCTTAATCTAACTCATAGCTTCTCCTTTAGTGGGAGAAGCGGGGGGCGGAGTCAAAACAGGAATCAGCCTAGAATCCTATACGTAATCACAAGCGAACAAAGCCCAACCTTCCTTGAATCCGTGGACCTTAATCTAACTCATAGCATCTGCCAACCAGATGCAGATGAGAAGATTCCTGTGCAGAGGCTTTCAGCAATAAAGCAGTTTAGTTAGAAGATTCCTGTGTATGGGCTTTCAGCAATAAAGTAGTTTAGTTAGAAGATTCCTGTGTATGGGCTTTCAGCAATAAAGTAGTTTAGTTAAAAGATTCCTGTGCATGGGCTTTTAGCAATAAAGTAGTTTAGTTAGACGATTCCTGTGTATGGGCTTTCAGCAATAAAGTAGTTTAGTTAGAAGATTCCTGTGTATGGGCTTTCAGCAATAAAGTAGTTTAGTTAAAAGATTCCTGTGCATGGGCTTTTAGCAATAAAGTAGTTTAGTTAGACGATTCCTGCGCATGGGCTTTCAGCAATAAAGCAGTTTAGTTAGAAGATTCCTGTGTATGGGCTTTCAGCAATAAAGCAGTTTAGTTAGAAGATTCCTGCGCATGGGCTTTTAGTAATGAAGCAGTTTAGTTAGAAGATTCCTGCGCATGGGCTTTCAGCAATAAAGCTGTTTAGTTAGAAGATTCCTGCGCATGGGCTTTCAGCAATAAAGCAGTTTAGTTAGAAGATTCCTGTGCATGGGCTTTCAGCAATAAAGTACTTTAGTTAGAAGATTCCTGCGCATGGGCTTTCAGCAATAAAGTAGTTTAGTTAGAAGATTCCTGTGCATGGGCTTTTAGCAATAAAGCAGCTTAGTTAGAAGATTCCTGTGCATGGCCTTTTAGCAATAAAGCAGTTTAGTTAGAAGGTTCCTGCGCATGGGCTTTTAGCAATAAAGCAGTTTAGTTAGAAGATTCCTGCGTGGAGGCTTTCAGCAATAAAGCAGTTTAGTTAGAAGATTCCTACGTGGAGGCTTTCAGCAATAAATTAATTTAGTTAGAAGATTCCTATGCATGGGCTTTCAGCAATAAAGCAGTTTAGTTAGAAGATTCCTGTGCATGGGCTTTCAGCAATAAAGTAGTTTAGTTAGAAGATTCCTGTGCATGGGCTTTTAGCAATAAAGCAGCTTAGTTAGAAGATTCCTGTGCATGGCCTTTTAGCAATAAAGCAGTTTAGTTAGAAGATTCCTGCGCATGGGCTTTTAGCAATAAAGCAGTTTAGTTAGAAGATTCCTGCGTGGAGGCTTTCAGCAATAAAGCAGTTTAGTTAGAAGATTGCTACGTGGAGGCTTTCAGCAATAAATTAGTTTAGTTAGAAGATTCCTGTGCATGGGCTTTCAGCAATAAAGCAGCTTAGTTAGAAGATTCCTGTGCATGGGCTTTCAGCAATAAAGCAGTTTAGTTAGAAGGTTCCTACGTGGAGGCTTTCAGTAATAAAGCAGTTTAGTTAGAAGATTCCTGCGCATGGGCTTTCAGTAATAAAGTAGTTTAGTTAGAAGATTCCTGCGCATGGGCTTTCAACAATAAAGCAGTTTAGTTAGAAGATTCCTGTGCATGGGCTTTTAGCAATGAAGCAGTTTAGTTAGAAGATTCCTGCGCATGGGCTTTCAGCAATAAAGTAGTTTAGTTAGAAGATTGCTGCGCATGGGCTTTTAGCAATAAAGTAGTTTAGTTAGACGATTCCTGCGCATGGGCTTTCAGCAATAAAGCAGTTTAGTTAGAAGATTCCTGTGTATGGGCTTTCAGCAATAAAGCAGTTTAGTTAGAAGATTCCTGCGCATGGGCTTTTAGTAATGAAGCAGTTTAGTTAGAAGATTCCTGCGCATGGGCTTTCAGCAATAAAGCTGTTTAGTTAGAAGATTCCTGCGCATGGGCTTTCAGCAATAAAGCAGTTTAGTTAGAAGATTCCTGTGCATGGGCTTTCAGCAATAAAGTACTTTAGTTAGAAGATTCCTGCGCATGGGCTTTCAGCAATAAAGTAGTTTAGTTAGAAGATTCCTGTGCATGGGCTTTTAGCAATAAAGCAGCTTAGTTAGAAGATTCCTGTGCATGGCCTTTTAGCAATAAAGCAGTTTAGTTAGAAGGTTCCTGCGCATGGGCTTTTAGCAATAAAGCAGTTTAGTTAGAAGATTCCTGCGTGGAGGCTTTCAGCAATAAAGCAGTTTAGTTAGAAGATTCCTACGTGGAGGCTTTCAGCAATAAATTAATTTAGTTAGAAGATTCCTATGCATGGGCTTTCAGCAATAAAGCAGTTTAGTTAGAAGATTCCTGTGCATGGGCTTTCAGCAATAAAGTAGTTTAGTTAGAAGATTCCTGTGCATGGGCTTTTAGCAATAAAGCAGCTTAGTTAGAAGATTCCTGTGCATGGCCTTTTAGCAATAAAGCAGTTTAGTTAGAAGATTCCTGCGCATGGGCTTTTAGCAATAAAGCAGTTTAGTTAGAAGATTCCTGCGTGGAGGCTTTCAGCAATAAAGCAGTTTAGTTAGAAGATTGCTACGTGGAGGCTTTCAGCAATAAATTAGTTTAGTTAGAAGATTCCTGTGCATGGGCTTTCAGCAATAAAGCAGCTTAGTTAGAAGATTCCTGTGCATGGGCTTTCAGCAATAAAGCAGTTTAGTTAGAAGGTTCCTACGTGGAGGCTTTCAGTAATAAAGCAGTTTAGTTAGAAGATTCCTGCGCATGGGCTTTCAGTAATAAAGTAGTTTAGTTAGAAGATTCCTGCGCATGGGCTTTCAACAATAAAGCAGTTTAGTTAGAAGATTCCTGTGCATGGGCTTTTAGCAATGAAGCAGTTTAGTTAGAAGATTCCTGCGCATGGGCTTTCAGCAATAAAGTAGTTTAGTTAGAAGATTGCTGCGCATGGGCTTTCAACAATAAAGTAGTTTAGTTAGAAGATTGCTGCGCATGGGCTTTTAGCAATAAAGCAGTTTAGTTAGAAGATTCCTGCGCATGGGCTTTTAGCAATAAAGCAGTTTAGTTAGAAGATTCCTGCGCATGGGCTTTTAGCAATAAAGCAGTTTAGTTAGAAGATTCCTGCGCATGGGCTTTCAGCAATAAAGTAGTTTAGTTAGAAGATTCCTGTGCATGGGCTTTTAGCAATAAAGCAGCTTAGTTAGAAGATTCCTGTGCATGGCCTTTTAGCAATAAAGCAGTTTAGTTAGAAGATTCCTGCGCATGGGCTTTTAGCAATAAAGCAGTTTAGTTAGAAGATTCCTGCGTGGAGGCTTTCAGCAATAAAGCAGTTTAGTTAGAAGATTCCTACGTGGAGGCTTTCAGCAATAAATTAGTTTAGTTAGAAGATTCCTATGCATGGCCTTTCAGCAATAAAGCAGTTTAGTTAGAAGATTCCTGTGCATGGGCTTTCAGCAATAAAACAGTTTAGTTAGAAGATTCCTGTGCATGGCCTTTCAGCAATAAAGCAGTTTAGTTAGAAGATTCCTATGCCTGGGCTTTCAGCAATAAAGCAGTTTAGTTAGAAGATTCCCGCGCAGAGGCTTTCAGCAATGAAGCAGCTTAGTTAGAAGATTCCTGTGCATGGGCTTTCAGCAATAAAGCAGTTTAGTTAGAAGATTCCCGCGCATGGGCTTTCAGCAATAAAGCAGCTTAGTTAGAAGATTCCTGTACATGGGCTTTCAGCAATAAAGCAGTTTAGTTAGAAGATTCCTGTGCATGGGCTTTCAGCAATAAAGCAGCTTAGTTAGAAGATTCCTGTGCATGGGCTTTCAGCAATAAAGCAGTTTAGTTAGAAGATTCCTACGTGGAGGCTTTCAGTAATAAAGCAGTTTAGTTAGAAGATTCCTGCGCATGGGCTTTCAGTAATAAAGTAGTTTAGTTAGAAGATTCCTGCGCATGGGCTTTCAACAATAAAGCAGTTTAGTTAGAAGATTCCTGTGCATGGGCTTTTAGCAATGAAGCAGTTTAGTTAGAAGATTCCTGCGCATGGGCTTTCAGCAATAAAGTAGTTTAGTTAGAAGATTGCTGCGCATGGGCTTTTAGCAATAAAGCAGTTTAGTTAGAAGATTCCTGCGCATGGGCTTTTAGCAATAAAGCAGTTTAGTTAGAAGATTCCTGCGCATGGGCTTTCAGCAATAAAGCAGTTTAGTTAGAAGATTCCCACGCAGAGGCTTTCAGAAATAAAGCAGTTTAACTGGACCTCCTCGGGTGGACGTGGTCTTTCGCGCCTGACAGGACCAGCCCTCTTCAGTTCCCCTGACCCGAATGGGGCTTCCCCTTGAGGAACAAGAGACACCAACCAGAAGTTCTCAACCTACCGTTTTCCTACAAAACCCGGAAGAACACCAAGCCCGGCCCGCTCCCACCTAAGGAACCGAAGGGTAGTTGAAGAGGAGGGCCATCCTTTTTGCCCTCAGGAGGGGACGATGGGCCGAGAGGGAGAGGAGGATACTCGCCATTCATGTCAAAGTCCTGGAGGAGATTTTGGGCCTTCTTCTTGAAGTCGTCTGCGCAGTGGATCAGGCCCGTCTTGAACTTCTCCTTGTGTTTTTTCAACATGGTTTCGCTGTCCAGGAGGCATTGCTGGAAAGCCAGCCACTCCGAATTCAGGTCACCCAGCAGTTGCAGCACCTGGCGGGACGGGAAACGGAGCGGCGTTGAGCACAAAAGGAGGCAACGGCCAACCTAATACAGGGAGTCCTCGACTTACGACCAAAATCGGGCCCAGAATTTCCATTGCTAAGCATTGTTAATTGAGTTGTTTGTGATTTTTTTTTGCCAAGGTTGTTAAGCGAACCTCTGCAGTTGTGAAGTGAATCTCACAGTCGCTAAGTGAATCTGGCTTTCCCCATTGACTCTGCTTGTCGGAAAGCCGCAAGTGGCGATCATGCGACCCCAGAATACTGCAACATGTCGTTGGCCCTAGCGCGCGCATTTGGATCGCCTGACCCGCGGGGAATATTGTGACCGTCGTAAGTGCGAGGACCGCTCGTAAGTCACTTTTTTCCCACTCCTGTTGCAACGTCGGTCGCTAAACGGACCGCTGTTAAGTTGAGGACTACCTGTACAGAGGCTGTCAACCTCGACAGGAGGAGGAACGCTGCGTTTCGTGGCCCCGTCAGCCACGAATCCCCAGCCGCAGACCTACCGCCTCGTCCACCACGACCTCGTACTTCTCCAAAATGGCAAACTGCTCGTGGATGGGGGGGATCTGCCCCTCGATCTTCAGCAGGTCGTTCTGCAGCGTCTCGTGCAGTTGGAGGCTCCGGCTCAGCTCCTCCAGGGTCTGCGGAGGGCGGCTGATGCTGCGGGGGGCAAAAGGAGCATGTTAGGGCCAGATAAGGGATTTTACTCCCCTAGTTGTGGCCGGCTGTAGGGGGCGTTGCGCCCTCCGTTTCAAGGCCGCTGAACCAGCGCTGTCCGAAGACATTTCCGCGGTTAGTGTGGCCAGCACGAAGTCATGCAGTGCTTGTTACCTTCCTACCGAAGTGGTACGTATTGATCTACTCGCGTTTGCATGCTTTCGAACTGCTGGGTTGGCAGGAGCTGGAGCGAGGAACGGGAGCTCGCACCATCGCATGGAGCTCAGGTCTCGAACCTGAGCTGCCGAACTTCCCAGCCGACAAGCCCAGCGTCTCAACCCCTGAGCCACGGCACTGCTCTTTATATGCCGGGGAGGGGTGGGGAAAAAAAGAGAGGGAGGGGAGGGGATGGAGGGTGGGACACTCACTCGGCCGCGTTGTCCTGCAGGTAGGCGGTCAACTCCCGCAAGCGGCCGGTGGCCATCTCCTTCAGCAGGTTGGTCAGCTTGTTCTGCCATTCGTTGCAGTGCTGGACCACGGCGGCCTTGAGGTGGGAGCAATCCAGCAGGACAAACTGGATGCTCAGCACCGTCTCCTCCTTCTGGGCGTTGTTGGCCACCTCCATGTAGCTAGAAGGAGCAGAGAGACTCAGAGGGCTGGAAGGGCACCTCGGAGGTCTTCTAGTCCAACCCTCTGTCCAATATATTGAAACCTTATATTGAAAATGTAAAGATGGTAGATAGATAGATGGCTGGGTGATAGATTGATAAAGGATGGATGGATGGATGGATGGATGGATGGATGGAGATAGATAGATAGATAGATAGATAGATAGATAGATAGATAGATAGATAGATAGATGGCTGGATGATAGATGGATAAATGATGGATGGATGGATGGATGGATGGAGATAGATAGATAGATAGATAGATAGATAGATAGATAGATAGATAGATAGATAGATAGATAGATAGATGATAAAATATATGGATGGATGGATGGATGGATGGATGGATGGATGGATAGACAGACAGACAGACAGACAGACAGACAGACAGACAGACAGACAGACAGACAGGATAGGGATGGATGGATGGATGGATAGACAGACAGACAGACAGACAGACAGGATAGGGATGGATGGATGGACAGACAGATAGACAGACAGACAGACAGACAGACAGGATAGGGATGGATGGATGGATGGATGGATAGACAGACAGACAGACAGACAGACAGACAGACAGACAGACAGGATAGGGTTGGATGGATGGACAGATAGACAGACAGACAGACAGACAGACAGGATAGGGTTGGATGGATGGACAGATAGACAGACAGACAGACAGACAGACAGGATAGGGATGGATGGATGGATGGATGGATGGATAGATAGATAGATAGACAGACAGACAGACAGACAGGATAGGGATGGATGGATGGATAGATGATAGATAGATAGATAGATAGATAGATAGATAGATAGATAGATAGATAGATAGATAGATAGATGATAAAATATATGGATGGATGGATGGATGGATGGATAGATAGATACATGATAGATAGATAGATAGATAGATAGATAGATAGATAGATAGATAGATAGATAGATAGATAGATAGATAGATAGATAGATAGATGATAAAATATATAGATGGATGGATGGATGGATGGATGGATGGATGGATGGATGGATGGATGGATGGACGGACAGACAGATGATAGATGTTGGATAGATAATGCCTGGATGGATGGATGGTTGATTGATAAATGACAGATAGCGCAATGGATAGATAGATAGATAGATAGATAGATAAATAGATATAGACAAATAAATAAATAAATAAATGGATGTTGGATAGATAATGCATGGGTGGGTAGGTGGGTGGATGGATGGTTGATAGATTGATAAATGATGGATAAATGATGGATAGAGATGCTAGATGATAGATAGATACCGTAGATAGACAGACAGACAGATATGATGGATGGAGGAGGGATGGATAGATGGAGGGAGGGAGGGAGGGAGAGATAAAATAGTATTTACATCTATCCCTCTGTCTATGAATAGATAGTCAGACAGATAGATCATAGGATCCTAGGGCCGAAAGAGACCATGGAGGTCTTCTAATCCTGCTGAAGATAGGAGATCTTATACCATCCCGGTCAAATGATTATCCGCTTTATGGATTAGCTATCAGGTCTCCGCTTAGCCATGGTTAGGCCAGATATCCCGAGATCCGGCCTCACTTGGGAGGAAGAAGCAGGCCCCATCTTCCCCCTATTTTGTGGGTGGCAAGAAAACATCTTTGGTGCCCAGGGCTACTGGATCCCTTCTCTAGGTTGGAGAACCAGAGGCTTCCCAAGCGAGACGCAGGAAAACGGTGGGGCTACTTGGCATGCAGCGAAGGGTGCGCCAGGAGAGCAGATGTTCCTGTGGCCCCAGAAATGAAGCTAATGCAACTGGATGTCGCCTCCATAAATTCCGGGCTTCCTTTAATGAATCCCCTCATTCTAATCCGTACTCTGACAAAAGGCATCCAACGGCCGACTTCGGGGGGGGGGGAAACCCAATGAGTTGTTTGATTGATCTTTCATGCAAAAATCCAGGACGGAGGGGGGGAGGAAAGGAAGAAAAGAGAAGGAAAGAAAAAGACAGAGAGACAGAGAGGGAGGGAAGGAAGGAAGGGGAGGGAGGGAAGAAGAGGAAGAAATGGAAGAAGGAGGGAAGGAAGGAAGGAAGGAAGGTGGGAGAGAGGGAGGGAGGAAGGAAGGAAGAGAAAAAGGAAAGGAGGAGGGAAGGAAGGAAGGAGAGGGAGGGAAGAAGAGGAAGAAGGAAGAAGGAGGGAAGGAAGGAAGGGAAAAGGAAAGGAAGGAAGGAAGGAAGGAAGGTGGGAGAGAGGGCGGGAGGGAGTGGAAGAAAGGGAAGGAGGGAAAGAAAGAAGAAGGAAGGAGGGAAAGAAAGAAAAAGGGACGGAAAGAAAGAAAGATGGGAGGAAGGGGGGAAGGAGAGAGGGAAGGAGAGGGAGGGGAGGGAGAGGAAGAAGAGGCTATAGAAGGAAGGAAGAAGGAAGGAGAAAAAGAAAGAAAAAGAAAGAAGGAAAGAATGAAAGATGGGAGGGAGGGAGGGAGGAAGGAGGGAAGGAGGAAAATGTGAAGGAAGGAAAGAAGGAAGGAATGAATAGGGAGAAAGAAAGGAAGGAAGGAAGGAAGGTGGGAGAGAGGGCGGGAGGGAGGGGAAGAAAGGGAAGAAGGGAAGGAAAGAAGGAAGGAGGGAAAGAAAGAAAAAGAAGGAAGGAAGGAAAGAAAGATGGGAGGGAGGGAGGGAGAAAGGAGGGAGGGAAGGAAGGAAGGAGAGGGAGGGGAGAGAGGGGAAGAGGAGGGGATGGAAGGAAGGAAGGAGGAAGGAAGGAGAAAAAGAAAGAAAGAAAAAGAAAGAACGAAAGAATGAAAGATGGGAGGGCGGGAGGAAGGAAGGAAGGAAAAAGAAAGAAGATAGGAGGGAAGGAGGGAAGGAGGGAGGAAAAAGAAGGAAGGAAAGAAGGAAGGAAGGAATAGGGAGAAAGAAAGAAAGAAAGAAAGAAAGAAAGAAAGAAAGAGAAAGAAAGAAAGAAAGAAAGAAAGAAAGAAAGAAAGAAAGAAAGAAAGAAAGAAAGAAAGAAAGAAAGAATCAACCTGCCTTTTCCCACTGCCCTCCATTGTGCAGAGACCTCCCCACCTGCCCAAAAGACCCCCACCCCATCCGGGGCCAGGGTTTTGGAGGAAGCCTTTTGTTAATTGAAATGTAGCCTTTTGGATGATTTTGCTCCCCGGGAGCCATCCAAGCAAAGGAGGCCAACAGGTGGCGGAGGACGGTTCCAGCCCCCAAGGGGACTTATTAAATCTTCCTCTTTCATTAATTAATTCCCCGTTAGTGGGTCACTGCAAGCACAAAGCCAAACTTTTTATTAACAGGGAGAGGGGAAAAAAAAGAGGGGGGAGAGATAAAGGGAAGAGAATAAAAAGAAATATGTTTTTAAAAAGAAACAGCAGCAGGGGACGGGGCCGTGTTGGGAACGGGGGGTCCTGGCAGAGACAGATGAGGCTATTTGGGGGGGGGGGGAGAGTGGGGGGGTGTCTTATGCCGGGCCCCCGCTCTTTCTATGGGTCCAAATCCACCTTTTTCCCCCCCAGGCTGGGCTTCTAAATCAGCCGTGTCAGAAGTGCTGAGTCGGCAGCCGAGAGTTGCAAACTTGCCAAAGAGATTTATGCCGCGGCGAGATGCCCGCCTGGGCCCCCCCCTTGCCCATCGCTTCGTGCCATCTGCACGGGGGGGGGGGCAACCAAGATGGAGGAGGAGCA
This sequence comes from Diadophis punctatus similis, assembly GCA_023053685.1. Lineage (NCBI taxonomy): Eukaryota > Metazoa > Chordata > Lepidosauria > Squamata > Dipsadidae > Diadophis > Diadophis punctatus. Next base: position 3,153,917 of record JALIGW010000041.1, read on the forward strand.
GCATCTCGAGATGGCCGCTTCGGATTTATTTTTTGGGGCGTGTGTGTGTGTGTGTGTGTGTGATTTCCCATGAAAATCTGACTTTATTCTGAATTTTAAAACGGACTGAATTCTGAAGTTGAAGCGGATTTTATTCTGAATGACAGAATCACAGAATAATTCAGGTTTTCTGTCCCCCCCCCCGCACCCACCCTTGCCTCCCTTGAATCTGGGAAATGCACCCAAGGGCCCACCAGATGGATGCCCCGCCCGCCCAGTGGTGGGTTCCTACCGGTGCGGTCCACTCTATCGCACCGGTAGCGGTGGGCTGGTGACGTCATCAAGAGGCTACCGACCCGGAACGGTCGGTTGCAGGTGCCTAGGAGCCGCCATCTTTTTTCACGATTTTTTCGGCGATTTTTTGCTTCTGCGCATGCGAGGGAAGCAAAATCGCGCCAGAATCTCGCGAGGGGACGCACGCGCGCGCGAGATTTCAGCAAGATTTCCACACATGCGCGGAAGCAAAAAATCGCCAAAATTGCGCGCACAAGATTTTGGCGCGATTCGGCATGAATCGTGCAAGGGGACGCAATGTGGTGATGCGCGCACAGTGCACCGGTAGCAAGGTAAGTGAGCAACCCGCCCCTGCCCCCCGCCCTACAGGGGGCAAAAAGCAAAAGGGAGTTCTAAGGACACATGGGAGTGGCTATAGGGGGTCCTCGAATTATGACCGGAATGGTGCCTGCCCGCCATGGTTGTAACGCGTGATGATCGAACGACCGTCCTCGATTTTGTGAGCATTTTTGGCGGCCATTGTCAGGAAAGTGTGGAGACTGTAAACAGGCCGCCGTGGTTGTTATGCGAGTGGTGCGGTCGTTAAACGAGCCAACGGTGCGCCAGGAGTCGGTTTCGCGGAAGGGTTTTGGTAAAATGATAGTAAAAGACAGAGATGCGACCGCAGGAGACGGCAACGTCAAATTCCGGTCATAAATCCAGGTGGTCCTCATCTTATAACCATGCATTTAAGGACTGTTGAAAGTTAAAGCAGCACTGAAGCAGTGATTTGTGATTTAGTCCTCGCATTTATGACCTGTCCTCGCACTTATGACCAGTCCTCACACTTACAGCCATCGCAGCATTCCCCCATATTCATGGCATGGATTTGCCACGGTTGCAGTGTCCTTCCCGGCTGACTTCCGAGAAACAAAGTCAATGGGGGAAGCTAGATTCACTTAACGACCATGATAATTCATTTAACAACCGGAGCAAAAAAAATGGTTATAAAATGGGGTGTGACTCCCTTAACAACAGCCTTGCTTAACAATGGATTTTCCATGGTCCCCGTCGGCATCCTAAATAGAGGACTCCCTGTAATCCCAGGGAGATCTGTCAGAACTGAGTCCTTCGGGAGTTGGGCGGCATATAAGAATAACAAAATAAATAAATAAATAAATAAATAAACTTTGGTCGCTAAGAGGGCGGTCATAAGTGGAGGACCACATGTCCTACCTCAGCAAATCGACAGGGCTCCACACTATCACAGGTAGTCCTCGACTTACAACAGTTCATTTAGTGACCGTTCAAAGTTACAAAGGCCCTGAAAACAGGGACCTAGGGCCGTTTTTCACACTTACGACCGTTGCAACAGCCCGATCATCACATGATCAAAATTTGGACGCTTAGCCACCGACTCGTATTTATGATGGCTGCAGTGTCCTGGGGTCACGTCAGAGGTGGGTTCCTCCCAGCTCGCACCAGTTCTATAGAACCGGTAGCAAAGCGCTGGTGACGTCACGGACCCGGTTCTGTCGGTGCCGGGCCGTGGACGCCGCCATCTTTTTTTAAATTTTTTTTATTTTTTTTTACATTTTTTTCTGGGTTTTTTCCTCTTCTGCGCATGCACAGAAGCCGAGTTTCCGGCACTGCGCATGCATCACCATCTTGTTTTCGGGGGGCTTTGGGGGGGATTTTTAAAGTTTTTTTGGCATTGCACATGCATGCATGCATGAAGAGCACACGCACCCACAAGGCGCAGCCATGCGGCGCGGGAGGAAGCGAACCGGCAGCGAGGTAAGTTAGAACCCACCCCTGGGTCACGTGATCCCCTTTTGCGACCCTCTGAGAAGCAAAGTCAACGGGGAAGCCAGATTCACTTAACAACGGTATTACTACCTTAACAAAACTGCAGTGATTTGCTTAACAACGGTGGCAAGAAAGGTCGTAAAATGGGACAAAATTCCACTTAAATCTACCCCTGAGCGATGGAAATCTTGGCCTCAATTAGAGAGCCACTTATCTGAAGTAGTATAGATCTGTGATGGCGAACCTATGGCACGCGTGCCTCAGGTGGCACACAAAGCCCTCTCTGTGGGCACATAAGCCGTCACCCAGCTCAGCTCCACCGCGCATGCGCGTGCGCCTCCCGCTGGCCAGCTGATTTTCGGGTATCTGTCGCTTATGCGTGGAGGGCGGGGCGCATGCAGGAGAGGCACGCACAAGCGCGGGGATGGGGGAGTCGTGCGCGGGGGCAGGAGGAGCGCGGGGGCGGCGGCCCTCCACGCGGCCCATTTTTGGTCCCAGTAGGCTGCAGGGAGGCCTGCTAAGCCCAAAATGGGGTAGAGGGGGCACGCGTGCATGCGCGGGGGGAGGGGCGGGAGGGCGCAGGGGGTCGTACACACATTACATTATGGGTGCTGGCATACGACGACAAAAAGGTTAGCCATCACTGGTATAGATTCTCCTCAGGGGTGGGTTCTGAATTCTTCTACTGCCGGTTCACTCAAGGATGCGCCGCACGGGTGCGGGCGCATTGTACAGTACTAAAAAAAAGCTTCTGTGCATGCACAGAAGCAAAAAACAAGATGGCGGCACCTATGGTGCAGCCGAGAGAACCGGCTCAGGGCCGTGGCAGGCCTGGGTCACTGCCGGTTCCAGCGACCCAGGCCGCCAAGTTACAAACGGTTCTATAGAACTGGTCAGAACCGGTAGGAACCCACCTCTGGTTCTCCTGCTTGAGCAGGGGACTGGACTAGAAGACCTCCAAGGTCCCTTCCAGTGTCTATTCTATTCTATTCTGTTCTGTTCTGTTCTGTTCTGTTCTGTTCTGTTCTGTTCTGTTCTGTTCTATTCTATTCTATTCTATTCTATATCTTATTCTATTCTATTCTATTCTATTCTATTCTATTCTATTCTATTCTATTCTATTCTATTCTATTCTATTCTATTGTTCTGTTCTGTTCTATTCTAGTCCCCCGGGAGTAGGGCGGCATACAAATCTATTTAAATAAATAAAATAAATAAATAAATAGTCTATTCTTATTCTATTCTATATTTTATTGTTCTGTTCTGTTCTGTTTTATTGTTCTGTTCTGTTCTATTCTATTCTATTCTGTTCTGTTCTGTTCTGTTCTATTCTATTCTGTTCTATTCTATTCTTATTTTATTCTATATTTTATTGTTCTGTTCTGTTCTATTGTTCTGTTCTATTATTCTATTCTATTCTGTTCTGTTCTGTTCTATTCTTATTCTATTCTATATTCTATTCTATTCTATTCTATTCTATTCTATTCTTTGGTCCATTGGGAGGTGGGACTTCAATTCCCAGCATTCAGAGCAAACAGGCTAGGCATTCTGGGAGTTGAAGTCCTGGGGGGGGGGTCTTAGGGTCCTAACCGGAGGACTACTTGAATGAAATGTGACTGATCAAAGCCAAGACGGACTGTTATCCCCTCCCCAAATAAAGCCATGCCGGCCTCTCTCCACCCGCCATCCAACCCAGGCCTGGGGAGGGGAGGGGCTTCCGAGCCCCCCTCCCAACCCACGGCAGCTGGATCTCATTGAGGCAGCTCTTAATGGGAGGTCTCCAGAGGCAGAGCTGAACAAACATCCGACTTGCACAAAGACAGCTCTGCATTTCGGCTTTAACGCTTTCCCACAATCGCTTTTGACGTTTTGCATGGAAACCGGGTTTTCCATCTCCCTGCTGCTGATCGTTTGCCGTGGTGGCTCGTGGTGGCTCGCGTGAGGCTCAATTCCAGGGGGAGTGGGCAGGGCGGCGGCAGCAGCAGCGCACCGCAGTCCTGCCCCCCCACAGCGGAGGGTGGAATGGGAAGCCTGCCAACGACTCAGTGGGGAAAGACGGGTTGTGTGGGGGGGGGAGAGACAGAGGGGAGACTTTGGCCCCGCAAGCTTCCGTTGTTCTGCTCCTGGTGTGGACGCGTCTGCCTCTTAATTACAATTAGAGTTACCCTTAATAATTAATCCACTTACCACACTTATACATGAATTGTAATTATAGTCTTTGACTTCACACCCCGATTGAGCCCGACATTTCCCCGGCTAAGCGAGACAGCCGTTAAGCGAGTTTTGCCCCATTTTTACGACAGTTGCGAAACGAAACCACTGCAGTGGTTAAGTTAGGAACACGGACGTTAAGCCAATCGGGCTTCCCCGTTGACTTTGCTTGCCAGAAGGTCGCGAAAGGGGATCATGTGACACTCATAAACAGGAGCCAGTGGCCACGTGTCCGAATTATGATCCCGTGACCGCGGGGATGGTTCAACGGTCGTTAAGTGTGAGAACTGGTCGCAAGTCCATTTTTTACAGTGCCGTTGTAACTTCGAAGGGTCACCCAACGAATGGTTGTAACAGAATAACAGAGCTGGAAGGGATCTTGGAGGTCTTCTAGTCCAACCCCCTGCTGGCCTTTCCTGCCCACTTGAGGTGGACATCTGCTAGGAGGTGGGTTTCCATGCTCAGCTCCACTTATCCTATCCTGGAACCATTCCGGACCAGCGGATTCATCTCCTTTTAATGACCCCATAATCCCTTGCGGGGTGGAATCTGGGCAACTGAATGAGTTGAGTGTTTACTGGCCGGATGCCTTTCCCGTTGCCATTGCGGAGTTTTGTTCGGCAGATATATTCTCAACGTGCCCAGAGAGAGAAATATCTGCCTCTACCTAGGATCGAACTCACCGCCTCCGGATTGTGAGGCGAGAGATCCACCTCTAGGCCACCGCGCCGAACCTGACTTGTCTTCTTGGGCCATTGAGAAGATCTGAAATGGTCCTACATGGGCCAGTGGCTTTGGGTCGGCCGGACCAAGTGACCTGGTCTGGTCTGAAGAACCTCTGCTGGGACCTGCAGCCCTTCAACCTCCCACTGGGTTGGTTCTTTCGTGGACACCATCCGGTGGCACACCTTCTCCAGCAGCGACATCCCCCGACTCATGGATTTGAACGGTTCCCCCTCACCATCCGCCCGTTATGCGTGCGCGCACAAACACATGATTAGTGTCGTGCTGACAAGGTTTTAAACATCTAATTGCTCAACGGAGCTGACTTAAAAGAGATTTACCAGAGGTAAAGTACCTCTTCACAGGAGCGCATAATTAACATCGTGAAAATTCATTACTTAACGTGTGGAGGGCCACCAACCTGGAGTGGGGAAATGGATCCATTCCCGGGGGACAGATCTATCAAAGGCTAGTAGGCCTCAAGGAGATGCCATGCTACCTCCAAGGTTCGGGGAAGAGGGCTCCATTGGCCATTTGTGGGGGGGATTCTGGCAGGAGAAGGGGACACCATCTCCTGCTGTGAGGTCCCCGGAGCCATCTGCTAAGTTGCCATGAAAAACCAAGGCTGGATCTGATCAAATGCTTCACATGGGGTTCATATAAGGAACGGGTGCTGGAATTGGGGATGTCTGGTTTGATGCAATGAAGGACCAGGGGAGACATGATAGCTGTGTTCCAATATTTGAGGGGCTGCCCCAAAGAAGAGGGAGTCAAACTATTCTCCAAAGCCCCTGAAGGCAGGACAAGAAGCAACGGGTGGAAACTAAACAAGGAGAGAAGCCACCTGGAACTAAGGAGAAACTTCCTGTCAGTGAGAACAATTAATCAGTGGAACAGCTTGCCTCCCGAAGTTGTGAATGCTCCAACACTGGGAGTTTTGAAGAAGAGATTGGATAACCATTTGTCTGAAGTGGTGTAGGGTTTCTTGCCTAAGCAGGGGGTTGGAAGGTCCCTTCCAACTCTGTGGTTCTGTTCTGTTCTGTTCTATTCTATATTTTATTGTTTTATTCTATTCTGAATTCTATTCTATTCTGTTTTCTATTCTATTCTGAATTTGATTCCATTCCATTCCCTATTCTATTCTATTCTATTCTATACTATTCTATTATTCTATTCTATTCTGAATTCTATTCTATTCTATTCTATTATTTTATTCTATACTATACTATACTATTCTATTATTCTATTCTATTCTGAATTCTATTCTATTGTTTTCTATTCTATTCTGAATTTGATTCCATTCCATTCCATTCCCTATTCTATTCTATTCTATTCTATTCTATTCTATTTTCTATTCTATTCTATTCTGAATTCTATTCTATTCTGAATTTGATTCCATTCCATTCCATTCTTCTATTCTATTCTATACTAGTCTATTATTCTATTCTATTCTATTCTATTCTATTCTATTCTCTATTCTATTCTGAATTCTATTCTATTCTCCTATTCTATACTATACTATACTATACTATACTATTATTCTATTCTATTCTATTCTATTCTATTCTATTCTATTCTATTCTATTCTGAATTCTATTCTATTCTATTCTATTCTATTCTATTCTATTCTATTCTGAATTCTATTCTATTCTATTCTATTCTATTCTATTCTATTCTATTCTATTCTATTCTATTCTATTCTATTCTATTCTATTCTGAATTCTATTCTATTCTATTCTATTCTATTCTATTCTATTCTATTCTGAATTCTATTCTATTCTATTCTATTCTATTCTATTCTATTCTATTCTATTCTATTCTATTCTATTCTATTCTATTCTATTCTATTCTATTCTGAATTCTATTCTATTCTATTCTATTCTATTCTATTCTATTCTATTCTATTCTATTCTATTCTGAATTCTATTCTATTCTATTCTATTCTATTCTATTCTATTCTATTCTATTCTATTCTAACTAGACTATTCCATTATTCTATTCTATTCTCAATTCTATTCTATTCTATTCTATTCCGAATTCTATTCTATTCTGTTTTCTATTCTATTCTGAATTTGATTCCATTCCATTCCATTCCATTCCATTCCCTATTCTATTCTATCTGCAAGGCTACTAAAAAGGATGGGTCTAAAGGAGAATTGGAATACTTGAAGGGTATCTCTTGAGGTTCTCCTGAAGCTTTCCAGGCACCTCCAGGTTGGTGTCGGCAGGAGGGCAGTCGATGTCCTCCACACCCCCACAGCCCAAGGAGACCCTTACCGAGCAGTATCGGCGTCGAAGGACGAGACCAGTGGGTTGAGGTGCCGGTATCGGTTGATAAAGGCATCTTTGTTGACTTCCCAGATCTCTCGGTAGACGTCCCAGGTCTTCAGGTAGGCCTGGAGAAGGGCGGCGTTGTTCTGCATGCCGGTGCTGATCTGAGTCTGAATTTTCTTGATGTCTTCATCCCGCTCTGAGGAACAAGGAAAAACCTAGTTACCCAGGGCTGACACAGAGAGGAGGGGTTCAAGCTATTCTCCAAGGCACCCGAAGGCCAGACAAGGAATAATGGATGGAAACTGATCAAGGAGAGATTCAACCTGGAAATAAGGAGAAATTTTCGGACAGTGAGAAAAATCAACCGATGGAACAGAAGTTGCCTTCGGAAGTTGTGGGAGCTTCATCCCTGGAGGCTTCCAAGAAGAGACTGGACTGCCATCTCTCGGAAATGGTCTAGGGTCTCCTGCTTGGGCGGCGTGGGGGGGTGTTGGACTAGATGACCTACAAGGTCCCTTCCGTTAATCTGTAATCTGAACCAGTGGTGGGTTCCTACCGGTGCGGTCCACTCTATAGCACCGGTAGCGGCCCGCTGGTGACATCACAGTACTGGTGCAGTCGGTTGCCGGTGCCTGGGCGCCGCCATTTTTTTAAAACATTTTTTTTTTATTTTAATCTTTTAATTCTAATTTTTTAATCTTCTGCGCATGCCCAGAAACCTGACAATTAAGTCTTTTCCTGTCCCTTCGCTTGAAAATAATAAGAAGCTCGCATTTGACACTTTTCCCTCGCTTTTGCCTAAAGCTTCCCAAAGTGGGCGTTTTCCGAAAGCTTAACCTTTTATACTGTTAGTTTTATACAGTTTTATACTGTTATTCCTTAGACGAAAACATTGAGGACTGTTAAAAGATACTGTTCTTTTAACAGTCCTCAATATTTTCGTCTAAGGAATCCATGACTGAAACCAAAAATGCTGTATGAGACTTGCTTGTCTTTTAACTATAGCATTTTCTGCATATAAAGGTTGCTGTGTTGCCATGGTGTAACACGCACTTTGTACGCAAAGCTTTTCAGGTAAGGTATAAAATAGCAAAAATAGTAGTAACAGCTCTCTGAAATAACTAATATATGACCGGCAAGCCACGCCCACCCGGTCACATGGCTGGCAAGCCACACCCACAAAATAAGCCACGCCCACAGAGTGGTAGTTAAAAAATTAGGAACCCGCCCCTGATCTGAACCCCAATAGACTTTGGTGGAATGAGGACAAGTGACCCGCCTTACCCACAAGGACAGAAATGGGGTCGCGGGCAAACTTGCGCCGGACGAGGATCTCCGGAAGATGCCGGAAGACAGTGATGCTGGAGATCAGGTGGCTGCTGATGTCATTGACCATGCTTGCCAACTGGAGAAGCGAAGGGGAGAAGGCCACCTAGGAGAGGAGAAAGGAGCCAGGGAGTCAACAAGGGTCAACCTCAAGGTCTACCAAGAAACAAGAAAGCTAGGCTAGGAGGAAGGAAACAAAATCGATTAAATCCGCGGTCCCACAGACACACAGCTCTGCTAGAGATGAAAGGGCGGCTGCTGAGGACAGGACCCCAAGCTCAAGAGAAGGTGGAACCGTTTTCGGGTTCCTGGTGAGAAGAACCTTCCAAGGAGAAGAACCTTCCTTCCTTTGATTCTGGAACCAGCAGAGATCTAACCTTCGTCTGCACATTTCAGGAGGAGGAGAAAGGTTGCCCTTCGAGGTGAGAAGGTCTCCAGGGCTCACCTGGGGAGCCTGCCCAGGAGTATTGTCCTGCAGAATGACCTTGACCCTGAAGAGAGGGTTGGGGCTGGTCTTGCCATCGCCGTTGATGGCCCTGGAGAGCTCCATCAGGGACCACTTGACGTTGAGCCGCAGGGCGTCCTCCATCATCCGGTTCATCCTGACAGTGTAGTTGAACCAGTGCTGCTGGACCTGGTGGAGAAGAGTTGGAGGGAATGGGTTGGCATCGGGAAAGGTCCAACCGGGAATCTGGAGAAGACCTGGGCCTCGACCGGCCCACTGAGGTGAGGAGGAGGAGAAGGAAGCCTTCCTCGGGATCAAAAATGGGCCTTCAACATCCAGGGCAAAGGCAGCCTCTGGACATCACCAGATCAAGGGACAAGGTAGCCCCCTCCAATCACACAAGGCCCTCGCTGAAACGCCAGAGACCACCACCCCACCACCATTCCAGCGGATATCCCACCACCAATTTCAGGTTGTTACTAAATTCTGAATCTTGGGATTCCATACCATACAAGACTTTTGCGTAGAAGAGGAAGAGGAAGAAGAAGAAGAAGAAGAAGAAGAAGAGGAGGAGGAGGAGGAGGAGGAGGAGGAGGAAGAAGCAGAAGCAGGAGGAGGAAGAGGAAGAGGAAGAGGAAGAGGAGGAAGTGGAAGAAGAAGAAGAAGAAGAAGAAGAAGAAGAAGAAGAAGAAGAAGAAGAAGAGGAGGAGGAGGAGGAAGAAGAAGAGGAAGAAGAAGAGGAAGAGAAGAAGAAGAAAGAAGAGGAAGAGGATGAAGAAGAAGAAGAAAGGAGGAGGAAGATGAAGAAGAGGAGGAAGAGGAGGGGAAGGGGAAGGAGAAGGAGAAGGGGAAGAAGAAGAAGAAGAAGAAGAAGAAGAAGAAGAAGAAGAAGAAGAAGAAGAAGAAGAAGAAGAAGAAGAGGAGGAGGAGGAGGAGGAGGAGGAGGAGGAGGAGGAGGAGGAGGAAGAAGCAGAAGCAGAAGGAGGAGGAGGAAGAGGAAGAGGAGGAAGTGGAAGAAGAAGAAGAGGAAGAAGAAAAAGAAGAAGAGGAGGAGGAGGAGGAAGAAGAAGAAGAAGAGGAAGAAGAAGAGGAAGAGAAGAAGAAGAAGAAAGAAGAGGAAGAGGATGAAGAAGAAGAAGAAAGAAGGAGGAGGAAGATGAAGAAGAGGAGGAGGAGGGGAAGGGGAAGGAGAAGGAGAAGGGGAAGGAGAAGAAGAAGAAGAAGAAGAAGAAGAGGAGGAGGAGGAGGAGGAGGAGGAGGAGGAAGCGGAAGAGGAAGCGGAAGAGGAAGAGGAAGAGGAAGAGGAAGAGGAGGAGGAGGAGGAGGAGGAAGAAGAAGAAGAAGAAGAAGAAGAAGAAGAAGAAGAAGAAGAAGAAGAAGAAGAAGAAGAAGAAGAAGAAGAAGAAGAAGAAGAAGAAGAAGAAGAGGACAGGGATCTTCTTCACACAGGGGTTCGGCCCTGTGTCCTTCAAGCATGCCGCTCATGAAGATCTCCCTTGCCAACAGATACTGGCTGGTCCTCCTCACCTCCTGCCCATCGTTCTTGAAGACTTCGTACGTCTGCCGCATGATGGCAATGCTGCCTTCGTGGAAGGTGACCAGCTTCTTCTGCACCATGTCCCGGTGGTCTTTCTGGTCCTCTTCAAACTCCAGGTCGTTGTAGACCCGCTTCCCAGTGATCCGGACCAACAGGGCCTCGCTCATTTGCTGGGCCCGTCGAGCAATGGCCAAGGTGGCTGCTTTGTATTCGTTCACAATGTTCTGGACCTGTGGGAAGAAGGGAGGACATCAGAGGAGAAGACGGAAGAAGAGACACAGAGGTTGGGAAGAGGTGGTTCCTAGTGGGCCTGGAGGACCGCACTCAGAACGGCAAGAGGAGGCCACATGGCCGGCCCAAGAGACCTGAAGGGATCTCAAGAGCATCTCCTCTGTCCTGGAGGCCATGGTCATAGGAGATGGCTTTGCCCTAAGAGGTGGCTGATGGTTACCAAAGAGTTGAAGCCTATTTGAGGACAGGCCAGGAAAGGCTAATGCCATAATTTCCACAATAAGGGGAGAACCTCAGAAGGAGGGAAGGTGTCCTCCATCTTTCACGGTCCCCTTGTACCGAGTGGACAAAGCAGCTGGGAGTGGGGCAGATCTGCTACCCAGTGAGTTATGGGCCTCGGGATGTCAACCCTCTTTTTTTGTCTCTCTCAAGGCATCCTGGTGCCTGGAGCCCAAGGAGTCCGCCTCCTGACCTTGCTGGCATGGAGACGACACTCCGAGATGAAGAGCGTGCTGGCCCCCTTGAGGGACCAGTGGAGCTTCTTGAGGCCAGGTTGGATCTTCCGGTCCAGGTAGCGGATGCGTTCCCGGAAGAGGCCCCTCTCCTCGGCGGATAGCATCCCGATGATCCTGCGTACCCAAGAAAGGGTGGAAGGTGTTAATATCCAACTCCTCCTTCCCCAAGACGGGAAAGGAGCCAAATTGTGACACATTCCAGGCCTTGCCGTCAAAATACATTATGCAGCAGGCGGCCTTCCGCCAGATGTTCCTCATTTCCATAAATCACTCCCATCCCTTTGGGTTTCCTTAAGGACAACCGGAAAATTTTGCCCAACCACAAAGCCTGAAGGGTCCTTCATAACGGATCTTCAAAGCAAGATTGCTTTGTTGAAGTTGAAGTGGACTTCAACTCCCAGAATTCCCCAGCCGGCATGGTTGAAGTCCACCCATCTTAAGCGTGGAATTCTGGGAGATGAAGTCCACCATCTTAAGTGTGGAATTCTGGGAGATGAAGTTCACCCATCTTAAGTGTGGAATTCTGGGAGATGAAATCCACCATCTTAAGTGTGGAATTCTGGGAGATGAAATCCACCATCTTAAGTGTGGAATTCTGGGAGTTGAAGTCCATCCACTTAAGCATGGAATTCTGGGAGGATAAGTCCACCCATCTTAATCATGGAATTCTGGGAACTGAAGTCCTCCTATCTTAATCATGGAATTCTGGGAATTGAAGTCCTCCTATCTTAAAGAGGGAATTCTGGGAGATGAAGTTCACCCATCTTAAGTGTGGAATTCTGGGAGTTGAAGTCCACCCATCTTAAGCGTGGAATTCTGGGAGATGAAATCCACCATCTTAAGTGTGGAATTCTGGGAGATGAAGTTCACCCATCTTAAGTGTGGAATTCTGGGAGATGAAATCCACCATCTTAAGTGTGGAATTCTGGGAGTTGAAGTCCATCCACTTAAGCATGGAATTCTGGGAGGATAAGTCCACCCATCTTAATCATGGAATTCTGGGAACTGAAGTCCTCCTATCTTAAAGAGGGAATTCTGGGAGATGAAGTTCACCCATCTTAAGTGTGGAATTCTGGGAGTTGAAGTCCACCCATCTTAAGCATGGAATTCTGGGAGATGAAATCCACCATCTTAAGTGTGGAATTCTGGGAGATGAAATCCACCATCTTAAGTGTGGAATTCTGGGAGTTGAAGTCCATCCACTTAAGCATGGAATTCTGGGAGGATAAGTCCACCCATCTTAATCATGGAATTCTGGGAACTGAAGTCCTCCTATCTTAAAGAGGGAATTCTGGGAGATGAAGTTCACCCATCTTAAGTGTGGAATTCTGGGAGATGAAATCCACCATCTTAAGTGTGGAATTCTGGGAGATGAAGTCCACCCATCTTAAGTGTGGAATTCTGGGAGATGAAGTTCACCCATCTTAACTGTGGAATTCTGGGAGATGAAATCCACCATCTTAAGCGTGGAATTCTGGGAGATGAAGTCCACCATCTTAAGTGTGGAATTCTGGGAGATGAAGTTCACCCATCTTAAGTGTGGAATTCTGGGAGATGAAATCCACCATCTTAAGTGTGGAATTCTGGGAGATGAAATCCACCATCTTAAGTGTGGAATTCTGGGAGTTGAAGTCCATCCACTTAAGCATGGAATTCTGGGAGGATAAGTCCACCCATCTTAATCATGGAATTCTGGGAACTGAAGTCCTCCTATCTTAATCATGGAATTCTGGGAACTGAAGTCCTCCTATCTTAAAGAGGGAATTCTGGGAGATGAAGTTCACCCATCTTAAGTGTGGAATTCTGGGAGTTGAAGTCCACCCATCTTAAGCGTGGAATTCTGGGAGATGAAATCCACCATCTTAAGTGTGGAATTCTGGGAGATGTTCACCCATCTTAAGTGTGGAATTCTGGGAGATGAAATCCACCATCTTAAGTGTGGAATTCTGGGAGTTGAAGTCCATCCACTTAATCATGGAATTCTGGGAACTGAAGTCCTCCTATCTTAAAGAGGGAATTCTGGGAGATGAAATTCACCCATCTTAAGTGTGGAATTCTGGGAGATGAAGTTCACCCATCTTAAGCATGGAATTCTGGGAGATGAAGTCCACCATCTTAAGTGTGGAATTCTGGGAGATGAAGTTCACCCATCTTAAGTGTGGAATTCTGGGAGATGAAATCCACCATCTTAAGTGTGGAATTCTGGGAGTTGAAGTCCATCCACTTAAGCATGGAATTCTGGGAGGATAAGTCCACCCATCTTAATCATGGAATTCTGGGAACTGAAGTCCTCCTATCTTAAAGAGGGAATTCTGGGAGATGAAGTTCACCCATCTTAAGTGTGGAATTCTGGGAGTTGAAGTCCACCCATCTTAAGCATGGAATTCTGGGAGATGAAATCCACCATCTTAAGTGTGGAATTCTGGGAGATGAAGTCCACCCATCTTAAGTGTGGAATTCTGGGAGATGAAGTTCACCCATCTTAAGTGTGGAATTCTGGGAGATGAAATCCACCATCTTAAGTGTGGAATTCTGGGAGTTGAAGTCCATCCACTTAAGCATGGAATTCTGGGAGGATAAGTCCACCCATCTTAATCATGGAATTCTGGGAACTGAAGTCCTCCTATCTTAAAGAGGGAATTCTGGGAGATGAAGTTCACCCATCTTAAGTGTGGAATTCTGGGAGATGAAATCCACCATCTTAAGTGTGGAATTCTGGGAGATGAAGTCCACCCATCTTAAGTGTGGAATTCTGGGAGATGAAGTTCACCCATCTTAAGTGTGGAATTCTGGGAGATGAAGTTCACCCATCTTAAGTGTGGAATTCTGGGAGATGAAATCCACCATCTTAAGTGTGGAATTCTGGGAGTTGAAGTCCATCCACTTAAGCATGGAATTCTGGGAGGATAAGTCCACCCATCTTAAGCATGGAATTCTGGGAACTGAAGTCCTCCTATCTTAAAGAGGGAATTCTGGGAGTTGAAGTCCACCCATCTTAAGCATGGAATTCTGGGAGATGAAATCCACCATCTTAAGTGTGGAATTCTGGGAGATGAAGTCCACCCATCTTAAGTGTGGAATTCTGGGAGATGAAGTTCACCCATCTTAAGTGTGGAATTCTGGGAGATGAAGTTCACCCATCTTAAGTGTGGAATTCTGGGAGATGAAATCCACCATCTTAAGTGTGGAATTCTGGGAGTTGAAGTCCATCCACTTAAGCATGGAATTCTGGGAGGATGTCCACCCATCTTAATCATGGAATTCTGGGAACTGAAGTCCTCCTATCTTAAAGAGGGAATTCTGGGAGATGAAGTTCACCCATCTTAAGTGTGGAATTCTGGGAGATGAAATCCACCATCTTAAGTGTGGAATTCTGGGAGATGAAGTCCACCCATCTTAAGTGTGGAATTCTGGGAGATGAAGTTCACCCATCTTAAGTGTGGAATTCTGGGAGATGAAGTTCACCCATCTTAAGTGTGGAATTCTGGGAGATGAAATCCACCATCTTAAGTGTGGAATTCTGGGAGTTGAAGTCCATCCACTTAATCATGGAATTCTGGGAGGATAAGTCCACCCATCTTAAGCATGGAATTCTGGGAACTGAAGTCCTCCTATCTTAAAGAGGGAATTCTGGGAGTTGAAGTCCACCCATCTTAAGCATGGAATTCTGGGAACTGAAGTCCTTCTATCTTAAAGATGGAATTCTGGGAGTTGAAGTCCACATGTCTTAAAGTGCCCAACAGTGAGGAACCCTGTCCTAGACCCTCCATCCTTCCATCTTCACTGCCCTGGTGGCATGTTGGCCTATAGACCCATTACTCCCAGCCCCCTGGCCCTAACCCATATTGGATATGGACGATGGGAACAGTAATCCCCAGGAAGGCCATCCTTCCTGAGCGAAATCTGCAAATTGGACGAAAACAGGACCGCCGCATCCTGCCCAGCTCCCTCCCACCCACCCCCCACCCCAATTAACTTCCGAGGAGAAAATAAAACAGGCACACAACACGAGCTTCACACACGTGTGGTGCCGTGTAACAAAAAGCACAGCTGCCAAGACAAAGCTCGTTGCAAGCCGCACTTCCTCGGCAGAGCCAACGCCTCGCCTCCAGAAAGAAAACGAAAACCAGGGACCCTCCTTCCAAAAAACCCACCTCCCCAAGAAACATCTCAAGGAGTCCACTGAAATGCCTTCTCCTGCCCCGTGGCCACTTCTGGAGGAAGACATTGGCAGAGTCTCTTCATCTGATTTTGGATAGGTCCTTCTTCTGGGTCTCCTGCTGGAGCAGTGGGGGTTGGACTAGAAGACCTCTAAGCTCCCTTCCTACTCGGTTATTCTGTTGACACCCACCCACCCCGCCCGCCTGCCCGCCGTGGTTGTTCGCCCCGATTTTCTGCACTAGGTCAACCGATCTGGTCTTTTTTTGCTCGGGCGGAAGTGGGCAAGCCTAGTCAGCAAGTGAATGGCGGCAGGAATCGCCGTCGTTAAGTGAATCTGGGTTTCTCACTGGTCGCCAAAAGGGGATCGCATGACCCCCGGGACGCTGCAACAGTCATAAACAGGAGCCGGTTGCCAAGCATCTGGATTTGAGGAAGGTCTTCTCCACAGAGGTTCTTCTCGTCCTCCAAAGCTAGATTTAGGGGCGGTGAGGGGTCGTCGCTGGGCGGGGCAGCCCACCATTTGGGCTCAAAAGGTTTGTGACCCTGCATCAAACAAACATTGGTTTTTCGACAGGACGACATCCTGGCTTCTACATCTGGAGGTCCCAGACTTCAAATCTGGGGCATAGGAATGAGAAGTGGGCAGCCCTGGCCTTCCTGTTTCTCAGATACCTGAGACAAGGGCCTTCAGAGAGAATAACAGAAGAACTGAAGGGGACCCTGGAGGTCTTCTAGTCCAACCCCCTGCCCAGGCAGGAGACCCTATATCCCATTTCAGACAAATGGCTGTCCAGTCTCTTCTTGAAGATGTCGGAGCACCCACAACTTCTGGTGGCAAGCTGTTCCACTGGTTAATTGTCCTCACTGTTAGATAGTTTCTCCTTAGTTCCAGGTTGCTTCTCTCCTTGATGAGTTTCCGTCCGTTGCTTCTTGTCCTGCCTTTGGGTGCTTTGAAGGATAGTTTGACCCCCTCTTCTTTGGGGCAGCCCCTCAAATATTGGAAGATACTATCACGATCCTTCTCTTCGTCAGACTAACAGAACGACAGAGTTGCAAGGGACCTTGGAGGTCTTCTAGTCCAACCCCTTGCTCAGGCAGGAGACCCTAGACCTGTGATGGTGAACCTACGGTACGCGTGCCACAAGTGGCATGCGGAGCCATATCGGTGGGCACGCGAGCTCAGGTCCGGCGCACATGCGCATGCCGGCCAGCTGATTTTCGGGCCTTCTGGGCCCACTGGGAATCGGAAAACAGGCTGTTTCCAGCCTCCGGAGGGGGTGGGGAAGGCCTGTTTTTCACTCTCCCCAAGCTCCAGAGCCTTTCTAGAAGCCCGGGGAGGGCGAAAACGGTCTTCCCCACCTCCCCGTCCTCCGGAGGCCGGAAATGTCCCGTTTGCCGACTTCCGGTTGGACCGGAAGGCCCCTTTTTTTGCTCTCCCCAGGCTCCAGAGCCTTTCTAGGAGCCCGGGGAGGGCGAAAACGGTCTTCCCCACCTCCCCGGAGGTCCTCCGGAGGCCGGAAATGTCCCGTTTGCCGACTTCCGGTTGGACCGGAAGGCCTGTTTTTTTGCTCTCCCCAGGCTCCAGAGCCTTTCTAGGAGCCCGGGGAGGGCGAAAACGGTCTTCCCCACCTCCCCGGAGGTCCTCCGGAGGCCGGAAATGTCCCATTTGCCGACTTCCGGTTGGACCGGAAGGCCCCTTTTTTTGCTCTCCCCAGGCTCCAGAGCCTTTCTAGGAGCCCGGGGAGGGCGAAAACGGTCTTCCCCACCTCCCCGGACTTCCTCCGGAGGCCGGAAATGTCCCGTTTGCCGACTTCCGGTTAGACCGGAAGGCCTGTTTTTTTGCTCTCCCCAGGCTTCAGAGCCTTTCTAGGAGCCCGGGGAGGGCGAAAACGGTCTTCCCCACCTCCCCGGAGGTCCTCCGGAGGCCGGAAATGTCCCGTTTGCCAACTTCCGGTTGGACCGGAAGGTCCGTTTTTTTGCTCTCCCCAGGCTCCAGAGCCTTTCTAGGAGCCTGCGGAGGGCAAAAACGGCCTTCCCCACCTCCCCGGAGGTCCTCCGGAGGCCGGAAATGTCCCGTTTGCCGACTTCCGGTTGGACAGGAAGGCCTGTTTTTTTTGCTCTCCCCAGGCTTCATAGCCTTTCTAGGAGCCTGGAGAGGGCGAAAACGGCTTTCCCCACCTCCCCGGAGGTCCTCCGGAGGCCGGAAATGTCCCGTTTGCCGACTTCCGGTTGGACCGGAAGGCCTGTTTTTTTGCTCTCCCCAGGCTTCAGAGCCTTTCTAGGAGCCTGGGAGGGCAAAAACGGTCTTCCCCACCTCCCCGTAGGCCCACCGGAGGCCAGAAATGGCCCTTCCCAACTTGAAACGGGCCATTTTCTGCCTCCGGAGGGCTTCCAGGGTGGTGGGGGAAGGCCGTTTTCGCCCACCCTAGGCTCCTGGAAAGGCTCTGGAGCCTGGGGAGAGCGAAAAACAGGCGTGCCATCACGTGCCAGGAGCATGGGGGGTCACACGTGCATGCGCAGGGGAGGCGCATGGATTTATGGATGTGGGCACGCACGCGCGCGAACCCCCCCTTTTGGCACGCAAACCAAAAAAGGTTCTCCATCACTGCCCTAGACCATTTCAGACAAGTGGCTGTCCAGTCTCTTTTTAAAAACCTCCAGTGATTGGAGCACCCGCAATTTCTGGAGGCAAGTCCCCAAAGGCGCTTTTTCAGGAGGCAACGGGACTTCCTTGGTTTTGTTTATTATTAAAAAAAAGTTTTTAAGTAGTACAAACATTTTTCCCCACCCCTTCCCCCCTCACCCCATCCCTCACCCCTTGCCCTCCCACCCCCCATTTCCCCCACCCCCTTCCCTGGACTTCCCAGAACAAGCACAGGGTATAGTATTCACAAACATAGAACTAAAATATGCTAACAAATTATTGACTTCAAAATCTCTCTAGGTCTCTAACTCCTTATAACTCGAAACCCTTTAAACACATGGACTAAAAATTAAAAATGTTTCATTCATAAGCTATTTGGATCTTCTTAATCTGGTACTTGTTTTGAATATAGTCAATCCATCTTCTCCATTCCAATATATATATCTTTCGTTTGAATGGTCTTTAAGATATGATGAAATTTTTGCCATCTCTGCCAAATGCACGACTTTTAGTGTCCATTCCTCAATGGTTAGGTGGATCTTCCTTCTTCCAATACTGTGCCACCAGTAACCTGGCAGCTGTTATTAAATTCAAAACCAACTTAGTCTCTATTACAGGAGCCGAGGTGGCGCAGTGGTTAAAAGCAGCACTGCAACCTACTTCAGCTGACTGCTAGTTTAGCAGTTCGGCTGTTCAAATCTCACCGGCTCAAGGTTGACTCAGCCTTCCATCCTTCTGAGGTCGGTAAAATGAGGACCCAGATTGTTGGGGGCAATATGCTGAACTCTGTAAACCGCTTAGAGAGGGCTGTAAAGCACTATGAAGCGGTATATAAGTCTAAGTGCTATTGCTATTGCTACAGTACAATCAGTAATTATTCCCAGCAAAAAAAAACCTGTGGTGTAAATTTAATCTGTTTCTTTAGAATATTTTGAATAATCCACCATATTTTTTATCCAAAAAGCCTTAATTTTTTTACATGTCCACCATATATGGTTTTGAAGTCATTTTGCTCCTCATCCAAGAAGCTTCTTCAGCTCTGACAGGATAGTGGGGAATGGAAGGATTTCTCTATCCTATTATTTATCCACTATGCTGTCAGAGCTGAAGAAGCTTCTTGGATGAGAAGCAAAACGTCTTCAAAAGAAAAAAACCAGAAAGTCCAGTTGCCTCCTGAAAAAGCACAACCAGGACCTGGATGGCTGAGAATCTCTACAGACTTCTGGAGGCAGGGCATTCCACCAATGAACTGGATCAGTACCTAGGCCTCAAGGGACAGGTCCTACCTGCTGCCGGAGGAGGGTGCAAAAGGTTGCCGTATTTATTGGTTGTGAAGCTGAGGTAGATGTCTACCCTCCCACAGGATCAGGCAGGGATGACAGACCCCCAGGACAGCTCTTCCGAAATCGCAAGGAGGCCCGTGAGGACCTTCCGAGCTTCGTGGGATGCAACGCTACCAACCTGTTGTAGTCTCGGGCCACCAGCAGAAGGTTCTCCCTCAAGTTCCTCAGGTCCTCCTTCCGTTCGTACACCTCCACCACGTAATGTGGGATCTCAAACAGCACCCTCTCCCAGTAGTGGATTTCCACAAATAATTTTAGCAGGTGCCTGGAGAAGGAGAAGTTGAAGGTGAAGGTGAAGGAGAAGGAGGAGAAGGAGGAGGAGGAGGAGGAAGGAGGAGGAGAAGGAAAAGGAGGAGGAGGAGGAGGAGGAGGAGAAGTTGAAGGAGGAGAAGGAGAAGTTGAAGGAGGAGAAGAAGAAGAAGAAGAAGAGGAGGAGGAGGAGGAGGAGGAGAAGAAGAGGAGGAGGAGGAGGAGGAGAAGAAGAGGAGGAGGAGGGGGAGGAGGAGGAGGAGGAGGAGGAGGAGGAGGAGGAGGAGGAGGAGGAGGAGGAGGAGGAGAGGAGGAGGAGGAGGAGGAGAAGGAGAAGGAGAAGGAAGGAGAAGGAAGCATGGAAGGCCCAACGAGGTGGTGTTGGAACACCAGGGCAGCAAGGTGGTCTCCGGTTCTTCCCGCGTTTTTCACTCACTTGTCAAAATTGATGTCCAACATCCCTGGCATCTGGGCGCTCGGGATGAGGAGAGGGGTGTCCAGACGCTTCAAGCTGTCCTTGTCCAAGCCTTGGGTCCACTCGTGAAAGGTCTTCCTCTCGATCTCATCCATGGCCTGCACCAGAAGCTGATAGGTCTGGAAGCTCTCTTCTCCAGTCCCAATGTGAGGGATGAAGTGGGCTTTGGTGAGACACTGGCCAACGAGAAAGAGAAAGGGACTGTAGGAGAATACTCTGCAGAGCTTAGAGGGCGGTGTTAAATGCGTCATCAGTGCAGAATCCTTGCGTTGCCATAAGGGATCCAAGTTCAGGCTCCCTTGAATTCCCTTGACCATTATCTAGTACCATGTTGACTGTTAATTGACTATATTCTTGGGTACATGTAGTCCTCAGCTTATAACCTTTCATTTAATGACCAAATTTACAACAGCACTGAAAAATGTGACTTATATGGCCGTTTTTCACACTGACGACCGTTGCAACATCCCCGTGGTCACGTGATCAACATTCGGACGCTTGGCCACTGGTTCGCATTCATGATGGCCGCCATGTCCCGGGGGTCATGCACTTTACGACCACAATGGAGACCAAAATTTCTGTTGCTAGGTCAGACCGTTGTTAAGTGAATCTTGCCCCATTTTACGACCTTTCTTGCTACAGTTGTTAAGAGAATTGCTGCAGTGGCTAAACGGTCACTAAATGAACCCTTGTAAGTCAAGGACTACCTGTAATTCCTAGCAGCTACCACGCACCTGACAAAGGGGATCATGGATGTGTGTGTGACATCCTAACGATAACGCCCACGCAGTGGTGGGTTGGTGCCGGTTCGGACCAGTTCTCATGTACCAGTGGCAGAAATTTCCACCCGCTCGCCGATTTGGCAGCAATGGCCGGCCATCCACACCCCCAAACCAGTTCTCCGGTTGTGCGGCCAGCAAAGGGGGTCATTTGCGCGACGTGACGGGGGTGCGCAAGCGAAGCGAGCGAGCGTGCGTGCGCAAAATGTGCACTTCCATCGCAATGCGAACCAGTAGGGAAGGTAAGTGGAACCCACCACAGCGCCCAGGGTCTCCTGGCACCCAGTCAGGGACTTCAAAAGCTGGCCAGAGCCCATCCTTTCCTGGCTGCCAACCAACCAACCAGAGCTCCCATGTTCCACTCCCCGAGTCTTTTGCTCACCCTGTCCTCGGCTCGGTCAACAGGAAATTGCAAAATAAATTCCCCATTGCCCACGAAGACACGTTCGTGTGGGCGTAATGAACAAAACAACACATGCCACCTAGAAAAAGGGTGCCAACGGTTGGTGCCAAGATAAAAGTAAGAAATGTTTTCGGAAAAACCAGCTGCCGTTAGCACCGTTGAGTCAGTTGCCGCATGTGCCAACTCTCCAGAGCTGGCGAGGGGCGCAAAACTGGGGGGAGGGGCGGCTGCTGCACCCCGTGCCCTCCCGAGAACGACAGGAGGGGCATCACCCAACGGACGCATCCCCGCTCTTCAAAACCTGCGCCAGCCGTTCTGTAGGTGCTGCCTGGGAAGCCATCTTGCTTTCCATCCGCGGAGGGGCAACCCGATAGCCTCGGATGCTTTCGATCACAACAGCCATAAGGCACAGTCTGGTGTATTATGCGCCATTATTATTATTATTATTACTATTATTATTATTATTATTATTATTATTATTATTATTATTATTATTATTATTATTATTATTATTATTATTATTATTATTATTACCCTGTTTTCCCCAAAATAAGACATCCCCTGATAATAAGCCCAATCGGTCTTTTGAATGCATGACAATAAGGCCAAGTGTTTATTTCAGGGTTCAAAAAAAATATAAGACAGGGTCTTATTTTTGGTGAAATATGGTATTTTTATTATTTTTATTATTTTTATTATTTTTATTTATTTTTATTTTTATTATTTTTATTATTTTTATTATTTTTATTATTTTTATTTTTATTTTTATTTTTATTATTACCCTGTTTCCCCCAAAATAAGACATCCCCTGATAATAAGCCCAATCGGTCTTTTGAATGCATGACAATAAGGCCAAGTGCTTATTTCAGGGTTCAAAAATATATAAGACAGGGTCTTATTTTTGGTGAAATATGTTATTTTTATTATTTTTATTATTTTTATTATTTTTATTTTTATTTTTATTTTTTTATTTTTATTTTTTTATTTTTATTTTTATTTATTTTTATTTATTTTTATTTTTATTTTTATTTTTATTTATTTTTATTATTATTATTATTATTATTAATTTACTACTACTACTACTACTACTACTACTACTACTACTACTACTACTACTACTACTACTACTACTACTACTACTACTACTACTACTACTACTACTACTAGCCAGTGGAACTGAAGAAGGATTTTTCCACCCTGTCTTTAATGCCCAGAGCACCGGGAAGCGACAATCTTATTTACAAGTAATTTCCTCGACTTACGACCACACAATGGAGCCCCAAATTTCCGTTGCTAAGCGAGACATTTGTGCAGCGAGTTTGTGAAGCCCCCTTTCACGACCTTCCTTGGCACGGTTGTTTAGTGAACCACTGCCGTTGTGTCGTTACGGTGGCTAAGTGAATCCAGCTTCCCAAACCTCGCCAGAAGGTTTGATATTCAAATAAAATCGAAAATGTATTAAGTTGTATTTGTTGCTTTGTCCACCTTCCTGATCTAATCTGCAGCTTTGGCATTTCCTGATGGGACCCTGTCCAATGCAGGCAGTCCTCAACTTACGACGACAACATTTCTGTTGCTAAGCGGGACATTTATGAAGTGAGTTCCGCCCCATCTTCCTTGCCAGCGCTGTTAAGTGAAAACCACTGCAATTGTTAAAGTCGGTCACACCGTCATTAAGTGAATCCGGCTTCCCCCCCCTTGACTGTGCTTGTCAGAAAGGTCGCAAAAGGGGAATCACGTGACCCCGGGACATTGCGACCGTCATAAGTACATGACAGTTGCCAAGTGTCAGAATTTAGATCATGTGACCCCAAGGACGCTGCAACGGTCGTAAGTGTGAGAAATGGCCGTAAGTCACTTTTTCCAGGGCCGTTGTAATCCCATTATGTTCGTAAGTCAAGAACTCCCTGTAGAATACCTTCACCGTTGTCTTGATGGCCACCCGGGTGATCCAGGAGCTCAGGAGAAACCACGCTGGGGAAGCTATGGGAGATGCCCTCAGCCCAGTCTCCAACCCATCTTTTTAGAAGCCTCAGTCATACCTTCATGGGTCTGTCCACGCGCCGTCGGAGCGCGCGCATCCAGTGGGCCATGCCCGAATAATGACACATGTAGGGCGTCAGGAAAGGGGTCTTCTTGCTGAGTTCCTTGTTGACCAGGGATAGCTCCCGGTTGAAGAGCATGAAGACGTCCACCGTCTTCTTGTCGAAGGTGCGCTTGATGGCCTGAAGGAAGGAGAAGACACCGGTTGGGACAAGGTCAAGGGAGGGAAGGTCCCTTAGAAGACCTCCGAGGTCATTCCGTTCTGTTCTCAGGTCCTCCTGCATCTCCCCAGCTTCCAATCTAAGTTGGGTTTATTTCCAATTTGTTCTCCAAAGCCCCTGAAGGCAGGAGAAGAAGCAACGGGTGGAAACTCATCAAGGAGAGAAGCAACCTGGAACTGAGGGGAAACTTCCTAACAGTGAGGACAATTAACCAGTGGAACTGCTTGCCACAAGAAGTTGTGGGTGCTTTCATCACTGGTGGTTTTTTAAGAAGAGACTGGACAGCCACTTGTCTGTGATGGAATAGGGTCTCCTGCTTGAGCAGGGGGCTGGACTAGATGACCTCCCAGGTCCCTTCCAGCTCTATTCTGATTCTCTTCCTATTCCTTGAACCTGGTGTTTTTGAGACTGGGCAACCTGAAGATGGGCGGACTTCAACTCCCAGAATTCCCCAGCCAGCCATGTTGGAGTTGAAGTCCAGCCACCTTTCAAGCTATCAAGGTTGAGAAGACTGTTCTAGTTTCTACCACCATGTTCCTGGCTTCTCTCTTGCGCTCACGTGCAGGAGATCGGTTGCGCTGCTTGGACCAAAGGGCCCTTCCAGGATCCCAGAATTCCCTTCCCGGCCAAGGGATTCTGGGAGTTGAAGTCCAGGTTGGGAAAGGCTGGGCTAAGACATTCTAGCTCCGTGATGGCGAACCTATGGCACATGCTCTGTCCCCAGCTGCTCTTCTGGTTTCCAGCATGCGCATGCGCACCGGCCCGCTGGTCTTCGGATTTCTGGTGCTCCGGCAGGCGCGGGCGCGTTCCAATTTGGGCACTCGGTGCCGAAAAGGTTCACCATCACTGTTCTAGCTCAACCTCAGCAACGTAAGGATGGGTGAATTTCAACTCCCAGAATTCCATGTTTTAGATGGGAGGACTTCAACTCCCAGAATTCCATGATTAAAATAGATGGACTTCAACTCCCAGAATTCCATGATTAAAATAGATGGACTTCAACTCCCAGAATTCCATGCTTAAGATGGGAGGACTTCAACTCCCAGAATTCCCTGCTTAAGATGGGAGGACTTCAACTCCCAGAATTCCCTGCTTAAGATGAATAGATTTCAACTCCCAGAATTCCATGATTAAGATGGGAGGACTTCAACTCCCAGAATTCCATGCTTAAGATGGGAGGACTTCAACTCCCAGAATTCCATGTTTTAGATGGATGGACTTCAACTCCCAGAATTCCATGATTAAGATGGGAGGACTTCAACTCCCAGAATTCCATGATTAAAATAGATGGACTTCAACTCCCAGAATTCCATGCTTAAGATGGGAGGACTTCAACTCCCAGAATTCCCTGCTTAAGATGGGAGGACTTCAACTCCCAGAATTCCCTGCTTAAGATGAATAGATTTCAACTCCCAGAATTCCATGATTAAGATGGGAGGACTTCAACTCCCAGAATTCCCTGCTTAAGATGGGAGGACTTCAACTCCCAGAATTCCATGCTTAAGATGGGAGGACTTCAACTCCCAGAATTCCCTGCTTAAGATGGGAGGACTTCAACTCCCAGAATTCCCTGCTTAAGATGAATAGATTTCAACTCCCAGAATTCCATGATTAAGATGGGAGGACTTCAACTCCCAGAATTCCATGCTTAAGATGGGAGGACTTCAACTCCCAGAATTCCATGCTTAAGATGGGAGGACTTCAACTCCCAGAATTCCATGATTAAAATAGATGGACTTCAACTCCCAGAATTCCATGCTTAAGATGGGAGGACTTCAACTCCCAGAATTCCCTGCTTAAGATGGGAGGACTTCAACTCCCAGAATTCCCTGCTTAAGATGAATAGATTTCAACTCCCAGAATTCCATGATTAAGATGGGAGGACTTCAACTCCCAGAATTCCCTGCTTAAGATGGGAGGACTTCAACTCCCAGAATTCCATGATTAAGATGGGAGGACTTCAACTCCCAGAATTCCCTGCTTAAGATGGGAGGACTTCAACTCCCAGAATTCCATGTTTTAGATGGATGGACTTCAACTCCCAGAATTCCCTGCTTAAGATGAATAGACTTCAACTCCCAGAATTCCATGCTTAAGATGGGAGGACTTCAACTCCCAGAATTCCATGTTTTAGATGGATGGACTTCAACTCCCAGAATTCCATGATTAAGATGGGAGGACTTCAACTCCCAGAATTCCATGATTAAAATAGATGGACTTCAACTCCCAGAATTCCATGATTAAAATAGATGGACTTCAACTCCCAGAATTCCATGCTTAAGATGGGAGGACTTCAACTCCCAGAATTCCCTGCTTAAGATGGGAGGACTTCAACTCCCAGAATTCCCTGCTTAAGATGAATAGATTTCAACTCCCAGAATTCCATGATTAAGATGGGAGGACTTCAACTCCCAGAATTCCATGCTTAAGATGGGAGGACTTCAACTCCCAGAATTCCATGTTTTAGATGGATGGACTTCAACTCCCAGAATTCCATGATTAAGATGGGAGGACTTCAACTCCCAGAATTCCATGATTAAAATAGATGGACTTCAACTCCCAGAATTCCATGCTTAAGATGGGAGGACTTCAACTCCCAGAATTCCCTGCTTAAGATGGGAGGACTTCAACTCCCAGAATTCCCTGCTTAAGATGAATAGATTTCAACTCCCAGAATTCCATGATTAAGATGGGAGGACTTCAACTCCCAGAATTCCCTGCTTAAGATGGGAGGACTTCAACTCCCAGAATTCCATGCTTAAGATGGGAGGACTTCAACTCCCAGAATTCCCTGCTTAAGATGGGAGGACTTCAACTCCCAGAATTCCCTGCTTAAGATGAATAGATTTCAACTCCCAGAATTCCATGCTTAAGATGGGAGGACTTCAACTCCCAGAATTCCATGTTTTAGATGGATGGACTTCAACTCCCAGAATTCCATGATTAAGATGGGAGGACTTCAACTCCCAGAATTCCATGATTAAAATAGATGGACTTCAACTCCCAGAATTCCATGCTTAAGATGGGAGGACTTCAACTCCCAGAATTCCCTGCTTAAGATGGGAGGACTTCAACTCCCAGAATTCCCTGCTTAAGATGAATAGATTTCAACTCCCAGAATTCCATGATTAAGATGGGAGGACTTCAACTCCCAGAATTCCCTGCTTAAGATGGGAGGACTTCAACTCCCAGAATTCCATGCTTAAGATGGGAGGACTTCAACTCCCAGAATTCCCTGCTTAAGATGGGAGGACTTCAACTCCCAGAATTCCCTGCTTAAGATGAATAGATTTCAACTCCCAGAATTCCATGATTAAGATGGGAGGACTTCAACTCCCAGAATTCCATGATTAAGATGGGAGGACTTCAACTCCCAGAATTCCATGTTTTAGATGGATGGACTTCAACTCCCAGAATTCCATGATTAAGATGGGAGGACTTCAACTCCCAGAATTCCATGATTAAAATAGATGGACTTCAACTCCCAGAATTCCATGCTTAAGATGGGAGGACTTCAACTCCCAGAATTCCCTGCTTAAGATGGGAGGACTTCAACTCCCAGAATTCCCTGCTTAAGATGAATAGATTTCAACTCCCAGAATTCCATGATTAAGATGGGAGGACTTCAACTCCCAGAATTCCCTGCTTAAGATGGGAGGACTTCAACTCCCAGAATTCCCTGCTTAAGATGGGAGGACTTCAACTCCCAGAATTCCCTGCTTAAGATGGGAGGACTTCAACTCCCAGAATTCCCTGCTTAAGATGAATAGATTTCAACTCCCAGAATTCCATGATTAAGATGGGAGGACTTCAACTCCCAGAATTCCATGCTTAAGATGGGAGGACTTCAACTCCCAGAATTCCATGCTTAAGATGGGAGGACTTCAACTCCCAGAATTCCCTGCTTAAGATGAATAGATTTCAACTCCCAGAATTCCATGATTAAAATGGGAGGACTTCAACTCCCAGAATTCCATGCTTAAGATGAATAGATTTCAACTCCCAGAATTCCACGCTTAAGATGGGAGGACTTCAACTCCCAGAATTCCCTGCTTAAGATGGATGGACACCATCTCCCAGAATTCCCTGCTTAAGATGGATGGACTTCAACTCCCAGAATTCCATGATTAAGAGGAATAGACTTCAACTCCCAGAATTCCATGATTAAGATGGATGGATTTCAACTCCCAGAATTCCCTGCTTAAGAGGAATAGACTTCAACTCCCAGAATTCCATGATTAAGATGGATGGATTTCAACTCCCAGAATTCCATGATTAAGATGGATTTCAACTCCCAGAATTCCATGATTAAAATGCATGGCCTTCAACTCCCAGAATTCCCTATTTAAAATAGATGGACTTCAATTCCCAGAATTCCACGCTTAAGATGGATGGATTTAGTCCACCCATTCTCTAGTTGCTTCAACCCTTCCAAGCATCATTCAGGAGACCTAAAGACCATCTGAGGTTCAAGCCCTTCTTCTGCTGGCTAAGAAAACTGGACCACGGGTCCACCAGATGCCACTTTAGCGTCGATACAGCCATTCTTGGAAGGCCTGCCTTCCCTTCTCCCCCCCCTCCCCATCCCAACTCCCCCCCCCCCCATCTCCCAGGTCAGCCATTGTTGGTCCAAGTTTACCTCTCGGGATGACAAATGTTGGAAGATGTCCTGGATCTCCACCCCATGTTCTACGTCCTTCACCGTCTCGAAAGCCGAAGTCATCAAATTCTGGGTCATGACTTCCAGGTCTTTGACTCCTGCGCGGAAGCTGATGGCACAAGAAGAAGGGAGGAAGAGAAGAAGCTCTTGTAAACCATCTGAAGCTCGAGGTGGACCTCCATGCCACACGTCCCATGGAGCTCTCCCTCCCTCCCTCCCTCCCCCATGCTCCACACCCACAGGAAGACCCATGGGAGAAGTGGACTTTCCTCACCGGCTGAAGTCTTCATGCCAGCTGGTGTTCTTCACATCCAGAATCCCCCCTTTCACGTTCCGGAGGTTGTTGAGATATTTATTGAAGGTCTCCTCGATCTCCAGCAAGCTCCGGGTCATCTGAGGACCTTGTTGACCAAAGAAACAGGGCAGTGGGGTCTGTTTGCCGTCTTCCCAGCGGGCGAAGTGTTGCTGGCTGTCGCAGACCTACCAGGAGAAGGAAGCGGCTGTGATCCCCATCTTCCCTGGGATCTACTCTCTTGGGCACGAATCCAGCTGGCCCAGAGGATTATGGGAAATGATGCCGGAACAGGGATCCCTCCATCCATCCAGCCAATCCACTCTTGCTCTGCAGAAGACCGGACCTCAACGATGCCAACAGGCCTAGATGGATTGCAGAGGTCAACCCTTGGAAGCTAACATGGACACACCTACCTCCAGGAGGTCTTTGCAACGTTGGACAAAGGCATCCACCTGGGCGAAGATGCTGGTCTGGTCCAGGACCCATCCCTTCCCAGAAAGCCTGCCAGAAGAGTCACTAGTTAATTAACAATGAACCAGTGGAACAGCTTGCCACCAGAAGTTGTGGGTTCTCCATCACTGGAGGTTTTTAAGAAGAAAACTGGACAGCCATTTGTCTGGAATAGTACTATAGGGTCTCCGTTCTTGAGCAAGGGGTTGGACTAGAAGACCCCCAAGGTCCCTTCCAACTCTGTGATTCTGTTAGTCTAACAAAGAGAAGGACGAGGGGGGAGGTTAGAACCCTGTTCAAACGATCGGGTGTGTTAATATATGATTAAGCCACAAATCATTGTTATGTGTATATTGCTTTAAATGCATTGTGGATGATTACTATATAAGCAAGCAAAAGAGCATGCTCAATGTGGTTGGTGGTTTACGGTTTAGTGTAGTGAGTGGTGTTTTTTGACGGTGTGTTCCGGATTGAAGACTCTCTTATGCTGCTTTACTGATGAGTAGATTACTTTATGGCTGTGTGGAATTGCTGTGAAGAGTGATAGTATAGAATTAAGTGATAGCTGTAATCTTTGTTTGTGAGTTAAAACAAAGATAGGCAAGAAGAAGAAACTTTGCATTGACTGAATACCTGTGTATGACTTGAACTTCCTATTTAACTTTGCTACCATTCAAGTAAAAAACTATTTTGCACATACTAAAGATATTCTGTTCATTGACTGAATAGCATTCATATCAAACTGCAACACCATTACTACAACACATTTTGCTGTGTATGTGCTTAACAGAGTCCCCTGGGAGTTGGGC
The DNA here is from genome assembly GCA_023053685.1 of Diadophis punctatus similis. Lineage (NCBI taxonomy): Eukaryota > Metazoa > Chordata > Lepidosauria > Squamata > Dipsadidae > Diadophis > Diadophis punctatus. Next base: position 3,183,772 of record JALIGW010000041.1, read on the forward strand.
GGCATATAAATCCATTTAATAATAATAAATTAATAAACAGCACAATAACTCCTTAACAGGGGACATGAGAGCAGAATTCCAGTATTTGAGGGGTGCCATACAGAAGAGGGGGTCCACCTATTCTCCAAAACACCTGAAGGCAGGAGAAGAAGCAATGGATGGAAACTAACCAAGGAGAGAAGCAATCTAGAACTAAGGAGGAATTTCCTGACAGGGAGGACAATTAACCAGTGGAACAGCTTGCCACCAGAAGTTGTGGGTGCTCCATCACTGGAGGTTTTTAAGAAGAGACCAGACAGCCACTTGTCTGAGATTGTATAGGTTCTCCTGCCTGAGCAGGGGGTCGGATTAGATGACCTCCAAAGTCCCTTCCAACTCTGCCATTCTGTTACTGTTATTCTCACGGGTGGGGTGGGGGGCTAAGGGGGAAGGATGTGGGTCGGCAGCAAGCAGCCCAGAACCTTAGGAAAACGGGGAGGGGGCTTGGCTGATCTCCCTTCATCTTCTTCTCCCCCGTTCCCACCGCCCTGCGTGGGCAAGAGGTTTCCAAAGAAATCAGCTAATCAGGGAAGGGCGAAGACCCCCACCCCCGCCCCCCAGCCCCAGGGACCAGGCTCAAGAGTTTAATCCGGGGTCCGGCTGCGCAGGGGTCTTAAATGCCTTTTTGTATCTTGCTGGATATTGATCCAGCCCCACTAATTTGAATTTGAAGCAGACAAGGAACACTTAAAGACTTAATTGTCAAGGACCAGGCAACCACTTAAACCTGACATCCCTAATCATAATGATGGATTATTTCTCAAGTGCCGAGAAGCTGGGCGGTAGGGCGGGCGGAGAGGAGGGGGTGGGTGGGTGGGAGGGGGCTCGGGGAAGCGGCCCCGGCAGGGCTGGAAGAGGATCGGGAAAGCCAAGAATTGCAGGGTTTCCCACCCACCCCCGAAAAATTCAGCTTGCTGGTCGGGAATGTTACAAGCCATGGTTTGCCGGCTCTGATAAAAGTTTGCCAAGGGTGGTGCGAGCATCAAACCAGGATGGGCAGGCGTGGCTCAAGGCCGTCTCTGGAGGGGTCTTTGTGGACAGGTGGTAGATCTCGACTTACGACTCTTCACTTAGTGACCGTTCGAAGTTACGCCGGGGTTGAAAAAAGGGACTCGCGACCGTTTTTCGCACTTACGACCGTGGCAGCCATCCCCGTGGTCACGTGAACAAAATTCAGCCAATTGGCAACTGTCTCATATTTATGACGGTCGCAGTGTCCTGCGGGGTTTTTTTCCCCTGTGATCCGCTTTTGCGACCTTCGGACAAGCAAAGTCAATGGGGAAGGCGGATTCACTTTACGACCGAGTGACTAACTTAACGACTGCCGTGATTCACTTAACAACTGTGGTAAAAAAGATGATAAATGGGGCAGTTAACAAATGTTTCACTTAGCAACAGAAGTTTTGGGCTCAATTGCGGTCATCAGTCGAGGACTACCTGTAATTTGTGGCAGTCCATCACAGGGACAGGAAAATACAGATAGTCCTCGAGTTACGACCACGACTGAGCCCCCAATTTATATTGCTAAGTGAGACTTTTCTTCAGTGAGTTTCGTCCCGTTTTACGACCTTTCTTGCCACGGTTGTCAAGCGAATCGTTGCAGTTAAAAGTCACATGGTCGTTAAGTAAATCTGGCTTCCCTCTTAACGTTGCTTGTCAGAAGGTCGCAAGAGGGGATCGCATGAGCCTGGGACACTGGTGCCGTCTGAATGGTGAACACGTGACCACAGTGATCCCGCGATAGTCGTAAGCATGAAACACGGTCAAAATGGTTTTGCTTTTTTCCAGGGTAACTTCGAACGGTCACTAAGTGAACCGTCGAGGTCGAGGACTAGCTGTTAACGCCACACCCCTTCCAAAAACAGGAGGGGGGAAAAAACGAGGAAAAGAAAATGCGAGATGAAAAGGGGCGAGGATGGGAAAAATGCTAAACTACGGATGGGATTCCGCTTTATGGCACGGCTGGGCGCCTTGTTTAACATCCAGGCGAAGCCCGTTGGGCTGACGAGGCAGGAAGGCGGCGGGAATGAAAGCAGCGTGCGACGGTCACAAGCCGAGAATTGAAATTTGGTGCGACGGTTCCGCCCGCAGAAATGGAAAAGGTAAACAAGCGTAAAAGCAACAACCACGGGAAGATACGTTGTTCAAGTTGCGCCGGGCAGAATTGTGATCCAGAGCGCGTCGGTGCGAGCAGGAGGAGAAAATCCGAACAAAAGCAACAACAACGGGGGGCTGGACTAGAAGACCTCCAAGGTTCCCCTCTCCAGCTCGGTCTATATTCTATTCGAAATGCAACTTTTGGGAGAAGCCCGGGAAATTCGAAAAAAATAGTCTAAAAAAATAGTTTGGGAATGCATTGCTTATTCCGATACAGGATAGTCCTCGACTTGCGACTGCAACGGAGCGCAAAATTTCCGTGGCGACACCAGACATTGGTTACGTGAGCTTGGGCCCCGTTTGACGACTTTTCTGGCCACTGTCGTTAAGTGAATCGCTGCCATTGGTAAGTGAGCCACACGATCGTTAAGTGAATTGGGCTTCCCCATTGACGTTGCTTGTCCTAAGGTCGCAAAAGGGGATCACGTGACCCCAGGACATGACAACCGTCATAAAGGTGAGTCAGTAGTCAAGCATCAGAATGTAAACCATGTGGCTGCAACGGTCATATGCGTGAAAAACGGTCATAAGTCATTTTTTTTTAGTGCCGTTGCAACTTCAAATGGTCAGTAAACGAACTTGACTTGGGGGAGTCAGAAAAACAAGGGGAAAAGCTCAGGAATTCAGGTAGTCCTCGACTTACAACTGTTCATTTAGTGACCGTTCAAAGCTGGAAAAATAGTGACTTAGGAACTTTTTTCACACTTACGTCCATTCCAGCCTCCCCGTGATCACATGATCAAAATTCAGCCCCTTGGCAACTGACTCACATTTATGACGGTCGCAGTGTCTCAGGGGGTCACGTGATCCGCTTTTGCGACCGTCTGACCAACATAGTCACTGGGGAAGCCAGATTCACTTAACAACCGGGTTACCCATTTAACAACTGCAGGGGTTCACTTAACAACGGTGGCTAGAAAGGTCATAAAATGGAGCAAAAATAAACATCTCACTTAACAACATAAAGTTTGGGGTCAATTGTGGTCGCAAGTCGAGGACGACCTGCCTACAGGGAATACAAGGAGGCATGAGTTGAGAAGATTTATCTTTATCTATTTATATTCTGCATATTGTCTGAAAACCACATTTTTGCAGTGAATGTTAGACAAATTATTGACAGTATGTAAATAAGTTGGGACTTGAAAATTAACACCAAAAATTGAAATGAAATGAAATGAAAGTAGCTGGATTTGACAGGGAAAATGAAATCAATGAAAATGAAATTATGTTACCCATAAAATGGTGAAAAATGAGAATAAAGAGAATTATTTGTGTACCTTAGACCAGAATATGTCCTCTTACAACCACAGACACTGGCAAGCCAGGCGGTCGTTAAGTGAATCACCTGGTCGTTAAGCGAATCCACCTTCCCCAATGGGCATTTTGTTTGGTCAGAAATCAGTTCGTGAGGTCGCCGATCATGACCACGTATCCCTGGGACAGGCCGCAAGCGGTCCTAAATCCGAGCGGTGGCCAATCGTGATCACTGAGGACTAGCCCCTTGGCAAGGCGCAACTTCGCGTCCCCCAGACTCCGCCCCCTTACTTGTTGTGCATGTAGGATGCCTGCTGGTAGCATTCCTTCCAGGATGACATGCAGGAGATGCAGCTGTGCAACGTCTGGCGGGACGAGTTGATGTAGCCTTCGAAAAGGCGGTCCAAGGAAATGTCTTTGCAACACATTTGGATGATCTTGTTGCTCATCTGGTCAGAAGGGAGAGAGGGGGGGGGGAAACGAGGGCCCTTTGATGACGTGCGGACTTCAATTCCCAGAATTCCCCAGCCAGCTCTTTGTTTCACTTTGCTGAAGTCAAGATATATTACGCTCACTGCATACCCGCCATCTATTAAGAAAGTTACCCTACGTGGCTGGCTGGGGAATTCTGGGAGTTGAAGTCCACGAGTCTTCAAGTGGCCAAGGTGGGAGACCCCTGATTTAAGACTCGTGGACTTCAACTCCCAGAATTCCCCCCCCCCCACTTTGCTGAAGTCAAGATATATTACGGTCACTGCATTAATTTAATAGATTTAATAGATTGCAATAGATGCATACCCACCATATATTAAGAAAGTTACTCAACATGGCTGGCTGGGGAATTCTGGGAGTTGAAGTCCACGAGTCTTTAAAGTGGCCAAGGTGGGAGACCCCCGATTTAAGACTCGTGGACTTCAACTCCCAGAATTCCCCAGCCAGCTCTTTTTTTCCTTCACTTTGCTGAAGTCAAGATATATTACGCTCACTGCATACCCACCATCTATGAAGAAAGTTACCCTACGTGGCTGGCTGGGGAATTCTGGGACTTGAAGCCCACAAGTCGTCCAAGGCCCTCGTTCCCCCGCACCCTGTTCTATGGGAACCAGCTTAGAAAATCCAAAAAAAACTCCATCATCAGAAGGAGGGGAGCTGGAGAGGGTTAGGGTTTGGAGTTATGCTGCGATTCTGGAATTCGGGACCGGTTGGCTTGTATTGCTTTGGGCAAGTGGTCCAAAGCTTTTCTTTAAAAACGTTTCATGACCCAGCTAGGTAACATCATCAGTGCTATAAGGGAGTGGAGTTTGCAGAGAAGAAGAAGGGAGGAGGAGGAGGAGGAGGAGGAGGAGGAGGAGGAGGAGGAGGAGGAGGAGGAGGAGGAGGAGGAGGAGGAGGAACAGGAACTGTGGAGTCCTTGGTGCTCTCTGAGTTGGTGGTTTTCTTGCAGACGTTTCATGACCCTGCTAGGTAACACCATCAGTGCTAGAAGGGAGTGGAGTTTGCAGAGAAAAAGAAGGGAGGAGGAGGAGGAGGAGGAGGAGGAGGAGGAGGAGGAGGAAGGGGGGAGGAGGAGGATTTTGGGGTCCTTGGTGCTCTCTGAGTTGGTGGTTTTCTTGCAGACGTTTCATGATCCAACTAGGGAACATCATCAGTGCAAGAGGAGAGTCTGCAGAGAGGAGGACGAGGAGGAGTGCTATGTATACCTTGATTGTTAGTCTGGATTAATCCTGGTTTTAATCTCTGTTTATCTGGGTGTTGATTGCTGGCATGCACCTTGTGAGCAAGGGTTAAGGTTAGGACAGCTCCTAATCAAGGAATCACCAGAAGACGCCCATCAACACAGAGAAGGCAACCCATGATACCCCCACTCCTTCCTAGCACTGATGCTGTTCCCTAGTCCGGTCATGAAACGTCTGCACAAGAAAATAGTCAAGCTCAGAGGGCACCCAGGACCCCAAAGTCGTCGTCCTCCTCCTCCTCCTCCTCTCTGAAAACCCCACTCCCTTTTAGCACTAATGATGTAGCCAAGTTGGGTCATGAAAAGTCTGCAAGAAAACCGCCAAGCTCAGAGGGCACCGAGGACCCTACAGTTCAACCCCAAGAGATAAATATTCCCATCAACATGTTAATATTTGGTATTTTTGCATTCTAAGAACGTTGCTGAGTTTGGACAAAACAAAATGTTATATGGGTTAGAAATGTAAAATTTACACAAGCTCAAAATTTAAGAGAAAACTTTTACAAAATGTTTTATAGATGGCATTTTGATCCAAAAAAACTAGCTTGTATGTATCCAAATTTACAACCTAAATGTTGGAGATGTGAATGTGAAGATGCAACTTATTTTCATATTTGGTGGTCTTGTAAGAAAATTAAGGCTTTTTGGATTAAAATATGGTGGATTATTCAGAATATTTTGAAGAAAAAAATTAAGTTTACACCACAGTTTTTCTTGCTGGAAATAATGATGGATTGTACTGTAATAAGAGATTAAATTGGTTCTGAATTTGATAACGGCTGCCAGGTTGCTGGTAGCACAGTATTGGAAGAAAGAAGATATACCTATTATTGAGGAATGGACATTAAAAGTTGCACATCTGGCAGAAATGGCAAAAATCTCATCATATTTAAAAGATCACTCAAATGAGAGAGAGATATTGGAATGGAGTAGATGGACTGATTATATTCAAAAAAAGTATCAGATTAAGAAGATATACATAGCTTAATAATGATATAGGTTAAGGATTTTAGAATGTGTTTAAAAGGTCTTAAACAATGAGGAGTTAAAAAATTAGAGAAATTTTTTGAATTTATAATTTGAGAGTATATTTTAAGTTTATGTTTATTGAAGATTAAACCCTGTGCTTTTTCTGGGAAGTCCGGGGGGGGGGGGGAGGGGAGGAGGTTGGGAGGAAAGGGGGAGAAAAAGAGTTTGTACATTTTTTAAAAAAAATAAAAAAAATAAAAAAATAAAAAAAAACCAAAATGTCTCGAAGTATTTTTTAAAGTTTTTTTTTTTTAAAAAAGAGAACAAAGGAGGAGGAGGGAGAAATAAAGGCAGCCCCCACCTTGCGGAAGAGCGCGGTGATTCTCTCTCGGCTATTGTAGTACGGGGAGTTGACCCACACGATCCGGACCAGGCTGATGAGATGGGGCAGCTTTTCGGGGATATCTTTGGGCCGTAGAGTGGCCAGTTCCTGGAACGGCTCTTTCAGGATGGACAGGAAGCGCAGGTTCGACTGGGCCTGCTCCGACCCATCCTGCAAAGCGACGGCCAAGAGCGGTAGAACAATGAGCCAGGGGAACGGCTTGCCACCAGAGGTTATGGCTGCGCCATCGCGCCATCAAGAGAGATTGGGCAGCCGTTTGTCCAGAATGGTATAGGGCAGTGATGGCGAACCTTTTTTGGTTCGCATGCCAAAAGGGGGGGGTGCGCGCGCGCACACATGCCCACACCCATTCCCTCCCCCACACACATGCGCACAACCCCCCCCCATGCTGCCCCCTGCGTATGTGCACACACACACACACACACACCCTCGCAAAGGCCTTACCGGAGCCTGGGACAGTAAAAAACGACGAAACGGGCAAACCGGAAGTTCGGAAAAACGCACTTCCGGTTTGTCCGTTTTGTTGTTTTTTGCATTCCGGGGCTTCAGGAAGCTTCCCTGAACCCTCCGGAGTGCGAAAAACAGCACAACGGCAAACCGGAAGTGCGTTTTTCCAAACTTCCGGTTTGCCGTGGAGCTGACAGGGCAACGCCTCGCGTGCCCTCCGATATGGCTCCGCGTGCCACCTGTGGCACGTGTGCCATAGGTTCGCCATCCCTCGTATAAGGTCTCCTGCTTGAACAGTGGGTTGGACTAGATGACCTCCAAGGTGCACTTCCAGCCATACGAATCAATATCTATCTATCTATCTATCTATCTATCTATCTATCTATCTATCTATCTATCTATCTATCTATCTATCTATCTATCTATCCATCCATTATCTATAATCTACCTATCATCTATCATTATCATTGTATCTTTCTATCCATCCATCTATCTATCATTTCCTTCTCTTTTTTTCTTTCTTGTCATTTCTTTATTTCTATTATCATCTATTTATCTATCCTTTTTCTGTTTCTTTTCTGTTTGTTTATTTTTTTTGTCTGTCATTTTTCTTTATTATCATCTTTTCTCTCTCTCTCTCTCTCTTTCTTTCTTTCTTCTATTATCTATCTATCTATCTATCTATCTATCTATCTATCTATCTATCTATCTATCTATCTATCTATCTATCTATCATCTATCTATCTATCTATCTCTCCATTCATATCTATCTATCTATCTATCTATCTATCTATCTATCTATCTATCTATCTATCTATCTATCTATCTATCTATCTATCTATCTATCTATCTATCTATCTATTTATCTATCTATCCTACCAGCTCTAAGTATCATGTCTCTCTATCTTTATATCTATTATCTATCTCTCCATCATCTATTATCTCTGTCTGTCTGTCTGTCTGTCTGTCTGTCTGTCTGTCTGTCTGTCTGTCTGTCTGTCTGTCTGTCTGTCTGTCTGTCTGTCTATCTATCTATCTATCTATCTATCATCTTATCATATCAGCTTGTATTTTTGATAAATCTTTTCCTTCCTTCCTTCCTTCCTTCCTTCCTTCCTTCCTTCCTTCCTTCCTTCCTTCCTTCCTTCCTTCCTTCCTTCCTTCCTTCCTTCCTTCCTTGATATAGCATCTCCTGCTCACGTTTGTGACTAGAAGGCCTCCAAGGCAGGGGTGGGTTCTAACTTACCTCGCCACCTGTTCGCTTCCTCCCGCACCGTGTGGCTGCGCGCACATTGCCAAAAACTCGGCTTCTGTGCATGCGCAGAAGCAAACACCAGCAAAAATTAGCAAAAAAAAAAAAAAAGATGGACCGGCACCGACAGAAACGGATCCGTGACGTCATCACCGCTTTACTATCGGTTCTATAGAACCAATCTGAACTGGGAGGAACCCATCTCTGCTCCAAGGTCTCTTCTAACACTATTACTGTATACTATGTTCCGCGTTCTAAGCCGGCCAGGCCGAAGACCATCAGGGCAGCCCCTGCTCCGGCCTTGTCCTTTGGCCACCGTCCGGCAAAACCCGTCCTGGCGGGACAAGCGCCCCCCCCCCTCCCCGGTCCTCTCCCGGCCCCTAACCTGGATCTGCTTGGAGAGCCGCTGGAAGGGGGCCACATAGGAGGACTTGGAGAGCATCAGGATGCTCTCAATGTGCTTCACTCCCTTCTGGCAGAGCTGCTTGCTGATCTCTGACAGGTCGGTGCAGCGGTTCTTCCAAAAGGCGATCTCTTCCAGGGGTCCCGCGCTTTCACGGCTCTCGACCGCCTCTTGGGCCCTCAGCACATCCTTGATCTGTCGCGTCCAGTGAATCATGGAAGCTGGAAGAGACAGAAAGGGGGGTGGGGGTGATGCCTCCCCTTGCCCAGCCCGGGGCAGGTCTCGGCACCCCCAAGCTGCCTGCCCCTTCTAAGCCACGGTCGAAGAGTTGCCAGCCACATCCCGGGGGTCCAGAGGAAAATAAAAATGGGGTGGGGGGGAGGTCAATGCATTTGGAGGTGTGCCCGGACAGAGAAAGGCCATAAGTGAAGGTCTACAGCAGGAGACCCTCAAACATGGTCACTTGTGGACTTCAACTCCCAGAATTCTCCACGCCAGCTTTTTTTTCACTTGGCCGAAATCAAGATATATTACGTCGACTGCATTCCCACTATCCATTGAAAAAATTATCCTATCCAAAAGCAAAAGTCTATAGCAGGAAACCTTCAAACATGGCCTCTTGTGGACTTCAGATCCCAGAATTCTCCACGCCAGCTTTTTTTTCACTTGGCCGAAATCAAGATATATTACATCGACTGCATTCCCACTATCTATTAAAAAAAATTATCCTATCAAAAAGCAAAAGTCTATAGCAGGAAACCTTCAAACATGGCCACTTGCGGACTTCAACTCCCAGAATTCTCCAAGCCAGCTTTTTTTCACTTGGCTGAAATCAAGATATATTACATCAACCGCATTCCCACTATCTATTAAAAAATTATCCTATCAAAAAGCAAAAGTCTATAGCAGGAAACCTTCAAACATGGCCACTTGTGGACTTGAGGTCTTCTAGTCCAACCCGCTGCTCTGGCAGGAGACCCTCTACCGGGCTGTCCAACTTTGGCCACTTTTAAAACTTGTGGACTTTGTTGTCCCCATTCTCAGGAGCTGCCCGAAATGTGGTCTTTCGTGGCGGTGGTAGCGGTGGCCACCACATCTGGCTGGGCGCAGAGATCGCCTTCTAGAGGCCGTCCTCGACTTACAACCGTTCGTTTAGTGACCTTTCAGTTACAACAGCACTGGGGAAAAAAGTGACTGACGACCATTTTTCACACTTAACGACCATTGTAGCGACCCCACTGTTGCGTGATCAAAATTCAGACGCTTGGCCACTGACTCGTATTTATGATGGGCGCGGCGTCCCGGGGGGGGGGTGTCACGCGATCCCCTTTTGCGACCTTCGGACAAGCAAAGTCGGTGGGGGAAGCCGGATCCGCTTTACGACAGAATGGTTCGCTTAACGACCGCAGTGATTCCCTTAACAACCGTGGCAAGAAAAGGCCATCCCTTAACAATTGTCGCACTTGTGGCAACGGAAATTTGGGGCTCCGTGGCGGTCGTAAGTCGAGGACTGTCTATATTCAGGAGCTGTTCCTTAATAGAGCGTACCAGTGTCGCCAGGAGGGGAGCGAAGAAGGGAAGGCCCGGCCGGTCTCACTTGCCAAGGGGGCTTTTTTTTTCCTGGGGTGCCAAACAAAGGAAGACTACCCCCCCCCCCCAAAGTGGACCTCCCCACCAGAGGCTTCTTGGCTCCAACAGTCGAAAAGTTTGGGGCAAAGGCTTGGAATGGAATCGGCTAATAGCTGCTGCCGCCGGCAGGCAGCCGCCTCCAAAGCGCCTCACAGCATGGAAGCCGCAATCTTTGTGCCAAATTAACCGGGCGAAACAATCCCACGGCTCAGAGGATTAAAAACGGCCGAGCGTCTTTCAAGGGCTGGAGAAGAGCCGAGCTTTGAGCGACGCCCGAGGCCCCTCTGCGGTCGCCAATCGGCTGCGGAAACCCCAGGAGGCACGGAGTCCTCGACTTACGACCGCAACGGAGTCCCGAATTTCCGTCGCCGAGCGGGAGACGGTTGCAAAAGTGAGTTTTGGTCCGTTTTACGACCTTGCTCGCTACGGTTGTTAAGGGGATCTGACTTTGCTTGTCGGAAGGTCGCAAAAGGAGGATCGCATGCCCCCTTCCCCGAGACACTACAACCGTCAAAAATATGAACCAGTTGCCAAGCGTCTGATATTTTGACCACATGAGCACAGCGATGCTGCAATGGTCATAAGTCCATCATAGCTGGAAGGGGACCTTGGAGGTCTTCTAGTCCAACCCCCTGCACAAGCAGGAGACCCTCTACCATTTCAGACAGGTGGCTGTCCAGTCTTTTGTTAAAAACCTGCCCTGTTGGAGCACTCACAACTTCTGGTGGCGAGCTGTTCCACTGGCTAATTGTCCACACTGCTAGGAAATTTCTCCTTAGTTCTAGGTTGGTTCGCTCCTTGACTAATTTCCATCCGCTGGCTGGGGAATTCTGGGAGTTGAAGTCCAGACATCTTCAACTTGCCAAGGTTGGGAAACACTGTGACTTAGTTGCACTTCTCTGCCCTTTTTCCAAAGTCTCAACCTCTTTTTTGTAACGTGGCGACCAAAACTGGATGCGGGATTCCAGGCGTGGCAGATGTAAGGGTCTCCTGCTTGGGCAGGGGGTTGGACTAGATGACCTGCAAGGTCCCTTCCAACTCTGTTAATCTGTTAAATCAGTTAAATGGTCCCACCCTGGAGTCATTGGGAGAAACCTGGTTCTATGGTTCCTCTGTGGTGGCCTAGAGGGGGAGCTCTTGCCTCACAATCGGCAGGTTGGGAGTTCGATCCTAGGTAGAGGTTTTATTATTATTATTTTTTAAAAGTGCAAAGACCAGGTAGAAGTCTCTTTTTTCCACCGCTGTCGTAACTTGGAACGGTCACTAAGCGAATGGGCTGTATTCCAAGTTGGTTACCAGAGCTGCCCATCCGAGAGAAAAGGACACGCCAGCCCTTCAAATCATACCCTATTTTTCCCCCCTGGCTTTGTGGGTGTCTTATTCGCTTTCCGTTGGGCAAATGGGTCGATTCGTGCCCAGCAGGCTCGAGGTGACACAAAGCGACCCTAAGAGCCGCTCCAGAGAACGGCCTCCACCAGACAGGCAAGGAAGACGCATCTCCGTGACTTCCAGGGAAACCCAGCGCACAAAACTGGAGGAAGGGATATTTCGCACGCAGGACTCGCCCCCCCCCCCCCGGCAAGCCCAAGTCCAAGGCGAAAGTGATGTAGGCAGCCCTTCAAGAGACAAGGTTCGGCACGCTTCAGGTCCCATGGCGCTCCAAAGGAAGGATTCTGTCGCACCAGGTGGCCGGCACAGAGTACCAGTTTGGTCTAGGGGTGAAGGCACCGGGTTCGAAAGTGGCAGCCGGTGAGTTCTAGTCCTGAAAGTCAGCTGGATGACCGGGAGACGGTGAGTTCTAGTCCCGCCTTAGGCACGAAAGGCAGCTGGGTGACTTTGGGCCAATCCCTTTCTCTCAGCCCCACTACCTTACAGGGTTGTTGTTGTGGGGAAAATAGGAGGAGGAGGGAGTTTGGGATATGAGTCGCCGCCTTGAGTTATTTTTAAAAATAATAAAAGGCAGGATACAAATTAAATAAGTATGGAGGAAGGAAGGAAGGAAGGAAGGAAGGAAGGAAGGAAGGAAGGAAGGAAGGAAGGAAGGAAGGAAGGAAGATAAGAAGGGGAGGAAGGAAGGGAAGGAAGGAAGGAAGGAAGGAAGGATGGAAGGAAGAAAGGAAGGAAGGAAGGAAAGGAAAGTTGGAAGGAAAGAAGGAAGGAAGGAAGGAAAAGAAGGAAGGAAGGAAAAGAAGGAAGGAAGGAAGGAAAAGAAGGAAGGAAGGAAGGAAGGAAGGAAAAGAAGGAAGGAAAAGAAGGAAGAAAGGAAGGAATTAAAAGAAGGAAGGAGGGAAGGAAGGAAAAGAAGGAAGGAAGGAAGGAAGGAAGGAAGGAAGGAAAAGAAGGAAGGAAGGAAGGAAGGAAGGAGATGAAGGAGGGAGGAAGGAAAGAAAGAAGGAAAGAAGGAAGGAAAAGAAAGAAGGAAGGAAGGGAAGGAAGGAAGGAGATGAGGGAGGGAAGGAGGAAGAAAGGAGTGGGAGAGAGGAAGGAAGGAAGGAAACTAACTATCCTGGCCATTTGCACAAGGAAGGACTCTGCCCACCCACCCACCCACCCATTTCCACTCCGAGTCCCACCTTCCCCAGCCCGCTTCCACGATTCCCTAATAGAGATGCAGGCACTGCATCATTCATTCAGCGTCTCTTTCTCTCTCCTGTCCGCAGCGTGAGACGTTCAATTGAATTTGCGCAGGGCGGAACAAATGAGCGGCGGGTTCAGAACTGACTGGCGATGGCTCCCAGCCGCGCGTTCCGCCTGCGGGGCCGGGAAAGACACACAGACCCCCGGCGCAGGCCAGAGACCCCCGGCTGGGTGGTCTCACACAAAAATGGGGGATGGGGAGTTAAGCCCATCCACTCAACACAATTAAAGAAATGCTCACCCCGAAAACCGAAACCCCCCCTTTCCAGGGCAATCTATGCTCCCATATTATTCTAGAAGCCTGAACCCCAGGCCTCGACTTATGACCATTTGTTTAGTCACCATTCAAAAGTTACAAAAGCGACTTAGGAAAAGTCCTTGCGCTTACAACTGTCGCGACAAGCCCCAGGGTCCCGAGATCAACATTCAGGAGTGCGTATGTGGCGACATACGGAACCGGGTACAAATCCTGACCCCCCCCCTCCACACTCCAAAAGCAAGAACGGCGTCGGAAACGTTGCCGAGACCTGTCGGAGACGGTGCCCGATAACAACAAGGCCGCCGCCGAAGCCGTGGCTTCACCGTCACCTAAATTTGGGCATCTCCGCTGGGCCGGAAGGCTGCCCCAACCCATCTGCCAGGAGTCTGCATGGGCTCGGAACGAGTCTGGCATCGTTTTAAACTTGGCTTTTCCAGGAAAACATATAACCCCGTCTCCTAACCTCGATAGGCGTGCGTGAGAGAGGAAATAAACCAGAGTTTGAATTTCCCTTCCGTGAAGTGCTAACAAACCGGGCTCTACGTTTAAAGCAGAATTTTAGAATAGAGTCCTTGACTTACAACCGTTTGCTTAGTGACCCATTTGAAGTTAGAACGGGGCTGAAAAAAGGGGACGTATGACCATTTTCATACTTACGACGGTTGCACCACCCCCGTGGTCACGTGATCAAAATTCAGCCGCTTAGTGAGTGACTCGTGTTTATGACAGGGGTCACATGATTCTCCTTTTGGCAACCCTCTGCCAAGTCCACGAGGGGAAGCCGGATTCGCTTAACGACCTTGTTCCTAATTTCAGAACTGCAGTGATTCACTTAACAACGGGGGAGCAGGAAAATGGGCCAAACTCACTGGAACAACTTTCTCATTACTTACGACACGGTCCCAATGTTATGGCCGCTGCACCATGTCCATGTTCATTTGCCCTTATGACTGACGGCAGGGACGCTGGAGTGACCCCTGTCTATCTCCCCCTAGCTCCTCTTCCACTGGGTCCCCCCCCAAGCCTCCCCCCCCACTGAGTCCCTGCAGGCCTTAAATGCCTCATTTTCACCCCACCCGGAACACAAACCTTTTACAAATAATCCTCCACTTACAACGACTCATTTACTGACCGTTCAAAGTTGCAAGAGCAAGGGAAAAAAAATAGCCGATAACCATTTTTCGCAGCATCCCCGTGGTCACACGATCAAAATTCAGATGCTTGGCAAATAATTCACATTTATGACAGTGGCAGTATCCTGGGGGGGGGGGGGGTGTCACGTGATCCCCTTTTGCGACCTTCCGACAAGCGAAGTCCACGGGGAAGCCAGATTCGCTTAACGACCGGGTGACTGACTTACCGATTGCGGTGATTCACAAACAAAGTCGTAAAATGGGTCAAAACTCCCTTAACGAATGTCTCGCTTAGCAACGGAAATTTGGGGCTTGATTGTGGTTATAAACTCGAGTACTTCCGGCAAAAAGGATCTCCCCCCAACGTTGGTCATGAAGGAAGGACAGATTTCCACTACGAGTTCGAGACGGTCCTTTTTCCAGTGTCCGAGACCACCCACCCATCCTGCCCCTCCTCCTGTTGCCCACCCCTCCCGAATGGCCGCTGCCGCATGAACAAAAATCTGTAAACGCACAAACCCCGCAGGAATGGTTTCTCCTTCCTTCCTTCCTTCCTTCCTTCCTTCCTTCCTTCCTTCCTTCCTCCCCTCCCTTCCTTCTCCCTCCCTCATCTTCTTCCTCCCTCCCTCCCTCCCTCCCTCCCTCATCTTTTTCCTTCCTCCCTCCCTCCCACATCTTCTTCCTTCCTTCCCCTCCATCTTCTTCCTTCCTTCCTTCCTTCCTTCCTTCCTTCCTTCCTTCCTCCCCCTCCCTTCCTTCTCCCTCCCACATCTTCTTCCTTCCTTCCCCTCCATCTTCTTCCTTCCTTCCTTCCTCCCTCCCTCCCTCCATCTTCTTCCTTCCTCCCTCCCTCCCTCCTTTCTTCTCTCATTTTTTCTTTCTTTTTTCAACCTTCCTTTTACTTCCTTTCTCCCTCCCTCCTGCCCTTCCTTCCTTCCTTCCCCTCCCTCCCTCATCTTCTTCCTTCTTTCCTCCCTTCCTTCCTCCCTCCCTCCTTTCTTCTCTCCTTTCTTCTCTTTTTTCAACCTTCCTTTTACTTCCTTTCTCCCTCCCTCCTGCCCTTCCTTCTCCTCCCTCCCTCCTGCCCTTCCTTCTCTCCTCCCTCCCTCATCTCCTTCCTTCCTTCCTTCCTCCCTCCCTCATCTTCTTCCTCCCTCCCTCCCTCATCTTTTTCCTTCCTCCCTCCCTCCATCTTCTTCCTTCCTCCCTCCCTCCTTTCTTCTCTCATTTTTTCTTTCTTTTTTCAACCTTTCTTTACTTCCTTTCTCCCTCCCTCTTCTTCCTTCCTTCCTCCACTCTCCTTCCTTCCTCCCTCCCTCCCTCCCTCCCTCTTCTTCCTTCCTTCCTTCCTTCTCTCCTCCTTTCTTCTCTCATTTTGTCTCTTTTTTCAACCTTCCTTTTATTTTTCTCCCTCCCTCCTGCCTGCCTTCCTCCCTCCCCCTCCCTCATCTTCTTCCTTCCTTCCTTCCTTCCTCCCTCCCTCCCTCCCTCTCTCCCTCTCTCCTTCCCTCCATACTCTGACCCCTGGTTTCTCCTCCTCCCGTCTCCCCGACCTGCAGCTGGACTCACTGCCCCGCCGTAAGACCGGGCGCACGCACGGCGCCTGACCAGATTGGGAATGATAGATGCGGCACAGATGGGGCTGGGATGAATTCCTTCACAAGCGCGCGGGGGCAGAGATTATGGCGCCTGGTGTGGTCCTCCCCAGTGGACCCATCTCCTCCTCTTCCGATCCGGTTAGCGTCCCCCTCAGATACCCCAAGACCCATCACTCACTCTCCAGACGCTGGACCACGGCTTTGTCTTTCAGGGCCATCTCCGGGGTGATAGTGAAGGATTCGATCGGGATGTAAAGGACGGTCCGGCCCTTTATCTTGTAGCGGGTATCTGCGGACGGAGAGGGTTGGGGATTAGGGTCTTTGTTGGTTCCTCTCCTTAGGAAACCCCCTCCTCCCTTCAATTCTCATTCCTCGGTCCTCAATTGAAACACCTAAAATTCCAGGTAGTCCTCGACTTATGAAGTTTCATTTAGTGACCGTTTGAAATGACGACGGCACTGAAAAAGTGATTTAGCCAGTGCAGGTAATCCTCGAATGGCAACAGTTCGTTTAGTGACTGTTCAAAGTTACAACGGCACCGAGAAACGTGACTCATGACCTTTTTTTCACACTTACGACCGCTGCCGTATCCTCCTGGTTATGTGATCAAAATTATGATTCTTAGCCACCGATTCGTATTTATGACGGTGGCAGTCTCCTCGGGTCACATGATCGCCTTTTGTGACTTTTTGACAAGCAAAGTCAATGAGGAAGCCGGATTCACTTAACAACCGTGCTCCTAACTCAAAAACAGCGGTGATTTGCTTAACGACAATGGCAAGCAAGGTCGCAAAACGGGGCAAAACTCATGCAATCTCCTTTTGCGACAAGCAATGGGGGTGGGTTAGTGGTGTGGCGGCCTAGAGATGGAGCTCTCGCCTCACAAACAGGAGACTGTGAGTTCGATCCTAGGTAGAGGCAGATATTTCTCTCTCTGGGCGCAATGAGAATATATCTGCCGAACAAAACTCCGCACTGGCAACGGGGAAGGGCATCCGGCCAGTAAAAACATTCAGCTCCATTCAGTTGCCCCAAGACTCCACCCCGCAAGGGATTATGGGGTCGTTAAAAGATGATGATGATGATGAATGGAGGTGGGTTAGCCAGATTCGCTTAACGAGCACATGATTCGCTTAACGACTGCACCGATTCGCTTAACAACTGCGGCAAGAGAGGTCGTACAACGGGGCAAGACCCGCTGAACAAACGACTCACTTAGCAACGGAAATTTTGGCCTCAATGGTGGCCGTTAAGCCGAGCCAGAGACCTGGGACAACCCCAAAAGCACCAGTCCACGGATCTGTGACCGCAGGTGGATCCGACGGGAGGAACGGCAGAACCCTACCTGTCAGGGAGGTCATGAAATGATAAATTTCGGAGAAAAATTCGTTTTTGATGCTTTCCGGCCAGGAGCCTTTGCGGAAGAGGCGGGGCAGATAGGCCGCGTTGAGGGCGCGCATCAGGGAATTGATGTAAGGTCTGCGCACGGAGCCGAACTGCACCACTTCGTGGAAATTCTCTTCCGTAATTTCGGCGTTCTCCTGGCGGATGAAGTAGGCCAGCTGTTTCTGCTCCTGTCGGGAGGACGGCAAAAAATCAAGACAGGAACGAGGGAGGCCTGAC
>JALIGW010000041.1:3207105-3242105 GCA_023053685.1 Diadophis punctatus similis
GAATAGAATAGAATAGAATAGAATTCAGAATTAGAATAAAATAGAATAGAATAGAATAAGATCAAGAATAGAATAGAATAGAATAAGATCAAGAATAGAATAGAATAGAATAATCAAGAATAGAATAGAATAAGATCAAGAATAGAATAGAATAGAATGGAATGGAACGGAACGAACGGACGGAACGGAACGGAACAGAACAGAATAGAATAGAATAGAATAGAATAGAATGCCAGCTAGCTGGTCTTTGGGTTTCTGGCGGTCCAGCGTCAAAAACCAGAAGAGGAGTTGGCGATGGTGCGCGTGCCCACGCATGCCATAAGTTCGCCATCACGGCCCTAGACTATTTCAGACGTGTGTGTGTGTGTGTGTGTGTGTGTGTGTGTGTGTGTGTGTGTTGCACTTGCTGTGTAGGGAAGCCAGGCTAGAGGGGAGCACCAGGGAAAGGGGCGGGACGCTCACGCTCCATGCAAACGCACACCTGAGAGACTACAGGCATTCCTCAACTTCCAACCATTCATTGAGTGGCCGCTCAAAAAGTTACAACTGCCGCTGAACAAAGCGACCTGTGACCGGTTTTCACCCTGAACGACCGGTGGCAGCATCCCCGCGGTCACGAGATGAGACCCTCAGCCACGGACTCGCAATTTATGACGGTTTGCGTTGTCCTGTGATCTCCTTTGGCAACCTCCTGACGAGCAAAGCCAACGGGGAGGCCGGATTCACTTAACGACCGGGTTCCTAGCTTGCCCACCCCAAGTGGCCTGGGACACACACACACACACACACCCCACTCCCCAAGACGAAACCCCTCACTCTCCCTATGGGGCGAGGTGGAAGTTGTCATCCGCTGTGCGGTTGTGCCACTCGAGCAGAAGAGGCGGAGCTGGGGAGGGGGCTGCCCAGGGTGGGTGGGGGGCAGAAGGGTGGCAGGGTGGCAGGCTATGCCACCTGCTAATCAGCTGGGAACTCTCTCTCTCTCTCTCTCTCTCTCTCTCTCTCCACCCCGGCAGTATTGCCATACGGCTCAGATCTTTTCATCCACGCACCCCTCTCTTCCGTAATCTAGACCCTGGCACATGTCGCATGATGAAACACACACACACAGACACACAGACACAGACACACACACATGGCTTCAGCTCCCCGGCGCGCACTGGGCCTCCGTTTCCCCCCCCCCACGCCGCTGACACAGGGGTCGACGTGGGTTCCCCCACCTCTTGCAAAGACAGATGGCAACAGGGTTGGGGATTCGGCGATGCCAGGATTCAGAGCTTGGCACGAATTCCGGCAGGGGCACGGTTGCAAATCCTGCCCAGTTACTGTGGAAACGCGCAGGTAAGGCGAATGTGATGCACACGTGTTTCCTGGAGGGCCTCCCCCCCCCCCGGCGTATAAAGAGGAGGGGGCTCTCTAAGGAAAGACACCCCGCCCCCAAGGGCTGCAAGAGGGGAGGGGGGAGGAAACGCGGCTTTCGAAGCTGACCTGCGTCACCCCATTAATTTCCAACAGATGCCGTCTCCTTTTCTTAATTTTATTTGATTTTTTTTTTTCTCTCCACGCCGAGGCGGCCATCAAAACGATGCGGCTAATTAAACAGGAAGCTGCATCTGTTGGGTTCCTCCGCATCTGTTCGCAGAATAACGCCCCCCCGATCCACGTGAGGGGGCCGGCTGCTGCTGCCCAGATGCGGGGTGCACGCACAGACCTAAAGGCGTACACCTGTGTCGTGTTACTCCAGGTAGGTCCTGGACTTAACCACCATTCGTTTAGTGATTGTTAAGCGGTCGTCAGTCACTTGTTCAGTGCTGTCGTAACTTCAGGGAACGGTTCATCCCAACGACTGCAGGTCGGGGACTACGATTTTTCAAAGGAATTTTCTACATTTAGGCAAGAAAAAGTAAATGCCCAGGTACAGGATACGTGACACCTGGCTTAACAGCAGTAACTGTGAGAGGCATCTTGGAGTCTTAGTGGACAACCAATGAAATATGAGCCAGGGGTGTGCGGCAGCTGCCAAAAAGGCCCACACAATTCAAGGCTGCCTTAACAGAGGGATAGAATCAAGATCAGGTGAAGTGTTAATACCACTTTATAAGGCCTTGGTAAGACCCCAGAATTCCCCAGTCAGCCGTGCCTGTTTTAATTTTTCCTCCTACAGTGGAAAGATTGCAGAAGAAGGGATTAGAAGAGAGTAAGCTAAAGTGGAGAGATTGCAGAGGAAGGGATTAGAAGAGAGTAAGCAAACCACAACAGGGATACATATCGTGTGAAGTGTTAAATACCACTTTATAATGGCTTGGTAAGGTCACACTTCGGATATCGCACCCAGTTTTGGTCGCCACAATGTGAAAAAGATGTTGAGAGTCTAGAAAGAGCGCAGAGAAGAGCAACAAAGACGATTAGGGGCCTGGAGGCTAAAACATATGAAGAACGGTTGCAGGAACTGGGTATGTCTATTCTCCAAAGCACCCGAAGGCAGGACAAGAAGCAACGGATGGAACTAATCAGAGAGAGAAGCAACCTGGAATTTAGCAGAAACGTCCTAAAAGGGAGGACAATTCACCAGTGGAACGGCTTGCCACCAGAAGTCGTGGGTGCTCCATCTCTGGAGGTTTTTAAGAATAGACTGGACAGCCATTTGCCCGGAATGGTATAGGGCCGTGATGGCGAACCTATGGCACGCGTGCCACAGGTGGCACGCGGAGCCATATCCGAGGGCACGCGAGGTGTTGCCCTATGTTAGCTCCAGCGCACATGTGCATGCTGGCCAGCTGATTTTCGGCCTTCTGGAGGGTAGGGGGAGGCCATGTTCGTCCTCCCCAGGCTTCAGGAAAGCCTCCGGAGCCTGTGGATGGCCAAAAATGGGCCCAATGGGCCTACCGGAAGTTCGTTCCCGAACTTCCAGTAGGCCAGGGGTGGCCAAACTATGGTTCTTTGAGGACCTGTGGACTTCAACTCCCAGAATTCCTGAGCCAGCCATGCATGCATGGCTAGCTCAGGAATTCTGGGAGTTGAAGTCCACAGGTCCTCAAAGAACCATAGTTTGGCCACCCCTGCAGTAGGCCCATTGGGCCGTCTTTCCTGAAGCCTGGGGAAGGCAAAAATGGCCTCCCCCTACCCTCCGGAAGGCCGAAAATCAGCTGGCCAGGAGTCCCACGGGAGTAGGGCGGCATAGAAGAACCAAATAAAAAAATAAATAAATAAATAAACAAACAAACAAACAAACAAACAAACAAACAAACAAACAAACAAACAAACAAACAAACAAACAAACAAACAAACAAACAAACAAACAAACAAACAAACAAAAACAGCACAACGGGCCTACCGGAAGTCCAAAGGCTTCAGTGAGGTCTGCGTGCATGCGTGTGTGTGTGGGGGCATTGCATTATGGGTGTGGGCACGCGCACTTTTTTGGCACCCGAGCAAAAAAAAAGGTTGGCCATCACTGGTATAGGGTCTCCTGCTTGAGTAGGGGGTTGGACTAGAAGACCTCCGAGGTCCCTTCCAGCTCTATTCTGATTGAGAGTCACCCAGGTTATGCAAATACCGAGTTCATCAACAGTGATCGGTTGACTGGGCGCGTCACTCTTCTCTCCGGTCACCGACGTCGCCCGTGCGGAGCCGCGTTTCCCTTTCTTGTCGCCAATCGTGCCACGTCGCCGAGCGGACATCTTCTACTGCGGGATTCTGCAAGACAACGTCCATACTTAACATATTAACAGAGTTGGAAGGGGACCTTGCAGGTCATCTAGTCCAACCCCCTGCCCAAGCAGGACACCCTACATCTACCATGTTGCAATGAAGATAAGGAATTAGTGAAAACAAATAAAAGTAGCAGAAAGCAAACGGGAGCCCCACTCTCCGCTCTTCGGCTCCCTAAATTGTCGGATTTTTTAAAAAACTTATTCATTTCTCATTTGTAAAACTTATTACACATTACACATTTTATGACCAATGTAATGTTTGTTGATTCCCCGGCTTTGTGCTGTTGTCAGAAAGGGCGGCATTTAAACTGAAGAAATAATAAACAATAAATCGGGAAATAATAACTTTCCCTTTCTCTTCAACAGCATCGGCTGGGCCCTAGTATGATCTGGAGTCCAGCGGGACCCGGATTCGAATCACCCCAAATCTGTGCCCAGCTGGGCTTCCCACATTAGATGAAGCCACCATTTCTTCAATCATGGTTGACTAAGAATGATTCCTTTATCTAAGTTCATAGGGATGGTTGGCAAACCCTAATGTGATGTTTTTCAACCTTGGCCCCTTTAAGACGTGGGGACTTCAACTCCCAGAATTCCCCAGCCAGCAACGCTGGCTGGGGAATTCTGGGAGTTGAAGTCCCCACGTCTTAAAGGGGCCAAGGTTGAAAAACACTGCTCTAATGGACAGTCACAGCCAAGGTGAACCATATGTTGACTCAGCTAGTGTGCAAAGCCACCACACACAAACACACCTGTTGAATTCACAACTAATTGTGGGGAAGGGTCTCAGAGAAGGCAGGAAGTCCCACCTCCTTCATCCCTCACTCATCTGCCATGGTTCCCACACCAATGACCCCCACCGGCCCCTCTGCCCATCATCCCCAGCCTTGAGACCCTTGGCCCCATCTCCTCCCTGACCCACACAGCATGCAAAGAAATGCTGGGGCCAGCAGAAGCCCTGGGACTACATTTCCCAGCAATCCCAGCACCAGTCAGGGTTGCAGGGAATTGTGGGAGATGAAGTCCCAGCATCTCTGGTGGGCACCAGGTTGGAGAAAGTGGCTCTCACCACTACTCTACCTGTCCTTTGGGTTTCCCAGCAGCCTCTGCTCCCCCCTTCCGCCCCTCCCTGCTTGAGCCCCCTCCCCGCCTCCTCCTGCCCCCCTCGCCCCTTTTTTCCAAATGCGCACCCCCCTCCTCCATCTCCACGTCCCAACTTCGCACCTGTCCCCCCTTCCAAAGCAGCTTGGTCTCTCCCAGGGCTCCTCCCCCTCATCAATGTTTCCAAGGCAACGGATCAACGGTACAGGCTTCGGGGGAGGAGCTCCGCGTGGCAACCGTTGCTGCGGGCAAGGGCGGAGTCTCGGCTGCCTCAAGTAAGGCGGTGCTGCTGGCAGTGGGCGGGCATAATTTCTCATGAGTGACAGGCAAACGAGGCTGAGGGAAGCGGTTGAGGGCGTGACAGGGAGAAACAACAGTTCGCGCGCAAATCACGAAGCGCGGGGCGGGTGGGAGAAAACAACGAGCGGCTGTTGGTGGGGAAGAAGAGGCGGGGAAATCTACGTCAGCTGTCAATCATTATGCAGTACACACCCGAGGCGGGAGCGAGAAGGGGACGAGAGGAGGCGGGAGCCAGCCTGTCAATCACATCCTGTGGTTTATCTAATTGGATAATATGAATGGGGAAAAGAAAAACTAGGCCTACCATAGTTAGAGGGCGTCAAAGAACAAGATGGTGGTGTCTCCTTGCTGCCCCCTTGTGGCCAACTGGAGATTTGCAATCCAGAGTTCATTAACCCCCTCCAAACTAATCTAACAACCTCAGAATTAAAAAGAAAAGCCAAATTTAAAAAAAATCAAACTTAGAAAAAAAAATACTAATTGGGAATATATATTAGCGTGGAGTCCTGAGAAGAAATATCAATTTTAACAAATTCTAAATTTTAATAAATTCTAATAAATGTCAATTTGATTGCATTTTAATTTTCAATAAGTTTTGTATTTTAATAAATTTTAATTTTAAAAAACATATTTTAATTAAAATCTAGAAAGGAGTTTCGTCCTCAAATTTTGTTCAGGTGGTCCAATATATGCCTGAGGAAACTGCACCCCTCCCGCCTCTTAAATGCCATTAATTTTAGAATAATAATAATAATAATAATAATAATAATAATAATAATAATAATAATAATAATAATAATAATAATAATAATAATAATAATAATAATAATAATAATAATAATAATAATAATAATGGCGCATAATACACCAGACATCACGTTGGTCGAGAACAACAAGGTGACTATAATTGACATTGCAATACCAGGAGATAGCAAGGTCGATGAAAAGGAACACGAAAAAATCGCAAAATACCAGGACTTAAAAATCGAAATCCAACGATTATGGCACAAACCAGCAGTGGTAATTCCAGTGGTGATTGGAACACTGGGTGCTATCCCAAAAGCACTGGAATTACATTTAAAACAGCTCAAAATTGACAAAATCACCATCAGTCAAATGCAGAAAGCCGCACTGCTCGGTTCTGCACATATACTTCGAAAATACATTACGACTTCCTAGGCCCCTGGGTGGGGCTCGACTAGTAATCAATGCCAAATCCGGCGAAACAACTGGCCGCTGTGATACAATTGTATAATAATAATAATAATAATAATAATAATAATAATAATAATAATAATAATAATAATAATAATAATAATAATAATAATAATAATAATAATAATAATAATATTTATTTATTCACAAAAAATGTAATACACAGCAAACGAGATTTATATGCTGGATTTCGTATCACTATATCACAAGTCGAACACTTCCCAAGCGTCTAGGACTGTGTGATGTATTTTCGTATGATGCGCGCAGATCCAAGTACGGTGGCCTTTTGCAACTGACAGATCGTGATTTTGTCAATGTTTATTGTTTTCAAATGCCGGTTAAGGTCTTTTGGCACAGCACCCAGTGTGCCGATTACCACTGGGACCACCTGTACTGGTTTATGCCAGAGTCGTTGTAATTCGATTTTGAGGTCCTGATATCGGTTAAGTTTTTCTTGTTGTTTTTCATCAATTCGACTGTCACCTGGTATGGCGACATCAATGATCCACACTTTTTTATTTTCCACAATCGTGAGGTCTGGCGTATTATGTTCCAAAACCTTGTCAGTCTGAATTCGAAAGTCCCAAAGTATTTTGGCATGTTTGTTTTCAACTACTTTCTCAGGTTTATGATCCCACCAGTTCTTTACCACTGGTAGGTGGTAGTTGTGGCACAGGTTCCAATGAAGCATCTGGGCCACGTAGTTGTGCCTCTGTTTGTAGTCCATCTGTGCGATTTTCTTGCAGCCGCTGAGGATATGATCAATTGTTTCATCAGCTTCCTTGCAAAGTCTGCATTTTGGGTCATCAGCTGATTTTTCAATCTTGGCTTTGATTGCATTTGTTCTAATTGCTTGCTCCTGGGCTGCAAGAATCAAGCCTTCTGTCTCCTTCTTCAGTGTTCCATTAGTGAGCCATAACCAGATCTTCTCCTTATCAACCTTTCCTTCAATCTTGTCTAGGAATTGCCCATGCAAGGCTTTATTGCGCCAACTGTCGGCTCTAGTTTGCATTGCAGTTTTCCTATACTGATGCTTGGTCTGCTGCACTTTCAGAAGCTTCCGGTTGTTTACTTCAATCAATGCAGGTTCTTTACTTTCTTTGACATATTCTGCCAATGCATGTTTTTCTTCTTCTACTGTTTGTTTTACTTGTAAAAGTCCTCTGCCACCAGTTTTTCTGGGCAGATATAGTCTGTCGACATCACTACGAGGATGAAGTGAATGGTGAATGGTCATGAGTTTTCTTGTTTTTCTGTCCAAATTGTCCAGTTCAGCCTGTGTCCAGTTTATTATGCCAGCAGTATATCTTATAACAGGTATAGCCCAGTTGTTTATGGCCTTGATGGTGTTGCCTCCATTGAGCTTGCTTTTGAGAATTTTTCTGACTCTTTGTGTGTATTCTTTACTGACCACATTCTTCACATGATCATGTTTGATATTATCCAGTTGTAGTATGCCCAGGTATTTATAGGCCTCTGGCTGATGACACTTTATGGCTTGACCATTAGGCATGTTTATGCCCATGCTTTCAGTGATTTTACCCTTCTTCAATGCTACTGTGGCACATTTGTCCAAACCAAACTCCATGCTGATATCATTGCTAAAGATTCGGACAGTGTTGGTCAGAGACTGAATTTCAGTTTCAGTTTTTCCATACAACTTCAGATCATCCATGTACAACAGGTGTGAAATTTTATTAGATTTTTTGGATGTTTGATAGCCAAGGTTTGTTTTTTGTAAGATTGTTGACAGCGGGATCATGGCAATGATAAAAGGTAATGGTGACAATGAGTCTCCCTGGAAAATTCCTCTTTTGATGTTGACAAATCCGTAATTTTCATTTCCCACAAACAGTTCAGTTTTCCAGTGCTTCATCATGTTTTCAATAAAACTGCCAACATTTTTACAAATCCCAATGGTGTCTAGGCACTTGATGATCCAACTGTGTGGGAGTGAATCAAAAGCTTTTTTATAGTCAATCCATGTTGCGTGAAGATTAGTTTTTCGGCTTTTGCAATTCTCCAGAATCATTTTATCAATCAAAAGCTGATCTTTTGTGCCCCTGCTTTTTCGTTTGTTGCCTTTCTGTTCATCTGGTAAGATGTCATTCTCTTCAAGATAATCTTGAATTCTGTCAGCCATAATGCCAGTCAATAGTTTAAACATAGTGGGTAGACAAGTTATTGGCCTATAATTTCCTGGTGCTGCTCCTTTTGCTGGGTCTTTTTGTATCAGATATGTTCTCCCAGTTGTCAACCATTCACTGATACTTCCTTTTTGCAGCATCTCATTGAATTTTTGGGCCATTTTTTCATGCAGACTGGTCAGATGTTTGAGCCAAAATCCATGCAGTTGATCACTGCCAGGTGATGTCCAGTTCTTTACTTTCCTCACACATTTGCTGATCATTTCAGTTGTTATTTGCATCTGTTCCATTTTCTTGTGTGAGAATTTTTCTTCAAACTCTTTTATCCACCCAGCATTTTTGTTATAGTCCTTCTCATTTTCCCAGAGCTCTTTCCAAAATGCAGTTGTTTCAGTTTTCTCAGGCTTTTCAACTACTATGTCTGTTGATTGATTCAAGGTCTGGTAGAACCGCCTTTGGTCTAATTGAAACAGTTGGTTTTGTTTGTACTGGGTGATTCTGGCTTCATATCTTTCGATTTTTCTGGCATATTATTATTATTATTATTATTATTATTATTATTATTATTATTATTATTATTATTATTATTATTATTATTATTATTATTATTATTATTATTATTATTATTATTATTATTATTATTATTATTTAATAATAATAATAATACAGATGCTCTGTTTTAAGCATCACTCCCATGATGCATTGCACCACAGCTGAGCATCATTTGATGGCTGCATCCAAATGTAATAAATAAATAGATAAATAAAGCTCCCCAGAGTCGTTTTGCAGGGCAAGATGGACAGCATATCAATTTAATGGGTTAATAAATGATAAATCCTTAATAACTTGCTCAATAGAGTTTCAGCTTCAAGTGAGCAAGGCCGGCTGGGGAATTCTGAGAGTTGAAGTCCACCCTTCCTAAAATGGCCAAGATTGAGAAATAGCGGTCAGAAGCGACCCCCTAGCCAGGAAAACATTGCACCCTGCTCCCTCAAGTCCTTACAGGACTTACGACCACGATTGAGTCCAAAATTCCTGTCGGTAAGTGAAACATTTCAGTGAGTTTCGCCCTATGTTACGACCTTCCTCGCCACCGTTGTTAAATGAATCCCTGCCGCCCTTAAGTTAGCAACCCGGTTGTTAAGCGAATCTGGCTTCCCCATTGATTTTGCTTGTCAAGACGGTCGCAAAAGGGGATCGCCGGGACTCAGCAACCGTCGTAAGTACGAACCAGTTTGCCAAGCCTCTGAATTTTGCTCACACGGAGATGCCTCCAAAGGCATTGAAGGCGTCCCTGCATTCGTTAAGAGAGTCACACGGTTGTTAAGTGAATCCGGCTTCCCCGCGGACTGGTCCGAAGGTCGCAAAAGGGGATCAGGTGAACCCGGGACACTGCGACCGTCATAAATGTGAGCCGGTTGGGAAGCGTCCGAATTTTGATCGTCTGACCCTGGGGATGCTGCAACGGTCGTAAGTGTGAAAAACGGGTCCCGAGTCACTTTTTTCAGTGCCGTTGTCACTCTGGTCGCTAATTGAACCGTTCTAAATCAAGGACGGCTTTTATTTTCTCGCTTGCTCGCTGGATCCTTCTAAATGGGGAGGGGGGGCAGGCCTGGAAAGACCCTTTGCAAAAAGCGTCCGTCCGCGTGGCTGCATTCCCTCCGCTGCCGGCGGTGACATTATTCCGAGCCCTTTATGCAAAGCGGGAAGCCGTCCACTCTAATGGGCAATTAGGCTCTGCAAAATTGCACTTTTGAGTCAGGCCATCTTTGTTTGCGGAGAGAAAGAGAGAGGGAGGGAGCGTGTAAAGTACAAGCGTGCAACAGTTCAGAGCTACCATACTTGGGTGAAGGCGGGTGGGTGGGTAGGTGGGGGGGTGTTAGGTAGGGATCCAGGCAGAAGCAATTTTCCCCCATTAAACTGGCCCCTTCTAGGTTGCCAGGGCCTAAGAAATAAAATAAAAATTAAAAAAAAATACAAGCTTTCCCGTTAAAAAAAAAGAGTAGCTGTGAAATTTTTTTTTGCGCTCTCCTGTATAATGTTACCAACCCCTTTGCTTCTCTCTTCTACAAAGGAACCTCTGTTTTTCACGCTTGGCCCCTTTAAGAGAAGGTTGACTTTGACTCCCAGCATTCTTTGCTGGCTGGGGAATTCTGGGAGTTGAAGTCCACCTCTCTTAAAGGGGCCAAGCGTGGAAAAACACTGTTAAGAAACCTCAAAAAGGGAGGTCTAGCGCTCGGCTAACCCTTGCCTTAAATTAGGGCTTCAGCAAGGCTGGCTGGGGAATTCTGGGAGTCGAAGTCCACCTCTCTTAAAGGGGCCAAGCATGAAAAACACTGTTAAGAACCCTCAAACAGGGAGGCCTAGCGCTCGGCTGAGCCTTGCCTTAAATTAGGGCTTCAGCAAGGCTGGCTGGGGAATTCTGGGAGTCGAAGTCCAACCCACTTGTAAAGTTATCCAAGTTGAGAAAGACTTGGCTGATAATAATAATAATAATAATAATAATAATAATAATAATAATAATAATAATAATAATAATAATAATAACAACAACAACAACAACAACAACAACAACAACAACAGAGTTGAAAGGAACCTTAGAGGTCCTCTAGTCCAACACGCTGCTCAAGCAGGAAACCCTCTACCATTTCAGACAAAATGGCTGTCCAGTTTCTTCTTAAAAGCCTCCGGTGATGGTGCATTCACATCTTCTGGTGGCAAGCTGTTCCACTGGCTAATTGTCCTCACTGTCAGGAAATTTCTCCTTAGTTCTAGGTTGAATTTCTCCTTGATTATAGTTTCTATCCATTATTCCTTGTCCTGCCTTCAGGCGCCTTGGAGAATAATTTGACCCACGTCGTCTTTGGGGCAGCAGCCCCTCAGATATTGGAAGACTGCTATCATGTTACCCCTAGCCTTTCTTTTCATTAAACTAGACATACCCATACTGAGATCGTCCTTGACTTATGACCACAACTGGGACAAGAATTACCATTGCTAAGTGAGACAGTTGCTAAGTGAGTTTTGCAATCATTTTACAATCTTCCTGACTGCAATTGTTAGGTGAATCCCTGCTGTTATTAAACGAGTCACACAGTTGTTAAGTGAATCTGGCCTCCCCATTGACTTTGCTCGTCACAAGGGGATCATCCCATGCCCCGTCATAAATACGAGTCAGCTGCCAAGCGTCCGAATTCTGATCACGTGGCCACGGAGACGTTAAGTGTCGAAAAACACTCCCCAAAGTCCCATTTTCCGGTGCCGCGTTCACTTCGAACGGTCACTCAATGAAGCTTTGTAAAGTCGAGGACTATCTGTAACGTGGTGTTGAAGAATCCAGGCTGACCTGTGATCCCCAGACCGACAGGAGAAGAATCAACGGATGGAAACTGATCAAGGAGAGAAGCAACCTGGAATTAAAGGAGAAACTTCCTGACAGTGAGGACAATTAACCAGTGGAACTGCTTGCCACCAGAAATCATGGGCGCTTCCAACACTGGAGGTCTTTAAGAAGAAACTGGGCAGTCACTGGTCTGAAATGGGATAGGTTCTCCTTAGGGATGGCTTTCACTTACCTTCCCTAC
Source organism: Diadophis punctatus similis (assembly GCA_023053685.1). Taxonomy (NCBI): domain Eukaryota; kingdom Metazoa; phylum Chordata; class Lepidosauria; order Squamata; family Dipsadidae; genus Diadophis; species Diadophis punctatus. Next base: position 3,219,163 of record JALIGW010000041.1, read on the forward strand.
CGGTTCACAAATGTGAGCGCGCGCACCTCCGCATCTGCACTTTACTCGCACGCGAGCCTTCCGCACATGCGCCCGGCCTTAAAAAAACGGGCACAAATAGGATTGCATAGAGCCGGGGCGGGTAGGTGGGGCCACCCGCGATTTCCACTACCGGTTCGGGCGAACCGGACCGAACCGGTTGAACCCCACCTCTCTGGTTCTCCTGCTTGAGCAGGGGGCTGGACTAGAAGACCCCACCAAGGTCCCTCCCCGCTCATTCATTCAATCTAATAAGTATTTGGTTTAGCTCTGGCAGCCATTCTCCACCGGGAGTCCACGGCCAAACCCACAAACTGCGTGGATTTCCGTTTTTTTCGGTGCAGACGGGAGTCACACAGGTCTCCCACGAGCTCGCCGGTTCTGACTTTTTTCCTCCAATTATTATTATTTTTTTAAAAAATGCCACCAGCAGAGAGACGTCTTTAGCCGGATCCATCCTGCGTTGGTCTCTCTCTCTCTCTCTCTGTGTGTGTCTCTCGACGTGGCCAGATCAAAACCAGACCTTGTGGGTTTTTTGTCTCCCAATTGTGGTCTTTCGGAGGTCTGGGGAGAAGCCTGGTTTGGCACGGCGGAGAGCCTGCGGTGTGGCATGCGAGCCCACCCTTCCCTCCCAGCTGCCTAAATGCATTTGTGTCATGCAGACGGCATAACGGCCCTCATTCATATGTAGGAGGCTCCTCTGCGCAACTGGTAATCCGAAAACCCCAGATCTTTTTCCCCCTGGAATAAATAAATAAGAATCGGTGCCTTTATATCGCTTTTTCCATCCGTCGTGGCTCTGCGCGCGGAATTAGCCGGGATGCAACCAAGGCTTTAAAAAAAAAAAACTCTCTTCAAGATCCAGATCTTTACAGGTAGTAATTCAAGAAGAACAAAGTTGGAAGGGACCTCGGAGGTCTTCTAGTCCAACCCCCTGGTTTTTCACTCTACCCAAGCTCCAGAGCCTTTCTAGGAGCCTGGGGAGGGCAAAAACGGCCTTCACCACCACCACGGAGGTTCTCCGGGAGCCGGAAACGTTCCGTTTGCCAACTTCCGGATGGACCAGCAGCCAACTTGAAACGGGCCATTTCTGGCCTCCCCAGGCTCCTAGAAAGGCCCTGAAGCCTGGGGAGAGCGAAAAACGGGCGTGCCATCGCAGGCCGGGAGCAGGTGGGGGTTACATGTGCATGCGCGGCTTGTGTGTGTGTGCATGGAATTATGGATGTGGGCACGCAAACCCCCCCACGCTCCCCCCCTTTTGGCACGCGAATCAAAAAAGGTTCGCCGTCACTGCCCTAAAACATCTCAGACAAATGGCTGTCCCGTCTCTTCTCAAAAACCTGACCAGTGATGAAAGCACCCACAACTTCTGGTGGCAAGCTGTTCCACTGGTTAATTCTTCTCATTGTTAGAACCAATTCTTCTCACTCTTCTCATTCCTTAATTCCAAGTTGCTTCTCTTCTCTTCTCTTCTCTTCTCTTCTCTTCTCTTCTCTTCTCTTCTCTTCTCTTCTCTTCTCTTCTCTTCTCTTCTCTTCTCTTCTCTCTCTTTCTTTCTTTCTTCCTTCCTCCTTCCTTCCTTTCCTCTTTTCCTCTTCCTTCCATCCTTCTATCCTTCCTTCTTCCATACCTCTTCCTCTTTCTTTCTCTCTCTTCCTTCCTTCCTTCCTCCTTCTTTCCTTCCTTCCTTCCTCCTTTCCTCTTCCTTCTGTCCTTCCATCCTTCCTTCTTCTCTACCTCTTCCATTCTCTCTCTTTCTTTCTCTTTCTTTCTTTCTCTTCCTTCCTTCCTTCCTTCCCTCCCTCCTTTCCTCTACCTTCCTTCCTCCCTCCCTTCTTCCCTACCTCTTCTTTTCCTTTCCTTTCCTTTCCTTTCTTCTTTCCTTCCTTCCTTCCTTTCTTTCCTCCCTCCCTCCCTTTCTTCTTTTTCTTTTTCTTTCATCCTCTTTCTCTTTTTCATTCTCTCCCTTCCTCCTTCCTTCCTTCCTTCCCTCCCTCTTTCTTTCTTTCTTTCTTTCCTTCTTTCCTTCTTTCTTTCTTTCTTTCTTTCTTTCTTTCTTTCTTTCTTTCTTTCTTTCTTTCTTTCTTTCTCTCTCCTTCCTTCCTTCCTTCCCTTCTTCCTTCCTTCCTTCCTCCCTCCCTCCCTCCCTCCCTCCCTCCCTCCCTCCTTTCTTTCTTTCTTTCTTTCTTTCTTTCTTTCTTTCTTTCTTTCTTTCTTTCTTTCTTTCTTTCTTTCTTTCTTTCTCTCTCTCTCTCTCTCTCTCTCCTTCCTGCCTTCCTTCTCTTCTTCCTTCCTTCCTTCCTTCCTCCCTCCCTCCCTCCCTCCCTCCCTCCCTCCCTTTGTTTGTCAGAAGGTCGCAATAGGGCATCCCGTGACCTTGGGAGACGCCGACCGTCGTAAGTGTGAATCGGTGGTCAAGCCTCCAAATGTAAATCACGTGGCCTATGGAGATACTGCAATGGACGTAAGTGTGAAAAACGGTCATAAGTCCCTTTAAGTGTCGTAACTTCAAATGGTCGCTTAGTGAGTCGGGGATTCCCTAAATAAAATTTTTAAAAATGGAATCACGACCTGATCACATCTGGGTTTTGACCCCAAATTAGGTGAGAACGCGAAAACACAGGTAGTCCTTCACTTACAACAGTTCATTTTAGTGACCGTTCAAAGTTACTACAGCCCTGAAAAATAGTTACGACCGTTTTTCACACTTACGACCGTTGCAGCATCCCCAGGGTCACTGATCAAAATTCAGATGCTTGGCACCTGGTTCATATTTATGACGGTCGTAGTGTCCCGGGATTACACGATCCCCTTTTGCGACCTTCCGACAATGCCATGTCGATGGATAAACCAGATTCACTTAACATCCGCGTTACTCACTTAACAACTGCAGTGGTTCACTTAACAACATCTGGCAAGAAAGGCCCTCAAACGATGCAAAACTGACTTAACAACGGGGACACAAAAGTTTGTAAAACGGGGACAAACAATGAACAAATGTCTCACTTAACGACAGGCTCCATTACGGTCGTAAATCGAGGACACCTCATAAAATTCTCTGTCTTTTTTTTTTTTCCCTGTGGCAGAAAAAGCAACCCAGATCTGTTTTTAATGGTTTCAGAATGGAATACAGGGACTTGCGGTCTTAAATTTCAGGCGAGCTGAATTCCGATTGAATTTCAGGACGGGGGGAAAAAAACTAGAAATTCGCTTTTTCGTATCCGTCTCCCTCCTTCCCCTCCGCGGAGCCAATTATTCCGAGCGCTGATGGTTTTCGGTTCCAGCCGAATTGTCCTGAACCCCCACCATTACGCTCCTGATGGGTGTATCCATGTGGTTTTACTCTAGGTTTTTTTTATTATTATTATTTTCCACACGGAAAAAAATAAGTTGGCGATGCTCGCCGACGGTTACCTTAGTAGGTCACGTCAGTTGCGACCGACAGGCAAAGCAAGCACCGGACAGCAGGCCGAGACGCCGAGCGGGGAAATTTTGTAGGAGAAAAGAGGAAGAATGTAGAAGTTGAAAACAAAGGGAGAAACGAGGCCATCCGAAAAAGCCGAAAAATCAGACGTATTTTTTTTCCGACAGCCGAGAAGCGCGAGGAGGACTTTAAGAGAGTAGCTTGGTGGCTGCCATCTTAAAAGGATTGCAAAAAAAATTGCAATACAGGGAGTTACGGCCACAATGGAGTCCGAAATGTGTGTGTGTGTGTGTGTGTGTGTGTGTGTGTGTGTGAAGCCGGATTCGCTTAAGGACCGCGCGATTTGCTTAACAACCGTGGCAAAGAAAGGTCCGAAAATCAGGCGCGACTCCCAACGACCGCATTCCCCCAGCAATGGGAAGTGGCCACGGAGGTCGTACCTTGAGGACTAGCGCTTCCATATAGATTGAAGGATGTCGGTTTGTGACGCCGGCTGGGTTGCCGTTTGGGAAATTGTTTCACCAAGCCTGGTTTGTTTGTTTGTTTGTTCTTTGTTTGTTTGTTTTGAGCCAATTCTGGCCTTTCTATCCGTCATTTCTCACTTTTCTCGGGGGGGAGAAACTTTATTTTTGTAATTTGGGGCGACAGGTGAGCGGAAATATTGGGATATATATATATATATATATATATATATATATATATATATATATATATATATATATATATATATATATATATATATATATATATATATATATATATATATATATATATATATATATATATATATATATATATATATATATATATATATATATATATATTTAACAACGGAGCTGGTTCACAGCCTGTTCTTGCAACCCTGTTCCCGAAATAGTCCAGCTTTTGTGGCAAAATCCAGGTGACCTGGATAATTTTTCCCCGAAGCCCTTAAAACTCTTAAGGAGCATCGCGGAGGAAATCACAGCAAGTCCTCGACTTACGACCACAAGGGAACATTTCCGTTGCTAAGCGAGACGCTGCTCAGGTGAGTTTAGCCCCGTTATGACCACCTTCCTCGCCACCTTGACTTACGACCACAAGGGAACGCTTCTGTTGCTAAGCGAGACACTGCTCAGGTGAATCTTGCCCGTTATTGCCACCTTCCTCGCCACGAATCACTGCGGTTGTTAAATGAGTCACACGAGGCTGTTAAGTGAATCTGGCTTCCCTCATGGACTGTGCTGGTCAGAAGGTTGCCAAAAAAAAGGACCCCGGGACATGGCAACCGTCATAAATATGAGTCAATTGCCAAGCGTCTGAATTTTGATCACGGGAACCACAGGGACGCTGCTACGGTCGTTAAGTGTGAAAGCTTTTTTCAGTTCAGTTATATGAAGGGTCGCTAAATGAATGGATGTAAGTCAAGGACAGCTTTCTAACTTTCAATTAAAAAAACAACAATACCCACTACAGATAGTCCTCGACTTATGACGACAATCGGGATCAGAATTCCCATTGCTAAGCCAGGTAACTGTTCAATGACCGATTTGACCACCTTTTACTGCCACGGTTGTTAAGTGAATCACAGGGTTCATTAAGCGAACCCAGCTTCCTCCATCGACGCCTCGTCAGAAGGCAGCCTGGGAAGGCCACATACGGTGATCACAGGATCCCAAGCACCTTGCAATGGTTGTAAACAGAGGTAGTCCTCGAATTATGACCGCAAGGGAGCCCAAGGTTTCGTAGTTAAGCGAGACATTGGTCACATGAATTTTGCCCCCGTTATGACTACCTTCCCCGAGGGTCGTTACGTGTGAAAAATGGTCCTAAGTCCCTTTTTTTCAGCGCCGTTGTAACTTTGAAACGGTCAGTAAGTGAACTGTTGTAAGCCGAGGCCTGTCTGTAGACTAATACCCAGGAAAGATATTCGAATATCGTAAAAAGAACAGCGCAAAAAACCCCACTTTGTCGGTTTGCCCGCCGAACGCAGGGCCGGGTCATTGTAATTCAGGGACTAAGTGCCTCGTCGCAGGGCATAACAAGAGGCCGTCGCGTCGCCTAAAATGCGATAAAACGAAATACGGGAGGATGGAATCGTGAAAAGTCGGCGCGACGGAAAGAGTTCGGGGTGAAATTAGGCCAGGATGAAGGCTTTTAAAAGGAATATAAAAGGAGAAGTGACCACCCTAACTCTCAAGGCCTGCAGGTAGAGGATTCAACAGGTCAAGCTCCGAGCCCTGGATTGCAAGAACACCATTCAACCGGTCAATCTCCAAGCCTGGAATGCTAGACCACCATTCAACTGATCAAGCTCCAAGCCCTGCATTGCAAGGCCATCATTCAACCGGTTAATCTCCCAGTCCTAGATTGCAAGACCCTCATTCAACCGGTCAAGCTCCAAGCCTGGAATGCAAGACTCCCATTCAACCGGTCAAGCTCCAATCCCTGGATTGCAAGACCCCATTCAACTGGTCAAGCTCCGCTTAGGATGCAAGACCCCCATTCAACCGGTCAAGCTCCAAGCCTGGATTGCAAGGCCACCATTCAACCGGTCAAGCTCCAATCCCTGAATTGCAAGACCAGCATTCAACCAATCAAGCTCCAAGACTGGAATACAAGACCATCATTCAACTGGTCAATTTCCAATTCCTGGAATACGAGACCCGCCCCACCCATTCAACCGGTCAAGCTCCGAGCCCTGGATTGCAAGACCGCCATTCAACTGGTCCAGCTCCAATTCCTGAAATGTCCCAACAACAGCCATCAAACCATTTGGCCCCAATTTCCGGTCAAATTTAAGAATTATCCAATATAAAAGTGGACCGAACACAGCTGGATTTCCGGCAGACGGGTAAGACCATTGGCTGCTTTCTGGAATGCTCAGGTGTGACATCACCCCCACAGGCCCCTCCCACCACAACCGCCGTTGACCGGTCGCTTCGGCCATTCAAGCCCCTGCTGTATTTCCTGGTCACCGTGGGTCCTGTGGACCCCTTCCCAGATATTGCAGTAGGCTAATTTTGAGGTCTTGGGAAGGGGGGACTCCATTGGTAGAGAAAATGAGGAATCAACCCCTAGAAAGTGGGGTACCCCTGGCCACCTTGGTGTATTTAATCTGGGATTATTGGGGATTAAATAGTCCGTGTTTCCCAATCTTGGCAGCTTGAAGATGGGTGGACTCCAACTCCCAGAATTCCCCGGCTGGGGAATTCTGGGAGTTGAAATCCACCCGTCTTCAAGCTGCTAACGTTGAGAAAGATTGCTATGGGGAGACCCCAATGCAACAGGTTTTAGATGCTGAAATGGGGCGGTTAGCATGTAACAGGATAGACGTGGCTCTATTAGCGTTGATTTCGCTGTTCCTTCCTCTTAATTTACACCCCAGCGTCTATAAACAAAACCCAGATGAGGTCCCCGGCTCTAAAAGGGTTTGTAAATTAGAAGAGAGAGGTAGGGGAGGGGAGGGGAGACGAGGAGAGGAGAGGGGAGGGGAGGCAGCGGTTGAGATGATGAAAGCATTTTATTATGTCCTTTGGAGGATTTTATGCCGCCCTTCGTTGTACTATTAGCTGTATTATTAGCGGAGGCCGTGACGAGAGAAAATCAGTGCCATAGGTGTAGCTTTAAGGCAGATGAATAGCTACGTTCGTGGGGTTGGTTAGGGCTAGACAGCCTTCCCAGGCCTAGGGTGGTCCAAAGGTATGGGGGAAGGGAATGATGGGAGTTGAAAGGAAGTGAATAGGAAGAGGAGGTAGCTTACAGACAACTCTGGAGAGAAGTAGTGGGCTGAATAGAGTAGGGTAGAACGGCTAGACTGGGTTGAGTAGAATTGAGTAGACACAACTCTGGAGAGCAGCAGTTGGTTGAGCAGCAGGGGTCTCCAACCTTGGCGACTTTAAGACTTGTGGACTTCAACTCCCGGCTGAGGAACTCTGGGAGTTGGAAGTCCACAAGTCTTAAAGTTGCCAAGGTTGGAGACCCCTGGAGGAGAGTACACTAGAGTTGAGTAGACAACTCTGGGAAGCAGTAGTGGGTTGAATAGAGCAGACACAATAGAGGTAGAGTAGGTTGAGTTGAGTAGAGGCAACTCATGGGAACAATATTGGGTTAAGTAGGCTAATAGAATGAGTTGAGTGAGTTGAGTCGAGACAACTCTGGGGAGCAGTAGTGGGTTGAGTAGAGTAGAGTAGAGTAGAATGGATAGAGTAGGTTGAGTAGAGCAGGGTAGAATGGATAGAGTAGGTTGAGTAGAGTAGGGTAGAATAGAGAAGGTTGAGTAGAGTAGGGTAGAATGGATAGAGTAGGTTGAGTAGTGTAGGGTAGAATAGATAGAGTAGGTTGAGTAGAGTAGGGTAGGGTAGAATAGAGAAGGTTGAGCAGGGTAGAATGAATAGAGTAGGTTGAGTAGAGCAGGGAGAATGGATAGAGTAGGTTGAGTAGAGTAGGGTAGAATGGATAGACTAGGTTGAGTAGTGTAGGGTAGAATGGATAGAGTAGGTTGAGTAGAGTAGGGTAGAATGGATAGAGTAGGTTGAGTAGAGTAGGGTAGAATGGATAGAGTAGGCTGAGTAGAGTAGGGTAGAATGGATAGAGTAGGTTGAGTAGAGGAGGGTAGAATGGATAGAGTAGGTTGAGTAGAGGAGGGTAGAATGGATAGAGTAGGTTGAGTAGAGGAGGGTAGAATGGATAGAGTAGGTTGAGTAGAGTAGGGTAGAATGGATAGAGTAGGTTGAGTAGAGGAGGGTAGAATGGATAGAGTAGGTTGAGTAGAGGGTAGAATGGATAGAGTAGGTTGAGTAGTGTAGGGTAGAATGGATAGAGTAGGTTGAGTAGAGTTGGGTAGAATGGATAGAGTAGGTTGAACAGAGTAGGGTAGAATGGATAGAGAAGGTTGTGCAGAATGGAGGAGTAGAAACAACTGTGGAAAACACTACTGGGTTGAGTAGACCAGGATAGAATAGAATTGGTTGAGTAGAGTAGAGGTGAGTAAAGACAACTCCGGGGAGCAGTAGTGGTTGCACAAAAGGGAAAGAGAGGCAGTGATCTGACCAAGACATGGTCAAAAAAGTCAAGATGGCAGCCATGATGGCGCAGTTGACTTTCTGGACCATACCTTATGGACCACCTCATGAGAGAAATTAAGGAGAGAGGGTCTTGAAGATAAAGTGGTTATCCATGGTGGCAGAGACGGAGGACTTTCCTTCCCAGTAGTTCCTTCTACTAATCAATCTCTGGAAATAATGATCTTCATTTGGACCTCCTCGATTCCTACCTGAACCTGGGCGTAGGATCCCTTTTCTACTCCAACCCCTGCTTCTCTCTCTCCAGGTCATGGCAGCCCACGTCCCCATGGCCCCTGGTCTTCCTCAGATGCTCAAGGCGGGGATGAAGTACTTCAGCGGCTTGCAGGAGACCCTCTTCACCAACCTGATGGCCTGCAAGGCGCTGATGCACTGTCTACGCACCTGCTACGGTCCCTTGGGACACAACAAGCTGGTGATCAACCACGTGGGCAAGATGTTCCATTCCTCCCACGCCGCCACCATTTTGAAGGAGCTGGAATTGGAGAGCCCCATGGCTTGCCTCTTGCGTTCCGCCGCCGAAACGCAACAGGAGGAGACGGGAGACGGCACGAGTTTCGTCGTCCTGCTGGCTGGGGCCCTGCTGGAGAACGCGGAGAAGCTCCTGAGGTCCGGTCTGTCGATGGTCCACATTCGAGCGGGCTATGACATGGCTTGCAAAGAGGTCCTACGGCTGTTGCCGGGCCTCGTCTGCGTCACGCTGAAAAACCCCCACAACCACGAGGAGGTGCAATGTGTCTTGCAGTCCATCATGGGCAGCAAATTTTTCAGCTACCAGAAGTTCTTGTCCAAACTGCTGGCCATGGCCTGCATCGCGGTGGCGCCGCCTGACCACTCGGCTTTCAACCCCGATCACATCCGTGTCTTCAAAGTCCCAGGGGGTGGCATCTTGAACTCCTACGTCTTGGAGGGGATGCTCATCCCCTCGGAGGCAGAGGGCATGATCAAGCGAGTGGAGAGGGCCCGAATCGCGGCCTACTGTTGTGCCTTTGGCGCCTCCAAGATGGAAGCCAAGAACACGATCATGTTTGAAAGCGCGATCCAGCTGAAGAACTTCGGGAAAAAGGAAGAGAATCTGATCGCAGAACGAGTCCTGGGTCTCGCGAAAGCTGGGGTCAACGTCATTGCGGTGGGAGGAAGGGTAGACAATCTGGCCCTCTTCTACGCCGACCGATGCAGGATCATGGTGGTGCGGTTGCCGTCCCGGATGCAGCTCCAACAACTGTGCAAAACGGTGGGCGCCACCCTACTCTACAAGCCCATCGTGCCGTCGCCTGAGGACATCGGGCAGTGCTATCGTGTCTACACCACCGAGATCGGCAGCACTGTCGTAGTGGTCTTCAGTCAACACGGTACGCCATGTCCTTTGGCTACGGTAGTCCTCCGAGGAGCCACCGGCGAGATGCTGGACTGTCTGGAAGCAGCCGTCCAAGATGGTGTGCAGGTTTACAAGAACTTGAGCACCGATGCGCGGCTCTTGCCAGGTGCCGGCGCCACAGAGATGGCCCTCTCGGTGCGTCTGAGCACTCTGGGCATGTACTACCCCGGATGTGAGCAGTATGGCATTTTGGAGTTCTCCCAAGCGTTGAAAACTCTCCCGGCTACCCTGGCGGACAATGCAGGCCTGCCGGTCAACGAGATTATGGCCAAGATGGAAATCCAGCATCAACTGGGCAACCAGAACACCGGCATGCTGCTGGGCGTGGAAGAGGCCAGCACCATGGACGCCGCCATGGAAAGTGTGCTGGACCCGTTCCTGGTGAAATACCGAGGTATCGTCTTGGCCACTCAAATAGCAGTGACGTTGTTGGATGTCAGCGACATCATGGTGGCGAAGAAGAGTGGCGGTCCCAAACCACGAGGAGATAACCCCAATTGGGACAAAGAACCGGATGCGTTGGATTGAACCAGAGGTTCTCCTTTTCCCTCAGGTTGGTCAAGAGCATCCTATAAGTAAAGTACCCGGCCTGCTGTGCTCAGCGTCTGCCATCCTTTTCATTTTTGACTAATAAAATCTTGGTCTTCCATCCAAGACTTTCTCGCTTTCCATCCGGCGTTGAGTAGTGGGTGAGACACAACTTTGGTTTCCCGACAACGTCCCTCTTGCCTAACTGCTGGTCGGAGCGGATCAGAGTTGGATTCCAAGGATGTAGAGAAAAGAATTATGGGGAAAGAACTAGGATCAGAATAGAGCTGGAAGGGACCTTGGAGGTCATCTAATCCAGCCCCTTGCTCAAGCAGGAGATCCTATACCCAGTGATGACGAAGCTTTTTTCCCTCAGGTGTCGAAAGCACACGCACGGGTGCTATTGCGCATGTGCGCATGCCCACACCCATAATTCAATGCTCCCCCACGCGCCATGCCCCCTGCACATGCCCGCGTGACCCCCCCGCTCCCCCGTTTCCCGACTTCCAGTGGACCCGATAGGCCTGTTTTTTCCCCCTCCCCAGGCTCCAGAGGCATTCTTGGAGCCTGGGGAGGGCAGAAACGCCCTCCCTCAGCCCCCTGGAGGCCCTCCGGAGGCCGAAAATGCCCTCCCAGAGCCTCCGCGTGAGCCAAAAATCAGCTGGCCGGCACGCACATGGTGGGTTTCTCTTACCTTCCCTACCGGTTTGGAAGTGCGTGCGTCGCGTCGTGTTGCACACGTGTTACATCTGGGTACTGACCCTCTGCACCAGGGGCAGGGTGCTCACTTACCTCGCTACCGGTGCGCTGCGCGCGCATCACCACGTTTCATGAGCTCGCATGCTCGCTACGCGCATGCGACCCCTCGCACGATTTTGCTTCTGCGCATGCACGGAAGCAAAATTGTGCCGAAATCTCGCAAGGGGATGCGCGCACATTTGCGATTTTGGCGATTTTTCGCTTCCGCACATGCGGAAATCTCGCTGAAATCTTCTACGCGTGCATGCCCCCTTGTGAGATTTCGACGTGATTTTGCTTCTGCGCATGTGCAGAAGCAAAAAATCGCCGAAAAATTCACGGAAAAAGATGGCGGCTCCTAGGGACCGGCAACCGACCGCACCAGGTCAGTAACCTCTTGATGATGTCACCAGCCCACCGCTACAGGTGCGATAGAGTGGACCGCACCAGTAGGAACCCACCACTGCTCTGCGCATGCGCAGAAGCCTTTGCACATGCGCAGAAGGTTTGTTGCCAGCCGCTTTCAAGCAGCGGTGACCGGGGAACCGGTTCGGGGGCATGGCAAGGCAGCCATCACTACCGGTTCGGCGAACGGGACCAACTTTCTGCCACCGGCTCGCGCAAACCGGTCCGAACTGGTAGCAACCTACCACTGATCACCTGGGACTCCAAGGTCCATCTCACAGTTCCTGTTTTTGAGCCAGGCTTCGCCTCATCTGAACCAGAGCTCCCTCCTGATTCATATCTATAGATAATCCTTGACTTACGACCCCAATCGAGCCCCAAATTTCTGTCGCTAAGTGAGACCATCGTTGAGCAAGTTTCACCCTCCTTTTGCAACTTTTCTTGCCTCGGTTGTTAAAATGAATCGCTGCAGCTGTGATTAACACGCTTGTTAAGCGAACCTTGCTTCCCCGTTGATTTTGCTTGTCTGACGGTCACAAAAGAGGAACCGCATGACCTCAGGGACGCTGCAGCCGTCATAAATATGAGTCAGTTGCCGAGCATCCAGATTTTGATCACGTAACCACGGGGATGTTACAACGGTCGTCAGTGTGAAAAACGGCCCCCTTTTTCCCTGCCGTTGTAACGCCGAGCGCTCACTAAATGGACTGTTTTAAGTCCAGAACTATCTCTAGTTTACCTCGAGAGGGAACTGGGGGTGGGGTGGAGGGGTGGGGGGTCTTCTGGCTCTGGTCCTGCGCTGCACCTGCAGCTCTTCTACCTCCCCGTCCAAAAGCGGCAATTAGCGAGTGCGATTCCCCGTCCAGGAGTAATTAACTAAACGGCCCTGCAACGAGGCTCATTTCTCCGTAATCAATTAAACGAACCCGGGTCGGTTTTCATGTGTAGCCGCACATTTGGCTGAACAACGGCATGGATTGGGCGCTCGGTGCTGGCGGAGAGGACCAGCTGGGGAGTCAGGGGGGGCCATAATGGAGAAAGCAAAGGGGGCTTTCTCCATTATGGGGGAGGGAAGACCCCTCCCTCCCTCCCTCCAATTAGCGGCCTTTTAACGGTACAAGGTGAACCCCCAAGTTTAGAAGGAACCAAAATTATATTTAGCAAAAAGGAAGTAAAAAAGAAATGGGCGTGTTCAGGTCGCCTTCGACTTACAAACAGTTCATTTAGTGACCCTCCAAAAGTTACAACAGCCCCCCCAAAAAAGGGCCGTTTTTCACCCTTACGACCGTTACAGCATCCCCGTGGTCGCGCGATCGAAATTCGGACGCTTGGCCCATCCTTCAGGACGGTTGCCATAGCCGGCGGGGGTCGTGTGATTTTGGTGACATTCTGGCAGGCAGATTCACCACGCCTTCACCACGCCGTGACGGCAAGAAAGGTCGTGAAAAGGAGGAGGCCAATCTCGCGTCACACGGGTCTCGCTTAGCGACCGAAATTCTCCAGCTCGGTTGCCCTCGTAGATTGCAGGCCGGCTGTATTGGGAATATAGGATCCTGGCTCACGTTCCCAAACCGGGGAGACATTGGCTGCGTCGCCGGACATCCCCGACAATCCGGGTGGCCCAGAGTTTTTGGCACGGCGGTCCTGCAGTTCTACTCCACGCCTAATTTCTCTCACACACAGTGGCCAGCTGTAGAGGCGGGTGGAACTATTCCACAAAGAAGGGGATTGGGGCAGGCCTCCCCCACCACCGTCCTTCCTCCTCACACCCAGCCTGGGTCCGACACCCGCCAAAAAAACCGCGTTTGGAGTGGAAACCCAGCTGTTTGCAGCCTGTTGTTTCCGGACTCGAGCGACAGTCCAGGGACGGCTCTCGCAGCGCCCGCCAAGCTGGGAAATGCAGCCAAGCAGCCCGGCAAGGAGTTAAGCTGGGTTTACAATGATTCATTCGGCAGTGTTCTGGTTCCAAACGGGAGCCGGCCCCGGTAGCAAGGATAATGCGCCGCGCCTTAATATTTTAAAGTCCTGCTGCTCCTGAATATCTGTGGTTGAAGGCTCGCGGTGGATAAGGGCCTCTTGGGGACGGAAGCATGAGGACTAGCCGCCTTCTTCCTATTTTAATTTGCTCAATGTCTTCTTCCTTTGGTCGTCCTTGGACAGCTGTGCAGGGACTCAATCGGCCCTCTGGACTGCAATCAGTTGGTTACGCATCCCTTTGTTCGCAAATAGGGTAAAATGGTGCCGCTTTGGCGCTAAGGTGGACACACACAGACACACATGCACACAAACGACACACAAACCCACTTTGCATGAGGAGCTTTGGAGCAAAAAAAAAAAACGAGGCTTCTCCAATTCTTTAGCAGGGAAGATTCAGACCTTTTGATCTCCGTTGGGGTGACGCCTTTGTGTAAATCTAGGGCAATTTTCTTAACCATGCTGGCTGGGGGGATTCTGGGAGTTGAAGTCCTCCTATTTTAAAGAACACTGGCTGGGCATTCTGGGAATTGAAGCCCACCCAACTTAAAGCATACTGGCTGGGGAATTCTGGGAGTTGAAGTCCATTCATCTTAAAGCATGCTGGCTGGGGAATTCTGGAAGTCCATTCATCTTAAAGCAGGCTGGCTGGGGAATTCTGGGAGTTGAAGTCCACCTGTCTTAAAGCACGCTGGCTGGGGAATTCTGGGAGTTGAAGTCCATTCATCTTAAAGCATGCTGGCTGGGGAATTCTGGGAGTTGAAGTCCACCTGTCTTAAAGCATGCTGGCTGGGGAATTCTGGGAGTTGAAGTCCACCTGTCTTAAAGCACGCTGGCTGGGGAATTCTGGGAGTTGAAGTCCATTCATCTTAAAGCATGCTGGCTGGGGAATTCTGGGAGTTGAAGTCCACCTGTCTTAAAGCATGCTGGCTGGGGAATTCTGGGAGTTGAAGTCCATTCATCTTAAAGCATGCTGGCTGGGGAATTCTGGGAGTTGAAGTCCACCTGTCTTAAAGCATGCTGGCTGGGGAATTCTGGGAGTTGAAGTCCACCTGTCTTAAAGCACGCTGGCTGGGGAATTCTGGGAGTTGAAGTCCATTCATCTTAAAGCATGCTGGCTGGGGAATTCTGGGAGTTGAAGTCCACCTGTCTTAAAGCATGCTGGCTGGGGAATTCTGGGAGTTGAAGTCCACCTGTCTTAAAGCATGCTGGCTGGGGAATTCTGGGAGTTGAAGTCCATTCATCTTAAAGCATGCTGGCTGGGGAATTCTGGGAGTTGAAGTCCATTCATCTTAAAGCATGCTGGCTGGGGAATTCTGGGAGTTGAAGTCCATTCATCTTAAAGCATGCTGGCTGGGGAATTCTGGGAGTTGAAGTCCATTCATCTTAAAGCATGCTGGCTGGGGAATTCTGGGAGTTGAAGTCCACCTGTCTTAAAGCACGTTGGCTGGGGAATTCTGGGAATTGAAGGCCACCCAACTTAAAGCAGGCTGGCTGGGGAATTCTGGGAGTAGAAATCCACCCGTCTTAAAGCATGCTGGCTGGGGAATTCTGGGAGTTGAAGTCCATTCATCTACAAATTGTCAAGAATAAGAAACACTGGCACTCCATCTGCTCCACCAACAGCCAGACCCCAGCAAGGGGCCTGGCGATTCCTATTCAGTTGAGACCCCCTGCAGCCCTTTGGCTGAGCGGCTTCATTTGCCCCCCAACGGCAGGGTCCCTGCTAATGGGACATGGCGACCCAGACTTCATAAAGTGGGCCCAGGCTCCAGCTGAGCTCTGGATTCAAATGCCGGCCATCAACGATGAAACTAAGGAGCAGGGTTGATTTTGAACACGTCTAAGCACAGTGGGGTGTTTTTCCCCCCCTTTGGTCAATTTTTTTCCCTTTCCTCTTAAAAGTCTTCTTAGGGGCAGAAACCTCTGAAAAGCAGAGCGAGGTCAGGACACAAAAAGCCATAACAGAATAACAGAGTTGGAAGGGAACTCTAGAGGTCTTCTAGTCCAACCCCCTGCTCAATCAGTAGACCCTACACCATTCCAGACAAATGGCCGCCCAGTCTCTTCTTGAAAACCTCCAGTGTTGGAGCAGCACCCACAACTTCTGGTGGCAAGCCGTTCCACTGATTAATTGATTTGGGGGGGATTCGTGAATAACAGTATAACTGAGTTGGAAGGGACCCTGGAGGTCTTCTAGTCCAACCGCCTTCTCAAGCAGGAGACCCCTGTGCCCCTGTGTCATTTCAGATAAATCTCTTCCCTTCCAGCCTCTTCTTGAAAACCTCCAGTGTTGGAGCACCCACAGCTTCTGGTGGCAGGCAGTTCCACTGGTTAATTGTTCTGACTGTCAGGAAAATTAGTTATAGGTTGCTTCTCTCCTTGATCAGTTTCCATCCATTGCTTCTTCTCCTGCCTTTGGGGGCTTTGGAGAATAAGGTGACCCCCTCTTCTTTGGGGCAGCCCCTCAAATACCGGAAGGCTGCTATCATGTCCCACCTAGTCCTTCTTTTCATTAAACTAGACATTTATTTATTTATTTATTTATTTATTTATTTATTTATTTATTTATTTATTTATTTATTTATTTATTTATTTATTTATTTATTTATTTATTTATTTATTTTGTGAGATTTATATACCGCCTCACAGTGCAAGCACTCTCTAAGCGGTTTACACCAGTAAGCAATGTATATTTATATTGCCCCCCCCAACAATCTGGGTCCTCATTTTTACCCACCTCGGAAGGATGGAAGGCTGAGTCAAACCTTGAGCCGGTGAGATTTGAACCGCTGACCTGCGGATCACAGTCAGCTCAAGTGGCCTGCAGTACTGCACTCTAACCGCTGCGCCACCTCGGCTCTTATAACATACATACCCAATTCCTGCAACTATTCATCGTATATTTTATCCTCCAGGCCCCTAATCATCTTTATTGTTCTTCTCTGCACTCTTTCTAGAGTCTCAACCTCTTTTTAACATCGTGGAGACCAAAACTGGATGCAGCATTCCAAGTGTGGCCTTACCAAGGCGTTATAAAAGAGTATTAACACTTCGCGTGATATGTATCCCCATTGTGGGTTCGCTTACTCTCTTCTAATCCCTTCCTCTGCAATCTCTCCACTCTAGAGGGTAGGATGGAAAAAATAAACCCAGGCATGGTTGGCTGAGGAATTCTGGGGTCTTACCAAGGCCTTATAAAGTGATATTAACATAAGGTGATCAGACGTCCCGCTTTTGGCGGGACAGTCCCGCTTTTTAATAATTTGCTCCCGCGTCCCGCGGCTTTTCAAAAAAGTCCCGCTTTTTGAATTTGAATTTGCCCTGCACACCCCTCTGCCTCCTGCCTCGCCTGCCTCCTCCTGCCAGGCGGGGAGGGAGGGCAGTGAGAGGGGCAGTGGCGGTCTTGCCTGTTCGTCGCCGCAGAGCCGAAGAAGCTGGTGGTGTCCGCGGCGTGGGGCTTCCCCCGCCCGCTTTCCCCAGCCACCTGGATGCCGCCATTTGCGTTCTTTTGCCCTCTGTGCAAGCAGAACGCTTTGCGCATGCGCAGAGGGCAAAAGAACGCTAATGGCGGCGTCCCGGCGGCCGGGGGAAGCGGCCGGGGGAAGCCTCGCGCCGCGAACACCACCAGCTTCTGCGGCGACGAACAGCCCGCACCGGTAGGAACCCACCCCTGGCTGCGATGAAGGGGGGGGTGTTTGGGGGGGTGCACAAAGCTGCAGGATAAGAGAGACGGACCCCTCCCGTCTTGCTCCCCTAGACCCCCCCCCCGTCAATGGTGTCCCGCTTTACAAATATTAAAATCTGGTCACCTTATATTAACACTTCACGTGATCTTGATTCTATCCCTCCGTTAATACAACCTAGGATTGTATTAGTTTTTTTGGCAGCTGCCGCACACTCCTGGCTCATACTTAAGTGGTTGTCTACTAGGACTCCAAGATCCCTCTCACATTTAACAGATTTAACAGATTAACAGAGTTGGAAGGGACCTTGCAGGTCATCTAGTCCAACCCCCTGCCCAAGCAGGACACCATACATCTGCCTCTACCTAGGATTAATGCTATTGACCTATGCTTCACACCTCTCTCTCTCTCTCTCTCTCTCTCTCTCTCTCTCTCTCTCTCTCTCTCTCTCTCTCTCTCTCTCTCTCTCTCTCTCTCTCTCTCTCTCTCTCTCTCTCTCTCTCTCTCTCTCTCTCTCTCTCTCACAATATCGTGAGGACCAAAACTGGATGCAATATTCCAAGGGTGGGCAGGAGAACATTCTAAAAGGGGACCCCATACATCAATTCTCCGGTTTATTGCATTTTGCAAAATCAGTCCTGCCTGTCTTCTGTGAAGAAGCTGGATCTGAAGGAGAAGAAATGGGGATGGGGGGGGGGGAGGTGGGGTGAGACAGAGCTGGGACCGGGGCGGGGGGGGGGGGGAGCCGAAGGAGGTCTCAGCCACAGCAGGAGGGCTGTGAGAAAGAGGTGTGAGGAATCAGAGGTGGAAGAACAGGCGGAGAAGTGCGAATGGCGGCGGAGGTAGAGAAGGGAGGGGGGGAGTTGGGGGCGCCAGGGGTGCGGTTGCAGGATGGGAAATTAAGGCTGGCAGGAGAAATGGCAGTGGGGTGGGGAGGGGTCTGCCAAGGGGGCACAGATCCTCGTTAGGAATCTGATTTTGTTAAAAAAAACCCAGAGTGGGTTGTGTCGAACATCGTAACCGGTGTGTGTGTGTGTGTGTGTGTTCTGGATCCTTTTGCTGCCGGTTCACTCAGGGTCGCGCCGTGCGCGCGCCTTCAGCAATCAAAAAACAGCCCGTGTTACTCGCTTAACCACCGCAGTGACTCACTTAACAACGGCGGCAAGAAAGTTCGCAAAATGGGGCAAACCTCAGCTGTCTTGCTTAGCCCTAGAAATTTCGGGTTCAGTTGTCGTCCTACGTTGGAGGACTCTCTGTGTTAACGTCACGGCTGCAGTGATTCACTTAACAACGCCGTCAAGAAAGGTTGTAAAATGGGGGGGATACCCCCTTAACCGACGTCTCACTTAGCCACATAAATATTGGCCTCCCTTTTGGTTGTACGTTGAGGACTACCTATTATCCTCCTGGGAAAACCCGGTGAAGAAAATGCGAAAGCAACGGGCGTCCTTCTCTCTCTTTCTCCCTCCTTCTCTCTCTCTCTCTCTCTCATCAGCGATCGCCAATCCGTCTTGGCCCTCTTGCTGAAAACGGGATGAAACCGGAGCGACCACCGAGGGTCCCAAGACGTCAGATGGACAGGCTGTGGGAGATGACCTTTCTCTGGGCCTCCCCGATTTGGCAGACACCTTTCCCGATGGACGCTAAATCAGTCCGGCTGCCGAGGCCAGACACTTATTGCGAAATGAAAAAAGAGAGAGAGAGAGAGAGAAATTCTTGGCTCGTCGTGGGATTTCAACTCTTTTGTCCTGTCTGCTTTATGTCCGGGCGTCTCGCTTCCTCGACAGGTTCCCACCAGAAGGTCTTTTGAAGACTCGACGCTCCAGGAGACCTGGCTTAATCTCTCTTGGCGTGTAACAAGCCAACCTTTCCAATCTGTCAATATTTAACTTCGCCGTGGGAGCCACGCCACAGCTCCTCGGACCCACTCCTCGGGGGCCGGGGATTCTCCAAACCTTGTGTCCGTCCACGTCGCCCGCCCCACCAAGGCCTCAGTTGTAGACGGCTGCCTGTCGTAGTAACTGGAAAGGAGGGAGATGGGATGGAAAAGCAAGGGGATTCAGGGGTTAGGGGGCTATTTTGGCGGGGGGGACACACCCCTTCCCAACGTTGCTAGATCTTGGATGGACACGTCAGTTTTGTTCCTGAGATCCAGCTTGAAGAGGAAACAGGGGTGTTGGTCAGGGGTGGGTTCTAACTTACCTCGCTGCCGGTTCGCTTCCTCCTGCGCCGCGTGGGCGTGCCTCGTGGGAGCACGCGCTTTGTGTGCGCATTCACAGTGGGGAAAAAATCCCAATTTTTTTTTTAAAGGCAAAAACAAGATGGCGTCGCCTGCGCAGTGCCGGGAACTCGGCTTCTACGCATGCGCAGAAGAAGAAAAAAACCTAGGAAAAAATTATTATTATTTATTATTAGTGAGATTTTATATACCGCCTCATAGTGCAAGCACTCTCTAAGCGGTTTTACACCATTAAGCAATGTCCCCAACAATCTGGGTCCTCATTTTACCTACCTCGGAAGGATGGAAGGCTGAGTCAACCCTGAGCCGGTGAGATTTGAACAGCTGAACTCAAATGATCATAGTCAGCTAAAGTAGCCTGCAGTACTGCTCTCTAACTGCTGCGCCACCTCGGCTCACCCCCCCAAAAAAAGATGGCGGCCTCCACGGAACGGCACCGACTGAACCGGTTCCGTGACATCATCGTGACATCACTAGCGGTTTGCTACCGGTTCGGGCGAACCGGTCCGAACCGGGAGGAACCCACCTCTGGTGTTGGTTCCTAGAATCTCAGACCAGGAAGTGAATTCTTGATCATTCTTCTCAACTTGGTCAGATGAGTGTACTACAACTCCCAGAATTCCCCAGCCAGCCATGCTGGCTGGGGAATTCTGGGAGTTGCAGTCCATCCATCTTCAGGTTTAACAGATCACCATGTTTGATCTTTGCTTATGTCCCCCAGTTTTTGAGCGTCAACGTGATCTTCCATGATCACGATCCATAGTCCCCCAAAGTCCTCACCCTGTTTCTCCTCTGGGGTGGGACACCCCGAAACAAGCTTCCTGCACTGTCTCTTCGACAAGAGCCTCGATCAGGGACCGTCACAGAGTGGGTTGGCTGTCCTCAGAAACAGGAAGTTGGTTGTGTCTTCCCAGTCAGCTAAGTAGCATCCGGATGACCTTGGTAGCTAAGCAAGGTCAGAGCTGGCGAGAACCTGGATGGGGTGCCCCCAAATTAGGTCTACTCAGAAGTCAGAAAACCTCCCAGGAGAAGGTTCCCTTCTCTACGGTTGTCCAGAATATTTCACCGAGATCAGCGGTCGTATTCAGCCGGTTCGGGCGGGTTCGGGGGAACCGGTAGTGGCTACTGCGGGTGGGCCCAACCGGACGTAAAGCCGTACTATGTAGTCACGTTTGCGATGCTGGGTGCATGCGCGGAAGGCACACGCGCGAGTAAAGCGCATGCGCGGGAGGCCGTAGGCATTCACGGACGCTCACATTTGCGAACCGGACAATTGTGAATCAAAGTCCATCTGAAGATCTTCTCTCCATTTAGATCGTCTCAATCCAGCTTTGAGAACCATGGTTGGTGGCTTCATGGAACTGAGCCAATGGTGGCTTAATTAGAACCATGGTTGAGCAAAGTACCCGGAAGCATCTTGTGGAACCGAATCTGGCTGTTATACAAGGAGCCGTTGACTTACGACCACCATGGAGCCCAACATTGCTGTTGTTAAGCGAGACATCCGTGAAGTGAGTTCCCCCCCCTTTACGACCTTTCTTGCCGAGGATATTAAGTGAATCCCTGCAGCTGATAAGTTAATCACCCGCGGATGTTAAGTGAATCTGGCTTCCCCATGGACGTTGCTTGTCAGAGGGTCGCAAAAAGGGATCGCGCGATCTCAGGATACCACAACGGTAGGTAAGTAGGAACCAGTTACCAAGCACCTGGATTTTAATCACGTGATTGTGGGAATGTGCAAAGGTCATAACTGTGGAAAACGGTCATAAGTCACATTTTTCAGTGCCGTTGTAACTTTGAATGGTCACTAAATGAACTGCTATAAATCAAGGCCTAGTTGTAGAGTCATCGTATCCAGAGGTGGGTTCCTCCTGGTTCGGACCAGATCGGCTGAACCGGTAGCGACCCGCTGGTGACGTCACTGTCAGTGCCGTTCCGTGCGCGCCGCCATCTTTTTTTGGGGGGTTTTCTGCTAATTTTTCCCCTTCCACGGCTTGAAAAAGGGCCCGCCCGCCCACCTGCGCGTGAATTCTGATCTTTATTTCTTCGCCCGAAGCACAGCTGATGAGCTCCTCAGCTGTGTTTCGGGCTAATTCCTGCTTCTGAGCATGCACAAAAGTAAAATCGCACGAGTGCAGGTGCACGCATGCGCGAGCAGAGCGTGCATGCGCGTGTGCAATGTCGCGATGCGAACCGGTGGCGAAGGTAAGTGGAACTCACCCCTGATCGTATCCCAAAACCGCACAGGGACTCATCCGAATGAGACCCCTGTGTGGGTCCCGGTCCAGATGCTCTTGCCCAGGAGAGATTGACTAACCATGGCTACCACTCAATCCTGGCCTATTATTCAGAATCACAGTCATCTATTCTGCAGGAACATGAGCTGTTTTATTATTTTTTTTGCAAGCCAGGCCCGGAAAACGAAATTAGCCATTACAACAAAAATCCGCGATTTTAGCATTAGTACGCCGCGTTTCTCCTTTCCACTTCGCCCCTCCTCGCCCCTTCCCTCCCTCCCCCCTGGCACCTTCCAGAGCCATCGAGGCACACTTATGCCTTTGCACGCCTCCAATGCACAAAACCATAATTGCACACTTCTCCGAACAGCCACGTCGGGGATTGCCAGTTGAGAGGCCGGGAAGGGATAATCAAGGCCTGATTGGCCGCCGTAAGAGCCCTGCGGGGTTTTCCGGCCATTGGATTTTGCAAGGGTTGTGTGTGGGGGGGGGGCAGAAAAGACACCCCCACCCCACCCTTCCAACTGAGCTGGTTTTCTTTCACCTTTGGGTAACGCCCGCACCCACGGACCAGCGTGCCAGGTTGCAAAAAACAACAACCCATGGCTTACCCAGCAACGGGGTGCGCACACACTGCACCTTGGCCTGTGCCCGCTGCACCGCTGCCAGGGGAGGAGGCCAAGCAGATGGGGGCTCTCTGTGTGTGTGGGGGGGGCGGGCAGCGCGCTCATACGCACCATGCCCAACCGTTGAGATCACAGTTTCTACATAAAAAGCGAAATGTCATTAGCGTTATTTTAGATGGAAATGTAATCAAAGCTTCTTCCCGTTCCTTTTGTCTTAATTAGGGACTATTGATAGGTGTTTCTTCCTCTCGAAGCGAGAGAGTGCCGGGGTTTTTGCGGATTAATAAACTTTCCTGCCTGGTTTTCCTGGCCCCCCCTCCCCAACTCAAGAGCCCCCCAGGTAGCTCGGCACTCCAACGCGGGCTGCTCCAGAGCCCAGAGCCGAAGAGACGGAGCTGTGAAATTACACAGCCAACAGCCAAGATGCCACCTTAACGGGTGTCAAACACACAGACACAGACACACACACACACGCACACACAGAGAGAGACATACACAACACAGAGGCAAAAACTGGAAGGTGACACATCCGGGAGAGTCGGGGAAGAAGGCGGAAAAAAAAGAAAGAGAGGAGAAAAGGAGAGGAGCCGTCTCGGCCTCTCGCCACCGTTCCGCCAAGAAAGCGGA